>JAOPHQ010003720.1:0-192799 GCA_030340625.1 Merluccius polli | reverse complement strand
ATGCTACCATTATAATATCTGCCCATTGGGCATCTACTGCACTCCACTCACCATCCCCTGGAAGGAGGGTTAGGGACCGGGGTGAGTGCCTTACCTTGAGGAAGAACTCGGTGCCCTTCTCCATGATCTGCTGGATCTGGAGGAAGCCCGCTGTGTACATGAGCAGGAACTGGTCCCCCACGGTCATGCTGAGGCGGCCCGTGTAGCAGAAGGCCAGGATCTGCTGGAAGCTCTGGGGCTGCACCGCAGGGGGCAACTCCACCACCAGGGGGCTCCGGATGCCCTCATTATCTCCACCATCGCTACCACCACCGCTGCTGCTGCTGAAGAGGTCCCGGAAATAAGAGCTGCTGGCTGCCAACACAGCGCGATGGGCCTGGGGAACACAGAAGAGGAGGAGGTGAGAGGAGCTCAGGAGCTGACCAATACAGAACCTGATATAGATAGATAGATAGATAGATAGATAGATAGATAGATAGATAGATAGATAGATAGATAGATACATAGATACATAGATACATAGATACATAGATACATATATAGATACATATATAGATACATACATAGATACATACATAGATACATACATAGATTAAACAACAGCAAAAAATGCTAAATCATGTGTGGCGACACTTAGGACTAGAACTGGGACTTGGGAATAGGACTAGGACTGGGACTTGGGAATAGGACTAGGACTGGGACTTGGGAATAGGACTAGGACTGCGACTTGGCACGCGTCGTCCAGCGGCTGTGAGTTGCGATTAAATGATTGTTGGCCTACCTTGAAGTTGTGGCCCTTGACGACCACGGAGACGTCGCAGTAGAGGCCTTGCAGCCTCTGCTCATTCAGACACTCAAGGATGTTGTTGCCGAAATTTGGGATGGCCATCTGGAGGGTCTGGGCCATGGTGTGTCTTCTAGGAGGGAGGAAGGAAGAAAGACGGAAGAAAGGAAAGGGGAAGATAGGAAGGAAGGACAGAGAATGGACAGAGGGAGGGAGGGAAGGGAGGAAGTATATAGGTAGATGGGGAGGGAAGGAAGGAAGGACGGAGAAAGAAAAGAGTGGTAGATATAGGAAGGAAGAGAAGAAGGGAAGCGGAGAGACAGATATTACAGTAAGAAAAATCCAAAGCAGCAGAATCCAATCAAACTTGAGCCTCACAATTTGAAAATACAAAAGGCTACTCAACATTGACCAGATTTTTTATATTTCAAACTCTGAAACCATAGCTAATCTAAGGTAACTCTTCAAAAGGGTAAAAGAAAGTGAAAGCCTTTTTCCCCAAGCAAATTTAATTCGATGTAGCCCTTGTATGATACAAGGTTTTATATAAATTTCCAGGCTGGGTCCATAGACGTCACCAATGACTGATTGTGCTCACACATGGTAAAAGCTTGCTTGGTCTCCGTTTTCTATGGGCTATAAAAACACAGTGTCCTTAGATAACTGGGTCATGTTCTGTTATTCTATGAGCAAATGTGTGCCACCTAAACAAACAGCACATACTATGTGTCCATTCAGTACTGGGAACAGTACAAGCCACTTTCACTTCCCTTTTATGGAACAGCTTCTAGTAGGATTTTAGATGAATGTTGTCCTTTTAAGTTGAACCAAATTGTTTTCACCTGGTTTATCCTCAAAATGCGGTGCAATTTAAGGATTTAAAGCTATGTAATAACCGCTATTCAAAGCACAATGTACGCAAAGACGGTAAGTGGGATTTACAGGGCACACTTTGTGTAAAGCAAACCTTTTTGTTGCAATCACTGTCATGTCCTGTCCCAGTCTAAATAAATGACACACATTTACCTTGGAAGCGGTGTTCTTGATATAGAACAGAAGAGTGATACGCACTGTAAAAGTAATACACATTACACTGTCACCATATTGTCTACCTTGTTAGTATGATTATTACATACTTCTAGTCGAAGCAGTTTGTTTAAACGCCTCATACATGGATGAAGCAGGATGATGAATAAGGTCAACAATGCAAAGAAGGAAACGCACACAGAGGAAAAAATGTTCCTCCAAGTTTCATTGCTCACACGTGTACACACACACACTAAACAATAGTGTTATCACAAATGTGTTGTAGCTTAAATGATGTCATTATATATTGTGATGTGACCGTATATTATTGGCTAGGTAGTAAATTGTCTAGTAGTTAGGATGTCTCGACTCCCAGCCCAAAGGTTCTAGGCATTCTTGAGCAAGATGCCAACCTGCGCATGAGTGACATGCATCTTTAAAAAAAAAAAGTCACTAAGTTGCTTTGGATGAAAGCTAAAAAGGGACAAATAAAGTACTCAAATATGGATCTGTGGCAAGAACAATGCTAACAACAGCTAACAATGTTATCACCATGCCTCACCCTGTATGAAGCATACAAGCAACTGCAGTCTCGCTAGCTGGAGAAAACCTAGCGTTAGCACTTAGCCCCCCCCCCCCCCATCATATCCAAAGCCTTTCAGTTGGGAGGTAGCCAAGTTTCCAAGTGAAGAGAAACACTCTTTGTCTCTTCTCAGGCTCCCTCTCTCTCTCATACTAAAACACAGATGTATGCGCACACACACACACAATATAAAACAAACCCACAAAAGACACACTGAGTCACTCACACACACACACACACACACACACACATTACACATTAAACAATACTGCTTGTTTACAGTTGGGCAAGTGAGTCACACTGTGCAAATACAGACCACACACACACACACACACACACACACTCCAAAGACCAGGACGTGGGGCCTTCACAAGGGTTGTTCAGGAGGAGGAAATGGACAATCCTGAATTTCTGTTTATCCTTTTAAAATGATCAGTCAATAACTCAACTTCACCCTGGATTACCCCAATACCAAGCAAGCACAGTATCAGATACCAAGAGGGAAAAGTAGGTTGTTGTAGATGACAACACATTTTAGAGTAGCAGGCCTACACAATATATTAAAAACTATTTGTGATCTGTGGTTATTACTAATGGGAATAATGTGGGCATTCCCTGGGTCGTATATGGCAACTTCAATTCCTGTTTACTCTTCCAACGCAGCAGGCATAGGGTCTCACATGCATCACCATCATATAGCAACTAGTAGAAAACACAATTAAATCAACACTACGTTCGAGTCCGTCGCTTTTGAGCAAAAACTATATATATATATATATATATATATATATATATATATATATATATATATATATATATATATATATATATATATATACACACACACACACAAAGTATATTTTAAACGTCATCAGCTACAAACTGTGCCCTCGCAAAACCGTTTGACCGGATGGGCGCAGGATCAGAGGGGACCATCAGATGAAAGAGTTTCTCTGCTGCACCGGTGATGACCGCGCCGCGTGCCGCCAGTCTGCCGTGCGGACTGCTCCACTGCTGGCGCGGGCCGGGGGGGGCGACAACAAGACACACGGTTCATGTCATGGATTGAGTTTTAAAAAAAAAGTCAAACGAGAAGTCCGTCTAGCCTCCTTCGTGTTTGCAAATAACCCGGCGTACGCGGTATCTGTCGTACTTTTCCTTTCTCCCGACGCCGTTGGCCAAAGATGACTTCTCCCGTCGCCCGCGGAGCGAGCTAGTTGCTATGCTAGCACACAGTTAAATAATTTGGGCTCTACTCACACACACACACACACACACACACACACGAGTAGGCCTGCAGTTATTATTGTGCCAACTGGGCTATCCGTGTCATCATGACATCAACTGTCCGTCCCTGATTGTTAAAGTCTTCCACGAAATATATTTGGGATGGTGGTGGGATTCGCCCCCCCCCGCGCCAGTCTCCATTTTACGACATCAACAGGTCATCCTAGGACACACGCCGAGGGCGAGCCGGACGGAACCAGTGCGGCACGGAGCGGAACGGGTTACAGACGCGGGGCGCAACATTGTTTCACCTCGGCGAAAAGTAGCCGTCTAACTTTGTCCCGACGATGACACTCATTCCCTTTTATTCCCTTGAATATTCACAAGTAAGGGCTTTAAAAAAGTGTCGGTTTGTACGCGCTGCTTAAGACGCCTAAGTCTAAGCAGCGCGTACAAACTAAGAGAGCCAATAGTTTAATACAACCGGCAGACCGACCAAGGTGAACCTGCTAGTTGGAAGTTTTAACCAGGCCTGTGCCAACCTGGACCAATGTACCACATGACATGGGCTACCTTGAAAAAAAAGACAAGTTATCTTCTCTCTCAAACCCGATCTGAGTCGCCATAACTACAATCCCCCCCCCGCGCAGACATTTTCCGCCGAGCCGAGGATATCCTCAGACGAACCCGCTAGACACGCACTCACCCCCGGCGCTGGTCGGTCGATGCAGAGCGTCGTTACTGGAGGGGCCGCCGCTCCTCGTCCACCCGCTGCTCCTCGCTCCTACTGACGGCCATTCATCCCGGGTTTGATGATCGCCGACCGCGGAGCTATCGAGGGCGGCGCGGCGGCGGCGGCGGAGGCGGAACACAGAGTCACCGATCGCACGCGGCGCCAGCAGAGGGAAAGGGCAGGCATGACGCGGGCGTCACTCACTCGCATGATGGCGTTGAGCGCAGCCTCGGTTTTTTGGAAGACCTATCCCACGACGGAGACTGCGCATTGGCACAGCGACAGCAGCGAGAGAAACCGCCTCTCCCCCCCCCCAAACCACCACCACCACCACCCCGACCCCGCACTCATGTGCGAGATGAGAAAGTAGGCCGTGTGTGTGTGTGTGTGTGTGAGAGAGAGAGAGAGAGAGAGAGAGAGAAATGTGGTCGGGTGGGATGTAAACTCAGTCAACTTAGGTGAACTGCAAGTGGTGAATCGGCCTACAATGCTAGGATTTATTTTGCTTCTAAGATGTCAAATAATAATCATATATAAATAAATATTAGCGTTATAGTTGAATAGTTACATACCCCACCCACCCGAAGAAAGAGGCTGTATATGGCTATATATATATATATATATATATATATATATATATATATATATATATATATATATATATATATATATATATATATGTGTGTGTGTGTGTGTGTGTCCATGTTATGCCTACATTTATATGCATGTATTCATACTGCCTATATGAAACTTGAAGCCATTGTGAAAATATATACTGTCATACATATTTCATTTGCCAACAGTAGGTCTACACATATAAATAAAAAATCTGAATCTAATGCATTTATGAATAAATTACTTAAAAATAACCTGACATTGTGCCTGGTGCCATTCTCCTGCTGAATATGTGATGACGGCACAATTTAGTTTGTGGCATTTTATCTTGTGCTAGAAAAGATAAAATAGAAATGATGGCGCCCAAGTCATGACATTAATACATGAAACACCTCTGAAGACTAGAATACTATACTTCTATGCAGGGTCCAGTGTTAACTGTCGGGGTGCTGGCCGTGATGCTGCCATAATTGGCACCATTGTGAACACAAGCATGACTAATGCTATTAAAAACTTAATCGATTTGGCCATAATGAATAACGTTGACCTCTATGGACCTACCATGTCTTTGAGGGTGCAATAATGGTTGCTGTTTTATACCCACAGACCCAAAAAAAGCAGAGAACATGGGGGGGGGGGGGGGGGGGGGGGGCAGCCAATGACAGGACATGTCATGCTTTATCAAAATTCAGGGATCAGCATCATGTACTGGCAGAAAACTGGGCCTGCCCTTTACACTAATGTGTGTGTGTGTGTGTGTGTGCGCACACACACACATGCGTGTGTGGTATTTTCATGTATATAAAATATGAATATGTGCATTCATACAGTATATACAGTATGTATGCATATATTCATGCATGCATATGTTTGAGTGTATGTATGCCTGTGTGCATGAGCATATCTATGCATGTACGCATATAATCATGTATGTATGCGTGCATGTATGCACGCATGTATGAATGTATGCATAAAAGACCTCATGCCTCACACATATCCAGACCTCCATGCACATCTGTCGCCTTCCCCCCAAACCTAAAGTTAAACCAAACCTTATTGCCACGCTGAGGTTCAGCGTAAGGGAAGAGAGCAGCCATTCCAAACACTTTAATCCATGTTTGGTGTTGATGAATGACTGCAAATGACACCTGCCTCTGTTCAGTGGAGGTGAGATTTTGAACAACAAGAAAGTCAAGGAGGAGAGAAGTGCAAAAGACAGGACAAGAGATGGGAGGAAAGGAGTAGCAAGAGGACGGGGGGAAGAGAAGAGAGGAGAAGAGGTGACGGAAGAGAGTAAAAGAGGAGAAAAGACAGGAGAGGAGAAAGAGAGTATTTACTCTTAGAGATTTAAAAAAAGGCGGAGATGAGAGAGAAGAGATGAGAGGAAAGGGGACGAGGAGTGAGGGAATGAGAAGAGAGAGGAGGAAATAATTCCTTCCAGTTTAGTGAATGGCCTTAAGGGCGCAACATCCAGAGTCCAGTTCAGGTGCAGCTCAGCTCTGTACATTACAGATTAAAGATACTATTAAGTCCCACATGGTTCAAGCAGCCCGGACTCACCATGGGAGTGATTCTTGCAAACCTGCATGGCTAAAAAAAGAGAAGACCCTGAAAAGTGACTCAGCATCAATCTGCACAATCCTCCTTCAGGCTGTGTTTGTTTGGGGCTTTGCACAGCATACATATTGTACATACACTAATAATTAATATAATAGAAATAATAATTCGATATGCAATCTATCGGCCTAGACAAACTGAAGCAGGGATGAGGGGTGGGAGTGGGTTGGGTTCTCAGCTGCCAGTCCCCTGGCACCCAGACTGGCATCGGCTCTGTGTCTGCGTCCCAACAACAGCATCACCAAGGTGGGCGGGCTTCCATGGGCTCCCTCCGACCAATCAGGGAGTGTGCAGTGCTAGATCACACCCACAGGCAGCCAATGTAAACGCTGCATGCTTTCAGTTGCATCCCTTCCAGATATAAATTCCTTCAAAGCCACAAGGTACACAAATGCAGACTCAAACACGCAGTTCACACTCATATAAGTGCTGGGGTGGCAGGGAGACGCAGACATACACACAAAAAGCTCAAACAGAAACTCAACCACAAGCTCAGATATATTCATCCAAGTTCTGTGCTGTAAATGTGGTGTTTTGCATTGTAAAGAGGACTGGCAGTGACCGATGCATTCCATCTTGCTAGCCTATTTAATATTGTTCTACATTATTTCTGACCTGGCAACATCTGCCCACAGACCACTGTCTATGACATAACTTGTATTTCAAGTGGGAAAAAGAAACCTCTCACTCGACCGAGATGCACAATGGTGTCAGTGCGCCCTCCTGTGGACAATGGTGGCAGAACAGCTGCTCTGCGAACCAATAAATGACAAAACGAATACATTATAATAAATAAGTTATTTTCCAAAACACCAACACAAACACCAATATTATTTACAAAATAACAGCTCCTTGGCCTAAGAAAGTGTAGGCCTAAATGTTTTTTGTTTTTTTTGTTTAGTAAACCTCTGGGATGTGCCAATATTTTGATGAGTTGTTTAACGTCTGTCTGTCTACATGTCCATCCGTCTGTCTGTGTGTCTGTGTCTAGACATGCATACAGACAGATGGACAGACAGAAGAGTCGGAATATCTGCCATGCCATGTGTCATACACCGTACATGACACATGCCACGTGTGGCATATAGACTACAAAAGTAGCCTACAAACTACACAATTACAACAAATATATAGCCTATTTGTATATTTAATTATAACTTGATATTGCTGCTGATTCCACAGGCCATGATCACCTTGTGTTATACTGCACGTTTGACCAATAAAATAAATTAATGAATAAATAAATACAAGCTTCGAGTTAATCAATATGCACCAAAACCACTTGTTTCGACAGCATATCGGGCTCGGAGTATGCTGCTCTTCCCTACATCCCCACCAGATGGCAGCATTTACCAGCTTCAGCCATTATAGTTTACGTGTGTGTGTGTGTGTGTGTGTGTGTGTGTGTGTGTGCGTGCGTGCGTGACTGCGTCTCTCTCTCTCTCTCTCTCTCTCTCTCTCTCTCTCCCCATCACAGGTCAGATCATATGCAGACAGAGAGACTGCTATACCAGGGGTCCGTTTCACAAAGCAGGTTTAGTGAAAACCCTGGGTTTATTAACCCTGAAATGAGGGAAACGCTGAGTTTTCCGTTTCACAAAGGGAGGTAACTCAAACCAGAGAAAGAGGGGTAACTCTAGCCTGTTTCACAGAGAGAGATAACTTACGCTCTCGGTCAGTTACCGTAGTAACAGACTCTATGAAACTAACCTGGTCGGGACCAGGTTTTACTCAATGAACATCGAGTTTCAATCTGTCTCCGCCCTCTTTCAGCCATTTGATTTCCTCATTCATTCAGTCAGCAGGCGAGTTTTGGCGTAGCCGTCTGTCAAAAATCATTAAAAAAATCAGAGTCAGTAGGCTATTTCAGAAGTCCATTAGGCACAGTAGGAGGCGACTTTTTTCACGAACATGGCATGTCCTTTTGACCAGCGCTCGAACTCTGAGTTGACTTACTCTGAGATGGGAAACTCTGAGTATTCGGTTCCAGAACAGCGGATCTGAGTTACGCGCGTGCACAACCACTATAAAAAGCCATCATCAATGGAGCCCCAATACCACGAGTCACCATGACAACCGAGAAAAAAAAGATCAACATATTTCAATGTGATGGAGTTGGAGGTCCTGATGCTGGCCTACAGCGAGTAGGACCACATATTTCGCCGCAAATCTAACACAGCTGCAGCAGCGAAGGAGAGAGAGACGGCATGGGAGAAAATTGCTGCCCGAGTCAACGCGTAAGTTTGAATGTACTATTCCATTGACGTAACATTTAACCGTAAGATCGTAGCATAGCCTATAGTTATGAATATAAGTAGGAATCTGCTGATTTTCATTTAGGTGCATATTTTGTCGGGGGGGGGGGACGATCGTAACGGGGGGGGGGGGGGGGGGGGGGGGTAGCCTGGCAAGCCAGACCAACATCAGAAAGATGTAGGGTCTGGCACTGCTCCATTGGTAGTGTGGGCGGGATAAACGGTTGTCTTTCAAGTTCACTCTGCACGCAATAGGATAGCGCTACAACCAATCAGAGCAACGAAGAAGGTGACGTAGTCAGAGCGACGGAAATAAAATGTTAACTTCAAGGCCGTGTTCCGATATCTGTGAGTACACTAACTTCCGTCAGTACACTTAAACATAGTACACTATCCGTACTCAATAGGTACGCAGAGCTTCAGATGTTAGTGCTGTTCCAAATGCAATACTCTGTGGCGCACTTAACGGAAATGACATCAGCTGCGCGGCCGCGTCACCCGCCAAACAGGTAAATTCATTAGAGGTTCTCTGAGCGCGGCTCAGCCTCTTCCGCTACGTAGCTAAGATGGCTGCTGTTGAGTACGCATAGTGTACCCCGTAGAACACTCAGCATTTTGGCCGTTTTGAGTACACATACGGGTCCTTTCAAGTACACTTCTTTTGCCGCGATCATAATCGGAACACCCTACGTACTCAAACTAAGGACACTAAGTACGGGAAGTATGGATATCGGAACACGGCCCAAGTCTTGAAGAGTCGCGGCCAAAGCCGAGTCGAAAAACAGCCGTTCGCCAGCAGCAGCAGCCATTGTTTTCCTCTAACACGGAACCGTCGCAACTCTGTCGTCATGGTAGCCCGGCTTCCGACTCCGCCCCTCATGCTGTGATTGGTCTGACAGATTTTCTGTTTCCAGCACAGAAAGCCGACGGAGCAGTGCTAGACCCCCCTGGCTGCAAAATAAATTTGCTGCCGCTAGGGGCGTCTAGATTTCTAGGCTAGGGGGGGGGGGGGGGGGGGGTGCGGATCAATTCAATTGCTAGCAACGTCCATGGTTGGAACGGGGTCATCCCTATGTTCCCTGGGTCCTATGTTCCTCGTTTTTCCCAAAAAGGGTCCTATGTTCCCCTGCAGCAATACATACCAGGGAGCATAGGACCCTTTTTTCTGAAAAAGGGTCCTATGCTCCCCGCAATCTATCAATCTTTACGGTAGACTAAATGAAATAATGAGTTTGTGATCCAAGTTTTATCATTACTGATTGAACTAACATTCATTGAAAGGATCCCTTGGTTCAAGATAAAGTGACACAATTAACAGAACAGCCAAAGAGCCGCATGCAGCTCGAGACCTGCAGGTTTGCCACCCCTGACCTAATCTTTCCTCGTCTAGGCTTATTTGCATATGCGCGTCAAACAGCCCGTAGGCCTACATAGGCCTATTTGCCATGGAATTTGGCAGTAATTGTGGAAAAAGTAACAGACCGGGGAACATAGGACCCTTTTTTTGAAAAAGGGTCCTATGTTCCCTGGATCCTATGTTCCCCGGTCACATACAAAGAGGGGAACATAGGACCCTTTTTGGGAAAAGCAGGGAACATAGGACCCTTTTTAAAAAAAAAGGGTCCTATGTTCCCCAGTCTCATACAAAGAGGGGAACATAGGACCCGGGGAACATGGACACGCTCCCGTTGGAACTATATTACAAATCCTGACTGTTGCTTTTGTACTTTTAGGGAATAAAGAACAACCAAATCACATGTGAATTTGTCTTTTATTTTATTCAAAAGTGATTTCGAGTGATTAGGTCCCTTACAGCCCTTCCATCCAAAAAACGTAGCGCTATGCATAAAGTTGGCTCTGATGTGAGGGTCGTCCGCGGTGTGTGAGGTTGGTGATATATGGCCGGAGAATGTTATTGAGATAAATGATACTGTTGGATGAAAAGCGGTAGCGTTGGAAAACATATTCCTCTGGAAATGACAAGATGTCTAATCTGGGTCGGAAGATTCTCTCTCGACGTAAAGCATTACGAATAATTACGGTTTCGATGTCAAGCGGATTGCGAATGAATGGGCAATCCATGTCTAACCGCTTCCTCGTGTGGGAGGAGACGGGTAGATCTCAGGGTTTCTTATAGTAAACCTGCCAGCGAGCAGGTTATGTTCACAGAGTAAGTTACCGCAGTAACAGACCCAGAGTTTAAGTCACCTCTCTTTCTGGAACGGATAACCCAGTTTCCCTCATCTCAGGGTTAACAAACTCAGAGTTTTCACATAACCCGCTTTCTGGAATACCCCCCAGACCTGTAGATGGGCAGACAGAAGTTTTAGTTTTACAGTTTGTCTCAAACGCTAAGATGCATTTCCTGAAACTCTAACCTCATTCTCACAACTGTACGTGCAATTCCCAAAACAGTACAACAATTTATCATAACACTAATACCACCCGCGAAAACTAACCTATAACACTAATGTTACACACGTGTCAAAACACAGTCAGTCAATCTCTACAACAATGTCACCAAAAGTGTAGCACCTTTTGATCATTGCGTAAAACCCTGACACGCAAAATTTAAAGTATTTGCATCAAAACTGGACAGACTTTACACTGACAATATTGCTGTCAATGTAAGGATTTCCTGGACACACAAATATGAGAAAAACATCTTTATTATTGTGGAGTGTGTGTGTGTGAAATCTGTGTTGTTGATGGTTGGTTTACAGCCTCACCTGGTGCGAGTCAGACTGATTGGTGCAGAGCAATCATGGCACCCAGGATAAACCAGCTATCAACACACACACTCAGGAGAGAGCCACTGTCATGGCAGCATGTACCATCTGCTCGGTGAATACCAACTTGCCATCTCCAATAAATGCATACTTCAACCAACATCTACCCGTGTCCTGTCTCAGAGGGCCCCAGCAAAAGCAACTGATGTGGCGTGTGGTTAGAGTCAACTGCTACAATTATGCATTCATCACATTGGATATTAGTCTCATTGGGCATCCAGTCTCTCCTCCCTGTTAGGCCACAGCACTTCAACATTACACCTTATGTCTTGCCTTTCAAGGCACAGAGGGAAAAACCTTCTAGCATGTCACAGCCATCCTCGGCAGTCCTCTGTTGAGGGTGTGATCACAACCAGCATTCATTGCATCCAATAAAGCTAACTGGTCATGGGGCTGGCGATCATACACCTTTCACCTTCATGCTGAAAATATTTTTTAAATTCAATAGGGTACTATATACGTATATGCTTGTGAGTATTGAGTGTTCACAATTTTCACTTGAGGGATGGAATTGACAGCATGTGTTCTCCGTTACTCTTCAAAGTTACTCTCTCCAATCACATATCATTCTCTTTTGTACAAACACAACACTCAGTGTACATAGTATTTTGCATGCAATGATTTACCTAATGAACAACTGTGTCAATGCGAGCGGGAAATGTACATTGCCGATTGAGAAAAATACATTGGGCCTCATTCACAAACCGTTCTTAAGAACAAATTTGTTCTTAAGTCCTACTTACGAAGATTTTACGAAGATTGTGGCATTCATGAATTTTTTTCTTATCCAGGATTTTTCTTAGGTAAGAACAAATCCTACGAACACTCAGGAGTACTCTTAAGCACATTTCAGTGCCGACATGTTGGCATGGTTGTGTTGTCTTCAATAAAATACATTACAGTGAAATTTTTCATTTTAATTACATTAAATGTGCCAACGCTTTAACATGAATCAAGTACATTGGAAACCATGCCGTCAATTAGTGATCCCACCCTATTTATAGGTGGCATTTCTCCATCCACGGCCTACAAAACAATGGCATATATACTGTATTGCTGCTACAGGAGATTGCGGATCGTGCCCTACAGAGGGAACGAATCTTTCAGGACCACGTAGACCTTTTTTCAGAGGCCCTGCACACGGCCCTGCAGTCCCTTTTATGGGCCCTTTTATGGGCATTAATGGGCGGTTACCTATGCTAATCCTATGTTAATTAGACTCACCTGGCACGCGTGCTCAGTTTACGAGGAGATGGCATTCATCATCTAAGAACACAGCTGCAAACAATTCAGCGGCTTAAGAACACGTTGATGAATCTGACATAGGGTCTTCTTAGAAATCTTCTTAAGAAGGACTTAAGAAAGAATCTAAGAAGATTCTTAAGAAGATATTGGTGAATGAGGCCCATTCTGTTTTGACTGGCATGTTATAGTTGAATGAGAATTGCATGTACATGATGACAATTGTGTTTAGTATTTTGCATTATTTGTGAACACAGTGAGAACTGAAATAGTGATGTGAATGATTGCATTAATAGTGTGGGGTTTTGAGGCACTGTTTTGAGAATGAGGTTACACATTTGGTAATTGCGTCTAAGCAATTGAGAAAAACTGTAATTTATTTATTTGCACATTGAAAGAATACAATAAAAGTACATATTTGTGGAGTGTGTGTTGTTGATAGCTGGTGTTAGTTCAGCTAACTTCTTAGATTCTTTCTTAAGTCCTTCTTTTCAGGTTTCAAACTTTTTATTCAACTTCTCACAACCATGTCTACTACAACTGGAGTCCCCTTTTGTATTTCACACCACAAAAACATACACAGCACCACCCCCTGCGCAGTGGGAAACATAGCACATAACAAACTCCCCTTTTCTCTTAAAAGAAAAACAGTGCAAAGAAACATTTCTTTCTTTTGTCATATGACTTGAACAGATAAACAGGTTTGGAGTTTTAGCTTTAATAACTAGCGTTGAACAGTGGAAAAGTCTCTGTTTAGTCCAATTAGTCTTTAAGCTGCCATACACCTTCGCTGAGAGCCCTCAGCAGAACAAGTGCAGATGCCCCCTTCTTTGTCAAGCAGTCAGCAAGCTGCTCCTTGGTAGTTGACCATATGATCTGCTGAATAGTCCCAGAGTTGATGAGTTCTTTGATACTGCTGATTTCAAGCCGCAGTCTCTTTTCTGTGACTGATTTGGTAGACTTGACTGCATCATAAAGAGAGTGGTTGTCCGTCACACAAACAATGGGCATATATTTGCATGTGCAGTCACCTGTGGTGACCTCTGAGTAGAGTGTAGCTAAGAAAACTGCACTGTCGATTCCATCCCCAAGCGCCAAAGTCTCTCCTGCTAACGTGCTACGAACAACTCTCCTGATCCTCTTTGACTGCCAGCATAGAGGTGAGAATCTTCCATCCTCTCCCATAAGCATGATTAGGTGCCCACCTTGAGTACCTCCGTCTGGAGGATTTCCCATGGATGAATCACTGAACACCACCAGTTTTAGGGAGCTGTCTTTTCCCAAGCACTGAAACCTCAAAGTCACCTCTTCTGATTTCAGTTTTCTGATCAGTTTGTTTGCACAGTGCAGGGTTTGAACAGTAGCATGCTTAGAACTGGACGCCAGGATGGATATGTCGCACATAATGTCAGGTCTGCTCTGCCATGCCACCCACAATATTTGTCCAATCTTGGATTTTATCTGTTTCAGTGTCTGTTAGGGGGGCCTCTCACTGTGTGGCTCTGGTTGGGTCCACAGGAATGGGTTGGAGATTTTGTATGTACATACATTGCTGCACCTGTATTTCATCCTCCACAGAGTGAACCTCTATTCCAATGTAGCTGAAGCTGGTGTGTTGTTCATGTCCAACTTGAAAGGCAGCTTTCAAGTGAGGGATGACTGTTGTACAGAACGTTTCTGAACCTCCCCAGATAAAGTCATCCACATGACAACCAAGGACTCCCATCATATTGCAGGAGTCATCCAACCAGTAGAAAACTGCTGGGTCGACTTTTGACATGGTACCTCCCGCCTGCTGCATGGTGTCTCTCACCTTGTTGTACCAGTACAGAGAGGCGTCTGCCAGGCCATAAACACACTTCTTCAACCTCCACAGAGTTCCTTTGCTCTGGGCTTCTTGTGGAGGCCTGACATTTTGGGTTAACTCTTTACCTTGTAAAAAGGCTGCTTTAATGTCCATGGAGTTCAGCTGCCATTTCTTTTGACATATAACAGCCATTATCATTTTTAGGGACTCAGAGGCACATGTTGGTCAGTCTTTTGGGAGCTCCTCAGTGTTCCTTTCCTCAAAGCCTCTTGCAACTAGTCTGGCTTTTGGTACAACACCATCAGGTGTGTCCTTGAGTGTGCACACCCACCTTGTAGAGATGCATTTCTGACCTTCATCATTCACCTCTTCAAACACCTTGTTCTGTTTCCAGTTGCTGAGTTCAGCATGTTTGGCTGGCATGAAGGCATCATCATTCACAATCAGTATATCCTCTGTACGGCAGTCTGCACATAGCTCAGCATGCTCAGATGGGACCACTTGAAGATTGTCTACTTGTCCTAGGTCCACTGATCCCGTGGTGCCAGCAATTTCCTCAGGATCTGTGTACTGTAGATTGTACCAGTTTTTATATGTTCCGGTGGCCTTTCCTGCCCGGCTGAGGATTTTTCCAGTACGTGCTTAGCCACTTCTGCTGTCTGCATATGTTACTACTTGTCCAGTTGTCAGCTTAAGTCCTTCACAAGTAGTGTTTGAGTGTGTTTGTGATGTATTAGATTGTCCAGCCTCTTCCTCACTGTCGTTTTCGGTGTTATTATTTTCCTTGGGTCCAGTTTCTGGTATTGTGGCATTTTCAGCTCCCATCACCTGATTGTCCCTTTCTCTCAGAATGGCTTGTGAGCCATCAACCTTTCGAAGTCTGGATTGATGTACACGAACATAAGTGCCCCCGTGGCGAACAAATATCACCACACCATCTTGGCCGATGACCACACCTGGACCTTTCCACTCTGTGGAATCCACCCGTTTGTAGTAAACCTTATCCCCTGTTTCATATCTGTCATCAGTCGGTCGTAGTTGTTTACGAAGGGCTCTTCGGATCCTCTCAGAGCACTCTGCTTCTGTAAATGCTCTCCTTGTAGCATGTAATGCTGAGATGTGCTGGGCTATCCAAGTAGCCACGCTAGTCCCTTCTAGAGCTGGCGGCCAAACCCTACCGCTGGCTACGGCTTTGGTTTACCGTATCTGATGCATGTCTCACAGTTATTTACAATGTCTTTCAGGATTGTGGTGCACTCCTCATCATTATTACCTGAGCAGGTCAGTAGTTTTTGCAGTCTGTCAACTGAGGCATGTCCGAATTGCTTGTGCAGTTTCAATAAGATCTTTTGTTTTTCCTGTTTTGTCATGCTTTCTGTCTCAATGAGGACATCATCTTCATTTTGGATGTCCATTCGATCCGGGTTACTATCATCCCTCAAGTTCACACAGTAATGTCCTGACGATGTCAGTTCAAGTTTCACAGGTTGCTTAATCATTGTGGCTTTGTCATTCTCAATGTCCAATACTGCACCTGCTCTCTTCAGTGAAGTTTTGCTTAAGAGCACTGGGATATCTGCTGGGACAACTTCTGTCTCAATTTGACATCTAGTCTGTGCTGGGATTTTCACTTTTTTTGTTGAATGGACAGTTCTCCCATCACCAAACTTGAATGGTCTAGCACTTTTTATGTCCTTAATTTTCAGCAACTCATCTTGTGTCAACTGACTGACATAATGTTCAAGCCATTTTTCTCCACACACTGTTCTGGTGCAGGCTGTGTCGATCACAGCAGATCCAAGGGACTCCACCATGAAAATCTCTGTGTCAGACAATTCGTCTTTCGACAACAAAGTAATGTTGCATTCTTCAACCTCTGACTTTCATCTTCTGTTCGTTTTGCATGTTCATTTTTATGGGGGCAGTCCTTTGCCCAGTGATAAGTGCTTTGGCAGACTGCACATCTTGATCTCCTCCCATATCTATCTAGTGGATTGGTGCCTTGAACAGCTGATTGATTTAGCGGATTTGACCTACTTTCTCTCCTGCCGCTAAACCTCGTGTAGTATGCGGCATCAGTTGCATCTCCGCTTATATGCAGTCCACTGGCGCCCCCCTGCGGCCAGATATCGCCAAAGATCCTCTTCAAGGCTGACTTCATGTTATCGAACGTGAGGCTTGCGCAAGCAGTCAGCGCCAGCTGTTTGTCTTTAACATTAAGTCCCGCGGTATCTAGCAGCTTGAATGCTAACACCGCATCTGGTAGCTCCATTTTGAATTGGCGAATTCTGTTGTACCTCCGTTCAAACTCGACAATGTAATCCACCATCGAAGCGCCATTTTCCCTCGCGATCCGGTCAAACTCCATGTACGCCTCGTATTGCCGGTCCGTTTCCTCTTTCAAGAACACGGAGTCCAGTTTTGTTAGAAGTGTAGTCATACCATCATCTTCATTTAAATCCACTGCGGCGATTTCCAGCGCGCTGTCCCTCGCTCTTCCCGTTAGCGATAAAGTCACCGCAAGGGCTTGTTTCTTTTTATCCAAGTCGGTAACCAGCCTCCATATACCGACCTCATTTTTCCAGCTTTCATACGATTTCTTCTCATCAAATGCCGGTGGAACTTTGTAATTACCGGCGGCCATCCTCTGCTACCAATGTTAGTTCACTACGACAACTGTACGGTTTCAAACTTTTTATTCAACTTCTCACAACCATGTCTACTACAACAACTGGAGCCCCCTTTGTATTTCACACCACAAAAACATACACAGTGCCACCGCCTGCGCAATGGGAAACATAGCACAGAGTTTGTTAACCCTGAGATTAGGGAAACTCTGAGTTATCCGTTCCAGAAAGAGAGGTAACTTAAACTCTGGATCTGTTACTGCGGTAACTTACTCTGTGAACATAACCTGCTCGCTGGCAGGTTTACTATAAGAAACCCAGAGTTTCTACCTGTCCCCCCACACAAGGAAGCGGTTAGATATGGATTGCCCATTCATTCACAATCCGATTGACATTGAAGCCGTATTGATTGGAAATGCTTTACGTCGCGAGAGAATCTTCCACCTCAGATTAGACGTCTTATCATTTCCAGAGGAATATCTTTTCCAACGTTACCGCTTTTCATTAGGGATGTCCGATATTGGCTTTTTTACCGATAACCGATATTGTTCAACTCTTAATTTCCGATACCGATATCAACCGATACCGATACCGATATATGCGGCCACGTGAAAAAAAAAAAAAATGAAAAAAAAAAGAGTGAACGGTGATTGTGAAATTGTTCTGCTTTACTGTTTACATTTATGTGAAACCTGAGAGTTTAAGTTTTGAAGAACACAGCCTGCTAAAGTAATAGTTCACAGTATGGTAATGTGTAAGTTATTTATTTCTATTGTGCATGCAGGTCTTCCAGCAAAAGGGCAGAATAAACCCCTTAAGACCTGAAGAGACAAAGGTAGTCCACCCTTTGTTCTCAACGAAAGGGAGATGTGGTATTATGGTATAATAGTGTAAGCAGTGCCTTTATTTTGAAGTGATGGGGGAGTTCCGGTCATGCGCACTAGCCGACTGCGGCGGTAGAGAGGTGTAAAAATAAACACAGACTCCAAATACGTCGTTGTACGAACCAGTTATTGAGAATAACTTGACAACCTCAGCTTTACACTCATTGTAATAGGCTTTATGCCGAGCGGAAGTGTGGATTAATAAATAAAAACAAAACAGCGGTAAAAGCTAGCGTGTGTGTCCGGGAGAGGGCTGCTCTCCTCGGACATATTACTCTGAAGCCCCGGTGACGGTCTGGAAGGATTAATAAATAAAATAATGTGAGCGCGGTACAGCAGACCTGAACCGGTTGTGATGAGACTGTTTCGCAGAATGCGTTAGTATGTTGCGCTGACCCCTATTTTACTATTCAACGTAGAAACTTTGAAATAATTCCAAACCACCGACATAACCACAGCTACAACTAGCTTCCCGCTACACGGCCGCACACGCAGGCTTGTTATTGAGACGGCGCGGCGCGTTTGATGATGTCATCAAACCACGTCCTCACTTGAAACATAACAGATGTCTGAAATTATTTCAAAATCGATTTCGGTATCGGTTAAAAAACCGATACCGATATTTTCCGATATTGATTTTTTATGCCAATATCGGCCGATAATATCGGTGGGCCGATAATATCGGACATCCCTACTTTTCATCCAACAGTATCATTTATCTCAATCACATTCTCCGGCCATATATCACCAACCTCACACACCGCGGACGAGCACTCGCATCAGAGCCAACTTTATGCATAGCGCTACGTTTTTTGGATGGAAGGGCTGTAAGGGACCTGATCACCCGAAATCACTTTTGATTAAAAATAAAATAAAAGACAAATTCACATGTTTTTTGGTTCTTCTTTATTCCCTAAAAGTACAAAAGCAACAGTCAGGATTTTTAATATAGTTCCAACCATGGATGTCGCTAACAATTGAATTGATCCAGTCGTAACGCACCCCCCGTTACGATCGCCCCCCCCTTAATCTACTAAGTGGAGTATTAAGTGAGAGGATGTTGAAAAACAACATTTTGTTAGGGGGTTAAATTACTATTTGAAGTAGCCACTGAATTAATATTTACTTTGTTTAATAGCCTAAGTCAATTTAAAAAAATAAAATTAAAATCAAAGTGAGGTGCAATCATAGCCTCGCAAAATATGCACCTAAATGAAAATCAGATTTAATTCCTACTTATATTCATAACTATAGGCTATGCTACAATCTTCCGGTTAAATGTTACGTCAATGGAATAGTACATTCAAACTTACGCGTTGACTCGGGCAGCAATGTTTTCCCATGCCGTCTCTCTCTCCTTCGCTGCTGCAGCTGTGTTAGATTTGCGGCGAAATATGTGGTCCTACTCGCCGTAGACCAGCAATTCCATCGCACTGAAATATGTTGATCTTTTTTTTCTCAGTTGTCATGGTGACTCGTGGTATTGGGGCTCCATTGATGATGGCTTTTTATAGTGGTTGTGCACGCGCGTAACTCAGATCCGCTGTTCTGGAACCGAAAACTCAGAGTTTCCCATCTCAGAGTAAGTCAACTCAGAGTTCAGGGATAGACTCAGAGTTTGTTTAACCTGCTTTCTGGAATACCCCCCTGGCCTGAGTCAGACTGATTAGACTCTGGGCTGGGTGGGGCTGCACACCTGTGGTGCATCAGTAATCAAGGCACAGGATAAACCAGTTATTGCCACTCAAGAGAGAGCTCTGTCATGGCAGCATGTAACATCTGCCTCGGCTTGTACCGTCATCAATAAATGGATCAAACGTCTTCCTGTGTCCTCTGTCGGAGGAGCCCAGAAAATGTACTTATGTGGCGCAGAGGTCTATTACTACACTGCCATCCAATGTAGGGCTCCTTTGACCGGGAAGGGACATAGAATGGCTGCCCGGAGTCACCAGCCGCGTTTACTGACAGCAACCTCCCAGCACCAGCCCCGATGGCAGCAAGGGTTGCTGGGGGGTGCCCAGTGGAGGAAGAGGGAGGTAGCACAGCGACTGCCATGAGCAACCATCGGAAGCTAGCAGCCCCTGCAACTAGCTCAAAGCAGCCCAGGTCCAGCTGCACCTCTGCCAGCCAGCACAGCAGCCCAAGGCTCCAGGAAGGAGATGGGGATGGTGCCTTGTCGTTCTTGTGGAGGGGAGGCCCTGCCGAGGTCTGTTCCGGGCCATCCGAGGAGCTACCGCCAGCTGTCAAGCCTCCTCCCAGCCCATCCAGACAGCCCCTGTAACAGCCAGCCCAGAGACACCGGCAAACCAATAAAGTGAATTTTTTGTTAGGTATGGTAACCCTGTTAAGAGTCTGTTTTGTAGGTTTTTTTGATTTTGCTTGGAGGTAGGCTTCAGCTGGGGATTCTTCCTAAAACAGATTAAAAAAAGAAAAACCATAGAAAAGGTGTGTGTGTGTGTGTGTGTCGCTTGGTGCTCAATCTGTGTTATGCTGGGCTTACACCAAAAGATTTTCACAGTCCCAGACTAAAAACTGAAAGTCTTTAGTAAATCTAGGAGTTTTACTGGAGTCAGCATGCTCCCGTCAAACGTGTTTGATATTATCGCAAGTCGCAGTGATGTAACACAATCAACAACCAATAGATGAGCTCTGACAAAAGCGGGAAAACCTGACCTTAGTTTCTACTAAGGGCATGATGGGAAAAAATTGCATGGTGGGAAAACAGAATAAAAGAATCTAGTCTTGTAAATAGTGACCCAGCAAGATTCACAGTCTTTGTAAAATCTCAGTCTGAGACTAGGCTGTGACTAAAAACTCTAAACACTTGTCTTTAGATGTGAGCAGGTGTGAGCTGATAGTTTTCCAAGTCTTTTCCAAATCTTGTCTTCTGATCTATGGGTAGTGTAAGAGCCAGTTTTCCTTTGTTCATGTCATACCGTAATTGTCCACTGGGTGGCACCGTAATGTAATTGGGGTCACACCAATATATGGGGGAACCTTTGTTCAGGTGACAGGTGTTGCCTGACGGAGGGGAACACATACAGTTTTGACCGCTGCGCTCGGCGTGTGTATGATAGACTTTGGTCGTATTTAACTTGCGTTTCATGGATTATGGTGAACTATGCTGACATGGGATGTACAACTATTGGATGCACTTCAACATTGTGGTGAGCAGCAATAAATTACGCAAAGAAAGAAGACGTCAAATTGTTTATTCATGCATACAAGTGATTCCACCTTCTGAGAGAAAGCGCGTCTGATTGGTGTTAAAGTCAAGCAATGCCTCAGGGGCTTCAAGAGTAGCCTTAGCCTCTACATCTAAAGTCAAAACTCTATCTCGCGCCATCGAGACGGAACAAGATTTACCAAAGTGGATTTAGCTGTCCCTCGTGCGATTGGACGGGAGCTACAGGAAGACCTGACTCGACTACGGAGCCGGGGGCGAGGGCCCCACTTCAGCATCGCAACAGTATCAACACAGCGGAGGATGACCTAGTACTCTTCACCGAAAGTCTGCTAGATCTACATGCTTCTGAGTGAAGGCGCCCGACGAGAGGTATGTGTAGCGCTACCTACGAATGAATGGCCATTCAGTTTGTGTGCACACATTGTTTGTGGGTAAAATCCAATGCAGTGGTGACACTCGGGTTGGGGATTAACGTTGACACGTCGTCGCGGATTCGTTCCACTTCGTTTGAACTCGTTGACTTTGTTGCGAGCTTTTCGAAACTATTCGGGTTAATATGCAAGAGGATAACGCTGTAGACAGGCCTACGGAGCAGTCTGACAAATCGAACATTGAAAATGTCAGTGCGCAAGATGACAAACAAAAAAGAGTGGTTAAATTAACTGCTAAAGCGCTTGCTGGAAAACTTGAGCGTTTACAAAATGACAGGCGAAATGTTTTGAATAAGGCTTCTAGGTTGAGGGATGCGTTGCAATGTCTTATGGAAAAAAATGACAAAGAACAGGTTGAATGTGTTTTTAATGATTTGTTGAAAAAATGTGACGAAGCAAAGGGTTTTCATGCATCTCTAATGGGTATGTTGCCAATTGAAGAAAAAGACAAACATGATGTGTGGTTTAAAGCCAAAATGATTGCCAATAATGATTTTATTTCTAAAGTGCAACTATGGGTGTCAAAGTGTGATGAAAGTGTAACATTTAATGCTGCCACTGGTATTGATGACGTCTGTCCTGATGATAGTATTTCAAATGTAGCCAGCAGATGGTCAGGGAAAAGTGGTAATAGTGGTAGACTTAGCACTGTTTCCTCCACGACTAAGGCAAAGGCGGAGAAGGCAGCATTGCTCGCTCGTCTGGATGCTTTAAAGGACAAGCATGCCCTCGAAGAGCAAGAACAGCAGATACGGAGGAAACAGGAGCAACAGAAATTGGAAACCTTGCTTGCTGAATCCACTGCTAAGCTTGCAGTTCTCCAGGCCTCTGACAATCAAAGCTGTGCTAAAGCATCCAATGCAATGAATTCCTACTTTGAGGAAAACATGAGGAAACCACCACAAAGGCTTAACCCAATGGCAGACGAGTTTATGTATCCAGCCGAAAGGAATTGCATGCAGAAGGAGTCGGTGCTTGCAGCGCACCCAAAGGCACAACAGAGGAGTGGAGCTCAGCCCACAGTTAGGCCAAAGCAACGCCCCAACCTCAACATGCAGACTCTCCATACCATGGGTAAAGGACTACAATCCACACAAGTCACCAACTTACCAACACTTGACCTCGTCTCGGTAATGCAAAGGCAAAATGAAATAACATCTGCATTGGTCAAACAACAACAGCTAGCATCGCTGCCAGCAAGAGACATTCCTCTGTTTGATGGAGATCCTCTTCAGTTCATTTCATTTATGCGTGCATTCGAGCAAGGAGTGGAGGAAAAGGCAAGCCAAAGCGACTGTTTGTACTACTTGGAACAGTTCACTAGGGGGCAGCCAAGGGAGCTTGTTCGTAGTTGTCTGCACATGATGCCTGACCAAGGCTATGCAACGGCAAAACATCTGCTACAGGAACACTTTGGCAACAAGTACAAAGTTGCCACGGCATACATTGAGAAGGCCTTGTCGTGGGCTCCAATACAGAACGAAGATGTCTCTGCACTAAAGGCCTACTCTCTCTTTTTGAGAGGCTGCTGCAATGTCATGACAGAACTGGACTATATGCAAGAGTTGGAAATGCCAAGTAACATTCGAGCAATTGTCTGCAAACTGCCGTTTAAGCTCAGAGAGCGTTGGAGGACCATTGCACATGACACACTGGAAACAACAGGCAACAGGGCTCTATTTAACGACCTGGTCAAAGTGATTGAAAGACATGTCAGCATCTTGTCTGACCCATTGTATGGCAACATTGATGACCCACCACCTGGACTGAATGGAGGAAGAGTTACCAGTAGGCCAAAGCCCTATACAGAGCAAAGGACTAAAGGAAATAGTTTTGCTACAACCATCACACTTGTCGAGTCTGAACAGGCCAGGGGCTCGAGGGACACTTCATCTCAGCGTAGCTATGCTACAGCCTCAACTTGTGCATGTTGTGCTCAAAGTCACTCTCTAGACTGCTGTGGCCAGCTGAAGCGCATGAAGCACAGGGACAAGATAGACATTCTAAAACAAAACCGCTTGTGCTTTGGCTGCCTGCGCCCTGGGCACATGAGCCGAAGTTGTGAGCAGCGTTTGACCTGTGAGACATGCAGTCAAACACACCCCACTGTTCTTCATGTTGATGCAACAAACAGCAAACACACAGCACAGGGCCAGGCCAGTTCATCTACAGCACCTGATGGGCCTACAGGGTCACGTCCATCTGCAGCGACATGTGGACATACAAGGGCCGGAAGGGATCGCTGTCTGTTGTCCATCCTACCAGTGCAGGTTAAATCTGCTAAAGGTGACAAAGTAATCCAGACATATGCATTCTTGGACCCGGGCAGTTCAGCCACCTTTTGTTCAGAGCAGCTCATGCGAAAGCTTCACCTCAACGGAAAAAGAACACAGTTTCTACTCCAAACAATGGGGCAAGAACGAGTGGTGCCGTCATACTCACTTGTTGGCTTGGAGGTGTCTGGCATTAATGGTGATGTGTTCTATGAACTTCCAGAGACTCTGACACAGAGGAAAATGCCTGTAAGCCCTGACCATATTGTAACTACCAGAGACCTGGTGCAGTGGCCATACCTGGCGAGAGTCGATGTTCCCAGGATAGAGGCTGGCGTCGACCTGCTGATTGGCAGCAACGTACCCAAGATACTGGAGCCTTGGGAAGTCATAAACAGCTGTGGGAGCGGCCCGTATGCTATGAAAACCGCGTTAGGATGGGTCGTCAATGGTCCAGTGCATGAGGAGTGCAGTCCGAGTGCTGACCGTACGTCTGCATCGGTCAATAGGATTTCAGTGCAAAGGCTAGAGGAAATGTTGACCAATCAGTACAACCATGACTTCAATGAGAGGGCTACAGAAGAAATGGGGTTGTCAAGAGAGGATAGGAAATTTATGGAGATTGCGGAAAGGTCAACAGTTCTCCAAGACAACCACTACCAGTTAAAGTTGCCCTTCAAAGGAGACGTGTGTCTGCCCAATAACTATACTGTGGCAAAACAAAGGATAACAGGCTTAAAAAGAAAGTTCCTGAAAAACAAGCAGCTCTTTGAAGAGTACAGTGCCAACATTTCTTAGATGGTGAACAGAGGCTATGCAGAGGAGGTACCTACCAAGCAACTGAGTGGCAGCAGCGGCAAGGTTTGGTACATTCCTCATCACAGCGTTCGTCATCCCAGGAAAGGGACTCTGCGAGTCGTGTTCGACTGTGCTGCAACGTTCCAGGGAACCTCACTGAATCAGCAGCTCTTGCAAGGCCCCAACCTCAATAGCACATCGCTTGGAGTGCTTCTGAGGTTCAGACAGCATCCCGTAGCTACCATGGGAGATGTGCAGGCAATGTACCATCAAGTCAGAGTCCCACTGGAGGACAGAGATTGCCTGCGCTTCCTGTGGTGGCCTGAAGGAGATTTAACCAAAGATGTGGCAGTGTTTCGCATGACTGTGCATCTGTTCGGTGCTGTCTCATCTCCGAGTTGTGCCATCTTTGCTCTGAGGAAAACTGCTGATGACAGGCAAGCTGACTTCCCAGAAGAGGTGGTGGCAACAGTGAAGGAAAACTTTTACGTTGACGACTGCCTGAAAAGTGTGGAGTCTGAGGAAGAGGCTCTGTCAATGGTGAAGCATCTGACCACACTCTGTCAGAAAGGAGGATTTATTCTGACAAAATGGACCAGCAATAGCCGCACTGTCCTGCAAGCTCTCTCTGAGGACCAGCGAGCTAAGGACCTGAAGGAACTCGACATGGACCGGGATGAACTTCCTGCTGAGAGAGCTCTTGGCCTGAGGTGGTGTGTCGAAGAGGACACTTTTACATTCAAGCTGGACATGAATCAAATGTCATGCACAAGGAGAGGAATGCTGTCTGTCTCCAGCTCAGTTTATGATCCCCTGGGCTTCCTTGCACCAATCATGTTGCCTGCGAAATGTATGCTGCAAGAGCTATGCCGGAAAAACATTGGATGGGATGACGCCATACCTCAAGATCTTCGGGATCAGTGGACAAGGTGGCTGGAGGAGTTGGATATGCTGTCTGAGTTTCATGTCAGCAGATGCATCAAGCCTAAGGGATTCGGGGATATTGTCCAAGCTCAGCTGCATCACTTCTCAGACACGAGCGAGTCAGGGTATGGTGCAGTCACTTACCTCAGAATGCAGAACAACCAAAATGACGTTCATGTTGCATTTCTGATGAGTAAAGCCAGGGTAACCCCATTAAAGGCCGTCAGCATTCCTCGCTTAGAGTTGACTGCTGCAGTCCTTGCTGTTCGGGTCGACCTGATGCTGAAAGCTGAGCTTCGGATCCCATTGCATGAGTCAGTCTTTTGGACAGATAGCACGTCAGTGCTAAAGTACATCAGAAACGAGGACAGGCGCTTCCACACCTTTGTGGCGAACAGGGTCACAACCATAAGGGAGTCGACCACACCTTCCCAATGGCGTTACATCTGCACTAAGGACAACCCAGCTGATGAGGCGTCCAGAGGGCTGAGGGTCCGGCCTTTCATCGATCATAACAGGCGGATACAAGGTCCAAGTCTGCTGCATCGTCCAGAACAGGATTGGTCATGTGACGTGGTGGACACTGTGATCAGGCAGGATGACCCAGAGGTCAAGAAGGAAGCTGTAGTGAATGCAGTCAATGTAAATACAACCTCTGACAGCACCAGCTATCTCATTTCCTATTTCTCAGACTGGAGAAAACTGAAAGTATCAGTAGCCTGGCTCTTGAGACTGAGGAAATTACTTCTGTATAGGGTTCGCAGAAGGAAGGAGCCAGATACCGCCAGCAGCACACAGAGTTCTACAGAACTCAAAGGCGGGTTGACCGTTGAAAATCTGTCCGAGTCTGAGTCTGCTATATTTCGCTTTTGCCAACGTCAAAGGTTTGACGAAGAAATTGCTGCCTTATCTGCAGGGAAGACAGTCAGCAAGCAAAGCGTGCTTTACAAGCTTGACCCGCGACTGGAGGACGGGCTCATAAGAGTTGGAGGGCGACTCGCCAGAGGTTCGCTGCCAGAGGAAGCAAAACATCCACTCATTCTGGCAAAGGATCAACATGTGGCAACTCTCTTATTGCGTGACCTCCATCAGCGGCTCGGCCATAGTGGTCGAAATCACATGCTGTCCACGCTGAGAAGAAAATACTGGGTCACAGGTGCTAACTCTGCAGTGAGGAGAATTGTGGCTGAATGCTGTATCTGCAGGAGATACCATGCGCGGATGATGGGGCAGAAGATGGCGGACTTGCCAAAGGAAAGGGTTCTCCCAGACCATCCACCATTCACAAATGTGGGCCTTGACTACTTTGGACCGATAGAGGTGAGGAAAGGTCGTGGTACAGTCAAACGCTACGGCGTAATTTTCACCTGTCTGTCCAGTAGAGTGGTCCACTTAGAAGTTGCAAGCTCCTTGGATACCGATGCGTGTATTAACGCGCTACGCCGTTTCATCTGCCGAAGAGGACAGGTTGTCCATATCCAGTCCGATAATGGCACCAACTTCATAGGTGCAGAGAGAGAGCTCAGAGAGGCACTCTCATCCCTCAACCAGACACAAATCGAGGGAGCAATGCGACAAAAGGGAATCAAGTGGAGCTTCAATCCTCCGGCAGCATCACACTTCGGCGGTGTCTGGGAGCGCGTGATACGCATGGTGAGAAGGATTCTCAAGTCAGTTCTTCGACAGCAGAGGCTGGATGATGATGGACTGCACACAGTCATGTGTGAAGCGGAGGCCATATTGAATGATCGGCCCATCACCAAGCTGTCTGATGACCCACACGATCTTGAACCTCTGACTCCAAATCACATCCTCTTAATGAAAGGAAAGACGTCTCTACCACCAGGGCTGTTCGATGACCATGACTTGTACGTCAGGAGGAGATGGCGACAAGTTCAGTACATCTCGGACCTGTTCTGGAAGCGATGGATACGGGAATACCTTCCGATGCTTCAGGAGAGGCAGAAGTGGAACGACCGCAAAGAAAATCTCAAGCAAGGATATATCGTCATCATTATGGATCCTACTGCTCCACGTGGCTCATGGCCATTTGCAAGAGTCTTGGAAACATACCCTGACAAATGGGGTCTTGTTCGCTCAGTACGCCTCCAGACAAAGAACAACAAAATTGAAAGACCTGTTGCCAAGCTCTGTCTGCTGCACGAAGCTTCAGGTTAGCAAGTCTGAAAGGGCAAGCAATTAAGTGTCAACTGGGGCAATGTGTACTTCATGCTAATATTATGTGTCCATTGTTTGTTTGTTTCACTGGCTCTTGTAATTGTTTGTTGTGAATTGTCATGTTTGTATGCCAACCATTGCAATTAAGGGCCGGGGTGTAAGAGCCAGTTTTCCTTTGTTCATGTCATACCGTAATTGTCCACTGGGTGGCACCGTAATGTAATTGGGGTCACACCAATATATGGGGGAACCTTTGTTCAGGTGACAGGTGTTGCCTGACGGAGGGGAACACATACAGTTTTGACCGCTGCGCTCGGCGTGTGTATGATAGACTTTGGTCGTATTTAACTTGCGTTTCATGGATTATGGTGAACTATGCTGACATGGGATGTACAACTATTGGATGCACTTCAACATTGTGGTGAGCAGTAATAAATTACGCAAAGAAAGAAGACGTCAAATTGTTTATTCATGCATACAAGTGATTCCACCTTCTGAGAGAAAGCGCGTCTGATTGGTGTTAAAGTCAAGCAATGCCTCAGGGGCTTCAAGAGTAGCCTTAGCCTCTACAGGTAGCATTAGGTAAACCTTTTTTGTGGGGTGAAGGGGGCGTGGCTTGGTGTGCTGTGGTCGTTTCTGATGATTGCTTAATTATTATGTTATGCAAAGTTCCAGAGGTCGGGCAGTTTCCTGAGGAGTCTGTGGCCGCCAGGCAATATAACAGTGTGCCATGCAATCCACCTCATGTCGCTCCTTCCAAACCCACCCATGGTAGCCTATATCAGGCTACAGTGGCTGTCAGATACTTTTGCGGTGCTCTTACATGCTCACCAGCAAGAAGCAGGCCTACAGACAGCCACCCAACCCAGAAGAGAGGCGCTTGTCTGCGGCCTTATAAGAGCCCAGAGTCCTTGTCCACGATCTGACCACTCTACTCCTCTTTCCATATGGCTTGCACGGGCTTCACAATTGCATATTAGGCCTGTATTTCCTATATTTGAGAATATATGATTAGATAATTAGATTGCGCCACCCGGTGGACACCTGTACAACTTAGGTAGGACACCTGTTCCATTTACAGTAGGAAGGCCGGGGTTGTAAACAATACAAATGTTACAACCTACCCCAAGCTGAATTTTAGTTGTATTTATGTATTTATTTTCTTTAAATTTCAGTATGCCTAGGTCTTGGAAGAGAAAATGGACCAGGGGTGCCTCTCAACATTTTGGAGAGAGCATCAAATGAGTGAAAGAGCAGTGAAAGTCCATCAGATCTGTCGCAAAATGTCTTATTAGGTTTAGGGTCAAATGTCTTACTACTATGACTGACACACACACACACACACACACATAGAATAAAAAGCTTTCAATAAAAAGTATCAAGTTTTTGTCATAATTCTTATTTCGTTGTTACATTTCACCCCAGGGTATATTATGTTAAATTTCACCAGGGTATGTTACAACTAACCCAGATATGGGGTGAATTGTAACAGTTCACTCCTTGTGTTTGAGACTAAACAATGCATTTTCTGTTGGTGCTGCAGAGATATCAGCTACACCATTACATAGCAGACACATGTAACTTGTTATCACATTTTGACCACACTGGCTTAAAAGAGTTCCAAGGTAGACATATGTCAAAAATGATACAACCATCTCCCCTAAGTGTGTCACCTGAAAACATCAGTTAATTAGACACACGTATGTAGACGGATCCGGAAGATGCCATCTTGATCAACTGTTTTCATAAATTCTCATAGGTTTCAAACGTACAATCTTTTTTTGTTTCAAACTTGACCGCACACACCTCCATCATCATCAATCGTCTGCCATCACCATCATCGGATCAACGATTGATAAATCAAGCAGTGAGTATGAGCTCATTGCAGTGACGTGCACAGGGGGGGGGGGGGGGGGCAGGGGGGGCAGTCGCCCCCCCTCCTGGCCCAATTGTTGAAAAACGCGTGTTAAAGTGCCCTCTTGGGAGCCAAAACGCGCGCTTAAGTGCCTTCTTGGGAGCCAAAACGCGTGCTAAAGTGCCCTCAAGTGCCCCCTTGGGAGCCAAAACGCATGCTAAAGTGCCCTCAAGTGCCCTCTTGGGAGCCAAAACGCGTGCTAAAGTGCCCCCTTGGGAGCCAAAACGCATGCTAAAGTGCCCTCAAGTGCCCCCTTGGGAGCCAAAACGCAGGCTTAAGTGCCTTCTTGGGAGCCAAAACGCGTGCTAAAGTGCCCTCAAGTGCCCCCTTGGGAGCCAAAACGTGTGCTCAAGTGCCCTCTTGGGAGCCAAAGCGCGTGCTAAATTGCCCTCAAGTGCCCTCTTGGGAGCCAAAACACGTGCTAAAGTGCCCCCTTGGGAGCCAAAACGCGTGCTAAAGTGCCCTCAAGTGCCCTCTTGGGAGCCAAAACTCGCTAAAGTGCCCTCCTGGTTGGCAAAATACACTAAATTGCCCTCTTGGGTGGAAAAAACACTCAACTGCCCTCTTCTAGTAAATTAAGTTAACTTCAACTTAACTTAACTTTGTTGACCTATATCTCTATACTATATCTCAGAGAACCAGTTTGGATTATCTGGTGCTAATATGGTGTTAAAATGCACTAGAATACAGGAAATGGCATCTACTTAATTGAACAGTTTCTGGGGGAAGAACCCCAGACTCCCTACATAGTTTTTTTTATTCATACATCCATGTCGCTGTGTGTTCTTCAAAGTCTAACGTTGTAATCCACAGTTCTCCTGGATGCTGATCCTAACAGCAAACTAACCTGAGTAGTCTGTCTAGTTAGTCTGTTTTAAGGCTATATAATGTGCCATTTGTATAACATATAAAACGTGTCTAAAGTGCCCTCTACAGTGGTGAGGACGCGCTATATGTGCGCTTTTTTTTCTTTCCGCCCCTGCCCTTCAAAAAGTCTGTGCATGCCACTGGCTCATTGGCAATATCTTATGCATCTTCCCGGAAACAAATGTGATTGATAAACCAGTCGATAATCTATTAATCCCATAGGCTTATCACAGTCAAAATTGTGCAGCCCTAGGAAGAGAGGAGACACTTTAATATATAATTATAGGTAAGGGTATGCTCAGATCAGTCAATGACCCCGAACCCAAGTGTGTAATCCAAAGCACAGTACAGCCTGGTACGGCTACATAAGAGTGTTGTGAGCATACTTGATGCAGGGTATCTAATTAAGGGACCTTTCGGTCTTTATTTGTCATTCCCATGTTCGGGAACGAAATTTGTCCTCTGCATTTAACCCATCCTACTGTACGTAGGAGCAGTGGGCTGCTATGATCAGCGCCCGGGGAGGTCTGGGAGGTCCAGGAGGATGGATTCGCAGTAGTCACACACTGTAGAGCTGCCTCCATCTCCTGATTGGCCTGTTCGGTCTGACCATTAGTCTGTGGATGATAGACAGAGGAGAGACTAACACAAATATTAAGTGTGGAGCAGAAAGACTTCCATACCTGGGATATAAACTGGGGGCCTCTGCTGGACACTATCCTTTATATACTAGGTGAGTCAATCTATGAAAAAAATGGTTTAACCCCCCAAAAAATGATACAAAAGGTTTTTCAATGGATTCTAGTAGTATTTGGTGTGCTGAATAACATACTAAAAGTATACCAAAATATACCTCCCAGAAAGCCCTCATTTCCAAGATGGCGGACAAAATGGCGGCGGGGAGCTTGAAATGGCTATATCTCAAATTGAAAAAATGTTGCAAAGGAATTTTCAACTGATTCTGGTACCTCTGCTTACGGACATACTTACGGACATACTAAAAATCTAGGAAAATACACCTTCCGGAAAGGCTTCATTTTCAGGATGGCGTCCAAAATGGTGGCCGGCCAAGCTTAAAATGGCTATATATCTCAATAGAAAAAGATTATTCGAATGATTTTTCACTTGATTCTGGTACCTGCAAATATGCTTATGAACATACTAACAATCTAGGAAAATATACCTCCCAGAAAGGCTTCATTTTCATAATGGCGTCCAAAATGGCGGCCGGGAGCTTAGAATGGCTATATCTCAAATGGAAAATGTTACAAAAGAATGATTCAACTGATTCTGGTACCTCTATACATTAAGAACGTGCGACAAATCTAGGTAAATATAACTGCTAGAAAGGCATCATTTTCAAAATGACTGCCTGTGAGCTTACATTGGTTAAATGGTTAAAATTGGTTACTATTCAAACTAGAAAGGTGGTGTTGGTGTTGAACAACATAAATGCCACACTTATTGTGGTCTTTATTCATCATCATCTTCGGGCTCCTCTGGAAGAAACTTGTTATGTGGATTGTCACATTCCTTAAGTTGACATGGTCCACAGACAGTAGTACAAGGTAGTCCATATTTTCTGCAAGAGCAGAGTGTCTTGCAGGCAGTGGTACAGTTACAATGAATGACCTTCAAGAGACTGTCTGGAGCAACATTCATTGTTGACATAAGTGGGACAAATCTATTGTCCTGCAGGCTCCACCCCCAGTTCAGGGCATCCATACCATCTTCTGTTCCCATCCAGACCATGACCTGGTGGTATGCTCTACGACAGTGAAATTTGGTCGCAGATTCAGTTGGTGGCAGACGTTCAGGCGTTACAGTTGATGAAGCTGAGACAACCTTCTTGCTGAAAATGTTATATCGCATTGCTGCAAGGGAATCTGTGCACTTTCCACCAAAGAGGACAGCCATTACTTGGCACCCAAGGTCATCGATCACCTCTGTGGTCTGGTTTGGGACAATGAATGCATTGGCACAAGATCGAAGGACAGGATCCCCTTTTACAAGCTTCTGGAAAGCAGTCTTTTTGCCAACCCCGAAGATCCGAGAAGTTGTGTCACAGCCAGTGAGAGCATGGATGAACATCAACTGAGAACACACATCATGTCCAAGTACTTCTTTTAAATGGTTTACGGCATACACTTTAAAACTGCCATCAGCTTTTGACTTGTCTGATCTGAAATAAACATTTTCAGCAAGAAGGTTGTCTCAGGCTGGTGGTGGTGGTGTAATGGTGTGGGGGATATTTTCCTGGCACACTTTGGGCTTATTAGTACCAATTGAGCATCGTGTCAAAGCCACAGACTACCTGAGTATTGTTGCTGACCATGTCCATCCCTTTATGACCACAGTGTACCCATCTTCTGATGGCTACTTCCAGCAGGATAACGCGCCATGTCATAAAGCGCGAATCATCTCAGACTGGTTTCTTGAACATGACAATGAGTTCACTGTACTCAAATGGCCTCCACAGTCACCAGATCTCAATCCAATAGAGCACCTTTGGGATGTGGTGGAACGGGAGATTCGCATCATGGATGTGCAGCCGACAAATCTGCAGCAACTGCGTGATGCTATCATGTCAATATGGACCAAACTCTCTGAGGAATGTTTCCAGTACCTTGTTGAATCTGTGCCACGAAGGATTAAGGCAGTTCTGAAGGCAAAAGGGGGTCCAACCCGGTACTAGCAAGGTGTACCTAATAAAGTGGCCGGTGAGTGTATATAGATACAACATATAGATATAACTTGGGGGGCCTCTGCCAGACACTTATATATAAATATAACATATAGATATAAACTTGAGGCCTCTGTCAGACACTATCTTATATATAGATATAACATATATATATAAACTGGAGGCCTCTGTCAGACACTATCTTATATATAGATATAATATATATAAACTGGGGGCCTCTGTTGCTTCATCTTCGTCAGCCGAGAACTGGCGAGAGAGAGTGCCAGGGTTGACGTTCTGAGGACCGGAGCCGTAGGTCAGAGTGAAGCTGAACCTCCCGAAGAATAGAGCCCACCTGGCTTGCCGGGAGTTCAATCGCTTGGCGGTTTGAACGTAGGCCAGGTTCTTGTGGTCAGTCCACAAGATCAATGGGTGACCGACCCATCCAGCCAGTGACGCCATTCCTAGAGTGCCAATTTTATGGCCAAGAGCTCCTGGTTGCCAATGTCATAGTTCCTCTCAGCAGGGGAGAGCTTGCGGGAGAAGAATGCACATGGGTGGAGCTTCTGGTTGGAGGGAGAGCGTTGGGACAGGACCGCTCCAGCCCCAGTGTCGGAGTCGACCACCTCCACAACAAACAGGAGTCCGGTCCGGGACCGTCTATTTTTCCCTGCCAGTCTCCTCAGCTTCTCCAGTGAGGCCACTCTTCCCGCCTGGCTTGTCACCCTGTGAGACGGGTGAGACGCACCTTAGCACTGCTATGGCAATGTTTCTGGTGGTCTTCCATGGAGGAGGATACCAAAGGATTCATCGCCGCTTGCCAGATCTGCTCTCAGCATAAGAGCACCTGCCAAGCTCCCTCCAGCCTTCTTCTTCTCTGCCAGTTCCTTGCCTCCTGCAACCCCTCATCCTGGTTGAAACAACTCCTGTGGATTGAGTATGCCCATAATACCCTTCCCAGTTCAGCCACTGGTCGCTTACCTTTCCAATGCTCGCAAGGTTACCAGCCACCGCTCTTCCCTGAGCAGGAACGTGAGGCCAGCGTCCCGCCAGTCCAGGCGTTCATTCGGCAGTGTCAATGCACTTGGATGCAGGCCCGCTCTACCCTCCTGCGCTCCTACCCGCAGTCAGCCAATCGACGTCGCATCCCTGCACCCTGTTACACCTCGGGACAGCATGTGTGGTTATCTACAAGGGACCTTCCCCTCAGAGTGGAGTCCAAGATGTTGGCTCCCCATTTTGTGGGTTCATTCCCCATCTCGAGGGTAATCAACCTTGCAGCTGTCTGTCTGCGTCTGCCACGATCCATGAGGATTCACCCCACCTTCCATGTGTCCAAAGTCAAACCTGTTATCGAGAACCCGCTTCAGCCCTCCGCCAGACCCCCTCCACCCCCCCGGCTCATTAGCAGGACTCCTGCTTACACGGTTCATCGCCTCATCAAATCCCAGCAATGTGGCAGGGAGTGCAGTACCTGGTGGACTGGGAGGGTTATGGTCCTGAAGAGTGCTCATGGTCCCTGCTCACAGTATTCTGGATCCATCTCTCATCACTGACGTCAAGAGCCGTCCCTAGAGAGGGGGGGGGGGGGGGGGTTCTGTCACGTTTTTTTGTTGTTCATGTCATGTCACTAACTATCCTGTCATTTCAGATCCGGCCACTCCCCCTTGCTATGCAAATAACTCATTCCCTTCACCTGGTTTCCCCGCCCACCTCCTCACCCGCCACTCAATCCCTCATTAGTTCTCCAGTATAAATACCAGTCCACTTTCTTTTTCCTCTGCCAGATTATCTTGTGTTCACACCAAGCGCTCCAGCATTGTATATTAACTTTTTTCCTGTTCTGCCCCTGCTTACCTGTTTCTTCAATCTTGGATTTTGCCTGCCTCTCTTTGGATTTGTTTGCCTGTTTGACTGACCTCACAGTTTTGTCCTTGCCTGAATTTGTAAGTAAATGGAACTTTCCTTACAACTTGCCATTACCAGAGAACATTACTGTGGAGTATGTGGATTGTGTGTTGTTGATAGCTGGTTTACAGCCTCACTTGGCTGTAAGTCAGACTGATTAGACCCTGAGGCTGAGTGGGGCTGCACGCCTGTGGTGCATGAGCAATCATGGCACCCAGGATAAACCAGCTATCAACACACACTAGCTGCGTTTCAATACTGGGTTGAGTCGCCCTTGCTCACTCGCCCTCAGCCCTTGGTAATACGTCACACGGAGGCCACTTGGAGAGCCGAGGGGAAGTGGGCGGGGGAGGAGGAAAAGGGATAATTGAAACGCACCTGCCCTCGTAACAGCCTTGACAATCATGGATCGGCCACACGGTGTTGGAGTAGCGCTCTATTGCCTATTCCAAATAACGCGCAATATACCCAGACTCATATCTTTGAGTCTCCATATATAGCAATGTGCCAGCACCTGGTCATTTCAGAATTATTAGTTTTGTTTTATATTTTATTCAGACAATTAATTTATTTATTTATTTTTTACCTTCTTTGTAGAAAGTTTGGTTGTTTAAACACATTTAACCTACTTTCAGTTTAGTTGACATTAGTTTTAGATTAGTTATTTCTAATAGTTATTAGGCCTGTTACCACCACCATCCTCGTCCTCATCATTGTCTTTAAATGGCCTTTATTGTTCAAGATCCCATTTTTTGGCCGCCTGTGTTCCTGTCAGCCTTCCCTGCAGACCCATCCTCTGTACAATTGTCCTGTTTGACAATACAAGAATTATGTTATGCACACCAAATACATTAAAAACATTATATAGTCTCCCACAAATAAAATTAGCACCACAACAAAGAAGTAAGTCTCTAGAATCAGAAGTAATAAGCTGAGCTGCCAACTCTCACGGATTGAGCGCGAGTCTCACGTCACACATTCTCATTCTAATGTTCCCCTCTTTGCAAATTTTATACGGAATCGTCTCGTAGACTATTAAGAAAGTAAAGACACAGAAATACATTCATATGCAATGACATAGTAGGTTACAAACAAACTCACTCCCAGGCAGCGACGGACTGGCCATTGGGCAATGTGGGCAAATGCCACTGCGGCCGCCTGGTGATGCGGCCGCAATAAAGCAGAGCGGAGCGGCTGTATCAATAGGCGGCCACGGCCGCAAATAACTAAATAAATGAATAAATAGGGTAAATAAATAAATAAAGCAGAGCGGCTGCGTCAATAGGCAGCCGCAAATCAATAAATGCATAAATAAAAATAATACAAAATAAAGCAGAGTTGCAGGCGGTTACCGCAGGCGGTAGTTTATTTGTATTTTTTATTTGTGACAAATAGTAGCCTATAATAGCAGTATATGCTTACACTTGTAAATTGTTGGCTCTGTCATTACGCAGCAACAACGGGTCGTCTAATTGCATAATGACCCTGGCCGATCCGTGCTGGCTCCTTTAATTCATTTTCTTCTTCTTTGGTGGTAAACAAACAGCAGACAACGGTGTTTGGGGCTCATTACTGCTACCGCATGGATGTATTTTTTGTGCACCACAGCAGTGCATTGTGGGTGATACACAGCTCTGGAGTGACCGTCGATGTTGACTCGATCCCTCAGCCCTCAAGGGTCGATCTCACCAAGGGCACTTCAGCTTTTTAGAGAAATGGAATAGCCCTTAAGATGGCGATGGGGATTCCCCCGAGGGCAAGGGCTGAGGGCAAGTGAGCGAGGGCGACTCAACCCAGTATTGAAACGCAGCTACTCAAGAGAGAGACACTGTCATGGCAGCATGTTACATCTGCTCAGCATATTACATTTTGCCATCTCCAATAAATGCATTCTTTAAACGACATCTACCTGTGTCCTGCGTCGGAGGGCCCCAGCAAAAGCCACTAAGGTGGCGTGTGGCAGGGGTAAACTGCCACACTGGCGTCCAATGTGGGGCTTCTCCGACCACAAAGGGACATGGAAGGGCTGCCCAAACCCGCTCTGGAGTCACCAGCCATGGTCACGGACAGCCACCTCAGCACGGCCCTCCTGAACGGCAGCAACAGCCAGCGGAGGAGCGGGGAGGCAGCGCAGCAACCACCATGGGCAACCATCTGCGGCTAGCCTCCACGGATCCAGCCGGGAGCAGCCGGGTCCAGCCTCACCTCTGCCAGCCAGCACCGCAGCCCCTGGAGGAGATGGGGATTGTGCGCCGTCGCCCTGGTGGAGGGGGGGACCTACCGAGGGCTGTTCCAGGTTTATAAAGTAATTTGAATTAATTTATAAACCCCTGGACTATAATAGCTCATATGTGTTTCAGCAAGATTGCTGCTAATGTTCAAAATGTTCTGCACATCCAAAACATATCACACATGTTTTGGGATGATTTTTAGGAATTATGTTCATCTCAAGTATGATATTGAAGCTGACTGAAAACAAGAATACAACACATTTTGGCTGATTAAAACATTGATCAAGTATATTAGAGACCTTGTTGGCTTCTTTTGTGTTTTTATTGGGGGAACAAATGCATGTGTTCTAAATATTGAGGGAGACATATTCCCTGTGTCCTAACACACACTCAAGAGAGGGACACTGTCATGGCAGCACGTAACATCTGCTCAGCATATTGCATTTTGCCATCTCCAATAAATGCATTCTTTAAACGACATCTACCTGTGTCCTGCGTCGGAGGGCCCCAGCAAAAGCCACTAAGGTGGCATGTGGCAGGGGTAAACTGCCACACTGGCGCCCAATGTGGGGCTTCTCCGACCACAAAGGGACATGGAAGGGCTGCCCAAACCCGCTCTGGAGTCACCAGCCATGGTCACGGACAGCCACCTCAGCACGGCCCTCCTGAACGGCAGCAACAGCCAGCGGAGGAGCGGGGAGGCAGCGCAGCAACCACCATGGGCAACCATCTGCGGCTAGCCTCCACGGATCCAGCCGGGAGCAGCCGGGTCCAGCCTCACCTCTGCCAGCCAGCACCGCAGCCCCTGGAGGAGATGGGGATTGTGCGCCGTCGCCCTGGTGGAGGGGGGGACCTACCGAGGGCTGTTCCAGGTTTATAAAGTAATTTTTATTAATTTATAAACCCCTGGACTATAATAGCTCGTGTTTCAGCAAGATTGCTGCTAATGTTCAACACTTTCTGCACATTCAAAACATATCACACATGTTTTGGGATGATTTTTAGGAATCATGTTCATCTATTGAAGCTGACTGAAAACAAGAATACAACACATTTTGGCCAACTAAAACATTGATCAAATATATTAGAGAATGAGACCTTGTTGGCTTCTTTCGTGTTTTTATTGCACGTGTTCTAAATATTGAGGGAGACATATTCCCTGTGTCCCCCCCCCCCCCCCCCGAAATCTATGCCTATGAACACATACACACAGACATTTCTCTCTCTCTCTCGATCACACAAAATGCGCATGTGCCAAGGAGTGTGAAGTAGATCTGCTGCTTGAATGACACACAGAGGACCAAGTACTTGTGTTTTTGATCAACAATGTTATTTTCAAGGGCTTTAAGGCATGATTGGAATGATTTTTGTTTTTTATTCATATTTTTGTGTATATTTTTTAAAAAGTGTATATTTTATTTATCCACATATATTCTTACAACATTCAAGGCTGTAGCCCCAGAAGCCCAGGCCTTACCACACCACTGGTTCACTCTTCCATTCCATCAACAATTTTAATTGTCTATTTCCATTTTGTCATATTCATTAATTAGTTTTGTGACTATGGCAGGGTCGTCCGGCCACACGCCACCTAAGTGGCTTTCTTTTGGGGCCCTCCGACACAGGACACGGGTAGATGTTGTTCAAGGTGTTTATTCGGAGATTAAGGCAGGATGTTATACGCCGAGCTGATGGTACAACAGTCATGACGGTGCTCCTCCTCGAGTGTGTGTGTTGATGGCTGGTTTATCCTGGGTGCCATGATTGCTCATGCACCACAGGTGTGCAGCCCCACCCAGCCAGAGTCCAATTAGTCTGACTCAGGCCAGGTGAGGCTGTAAACCAGCCATCAACAGCACACACTCCACATAAACCCTTCACAGTGACCATATATGGTTATTTATCGGCGTAGTTGTATGATAATCAGGTAAGCCGGGCACTAGCATGAGGATTTAGAACGACCAGTATTTATTGCATACGACAAGCAGAAGAAAACTTGATGAATCCCAACTTTTTAGTGCGTATGAACATTCTAAATGTAATGCATATGATAGGATTTTCTAACATTTTCTATGAACTGGTGATAAATACTAATAATGTTAGTATAGCATTATAGGCAGAATTTACTAAATGTTATCCAAAAGTGATCCAAAAGTAATGGTAAGGGTAGAAGATTCTGGTTGTGGTAATTAATAGGTCATTAAAGGTAATTTCACTATGGCATTCTGTCTCACTCAATTTTAAAAATGTTGGACTCACTTTGTCTAAATGAAAACAATCCCAAGGAGTGACACAGCACACATTTTAAGTTGTCTGTCGTCCGCCCAATAATGCACCAATAGATCAATGACATTTTCAGAGTTATATATTTGAATCTCCTCCATTTTGATCTGTACATGTAACCAAAAGATAAAGTGTTCCATATCCTTGAATTCAAGCTAGATGGCGTAGTTTACAAGTAATGCAAGCCTTTTAGCTGGAGGAGGATGTGGAGGGCTGTTTGCACACATGTTAGGGCAGGACATGGCTGAGCAGGCAGGAGCATCAAGCGACACCATGGGCCTAAAAAAAGCCCCATGAAAAGCAGAAGTGAAACTTGGTAGCTTCAGTGGTGCATTAAAGACACCAGGTGCATGGCTAAATATGCCAGCAAGGGAAATATGCTTCACATTTTCATTTCTCAGAATGATTTACATTACTGACTGGTGTCTGTGTTGTTTAGCATGAGTCAGTTGTGTCAGGTTTTCTGGTCTGTAGCCCACACACGCGGTAGCCTATACAAAAGGCTATAAGTTCACGCTGGGCCACACATGCTCTGTTCAGGTGTTGAGCTAATGAACTGAAATGAACAAAATCAGTCTTGATAAAAAAATGATTTAACTTTTACAAGCAAACATCCTCATTTGACTTAAAGAAAGACTCCCAGACAAAGGTTCTGGGTTTGAACCCCAAAGTCCCCAGTCTACCTGCCCAACCCCATATGTTATTCACTGTGCTGAACTGAACTGGATGGCCTGAATAACACCATAATAAATAATGGCAGCTGTCCAAACATTAATATTTTGATAGCTTTTTTAGTGTGCCAGCTTAACAGACTAGCTCACATTCATGATTGATTTTGATTGAACTCATTAACGCAGAAAAACTAATCCATGCATTTGTTACCTCAAGGCTGGATTACTGCAACTCCTTATTATCAGGTTGTCCAAATAAATCCATTAAGATGCTTCAATTAATTCAAAACGCTGCAGCACGAGTACTGACAGGAACTAGGAAAAGAGATCACATCTCTCCTGTACTAGCTTCTCTGCATTGGCTCCCTGTAAAATTTAGAATAGAATTTAAAATCCTCCTCCTCACCTATAAAGCTCTTCATGGGCAGGCCCCTTCATATCTCAAAGAGCTCATAGTACCCTACTACCCCACTAGAACACTGCGTTCTCTGAATGCAGGGCTACTGGTGGTTCCAATAGTTTCTAAAAGTAGAACCGGAGCCAGAGCCTTCAGTTACCAAGCTCCTCTTCAGTGGAACCAGCTTCCAGTTGTGGTTCGGGAGGCAGACACCCTCTCCACATTTAAGAGTAGGCTTAAGACGTTCCTCTTTGATAAAGCTTATAGTTAGGGCTGGATCAGGTGAGTCCTGAACCATCCCTTAGTTATGCTGCTATAGGCCTAGACTATCGGGGGATTTCCCATGGTGCACTGAGTCTCTCTCTCTCTCTCTCTCTCTCTCTCTGCACACATTCATGTCCCATTAATGCATGTTACTAACACTTCTTCCCCGGAGTCCTTGTGTTTTCTCGTCTCGCAGGTTCTCATGGATCCTGGTGGAGCCTTCATGGTCCTGCTTGACTGCCATTGCTAATATCAGTTACCAGTTATATACAGTTACTGTTGTTGCTGCTCGCTGTCCCCCATCATTGGTGCTAGTGCATTGATGTAGTTGCTTGCTCTCTCTCTCTCTCTCTCTCTCTCTCTCTCTCTCTCTCTCTCTCACCCCAACTGGTCAAGGCAGATGACCACCCACCTAGAGCCGAAGGGTCTGTCCAAGGTTTCTGCCTTTTAACAGGCAGTGTTTCCTTGCCCCCGTGCCAAGTGCTGCTCATGGTGGTACTGTTGGGTCTCTGTAAATGTTATTAGGAGTTTGGTCTAGACCTGCTCCATTTGAAAAGTGCCCTGAGATAACTTCTGTTATGAATTGGCGCTATACAAATAAAATTGAATTGAATTGAATTAATCATATATTTTCTAACAACATAATCTTATAAACCTTTGTTTTGCTTATTTATGTCTGAGAGGCTAATTTAGCGAGACAAGACAAAAAAAATCATAGCTGAGACAATTACCAGTGTTTTTATGTTTTTTTTTAATGATTGCCAGGTTTAAGGCTATGTGTTGTGTTGAAACTTAACCTCAGATGGTAGGTTTTGAGAAGAGAGTCACATGCATTGGTGGGTCAAAGCTGTTTTGTGATGGTTCCAATTCCCGATTCCTGTCCCCATGTCACGTAGCATCTCAACCACCATCCAACGCCTCATTGAATTATGCAAAAAGGACTGTGGGTCTTTCTCCTCTGGCTCAGCCTTATAAGTTGTCAAGTGTAGAACAGGACATCTTCCTCCAGTTCAGCTTCAACACAAACCATGTTCTCTGTAGCTGTACTGCTGCTGCTCCTGGCTGCTGGCTCTGGTGAGGCTTCATAAGAAAACAACTAACCAATAAGAAAACATATTGATTCATAGTTTAAGTAGCTCATTTATGACCAAAATCTTTATTCTCTACAAATGTGAACAGCTTACTCAGCCAGCGTCTCTGACTATCCGACCTGGTCAACCTCTGTCCTCAATATTCAAATAAATCAAATAAAGACATTCAAAGGAAAAATAAATAAATGTGTTGTATTGACTTCATAAAAAGTAGGCTAGTTATTCATGTTACATCCAGAATATTAAAAACAACTTTAAACTTTAAAGAACAGAAGTACTGTATATGCAGGCAGACAATGTTTGTATTTATGCTTTCATATGTTCTAATCTGGGCTGATATGGAAATGCACTTGTTCTCATACAGTATACAGCATATGCATGCACATGAAATTTGACACCTTTATGCAATTAATGAAGCATTCAATAGTGCACATAGGGCAGTCTGGTGGCTGGGGAGTGAATGGTTCTGAGTTCGAACCCCAATGTCCACAGTCTACCTGTAGTCCTCCTTGAGCAACCCCTACATTATAATTCTGAATTATAATGTAGGTTGTTCATGAAGAAAGAAACACACCATCACTGTTTTAGAAGAGTCTCAATAAAAGTACACTTATGGTATTTACTGTCTTGTACTTGTACTACTACTTTACGTGCATCTTTTATTTTGATTATCCAGACCTTACAAAAACAGTGCAACTGAATGTGCTAACCCCATAATTGAATGACTGAGTAGCCTATATAAAATATAGGCGTTGTCCATCAGGGGGGTATTGCACAAAACTAGGATAAAGAAATCCAGGATAATTGAGTAAGCGCGGCTTGGACTATTCTGCTCGGCGGTATCCTGGCTTAATCGGTTGCACGATTGCCAAGCCAGGATAAATAGGCGCGGCTAAATCACGTCAGGTGAAGCTAGTTGGGATAAGCGGCATACTTGAATACATAGACATATATACATAGACGCCTCATAGACTGACGCTGCCCGTTAGAGCTGACGTAGCAGCGCGGCCGCCATCTTGGCAGGGGGCCCAGTGCGCCCCCAGTGCATTCATTTCTATGGAGGAAGGTGTATCCCCAACTACAATAATAAGCATAACTCCCTGAATTTTTACCGGATTTTCACACGGTTTGGTTTGTTACAAATGGCAGAGATTTATTTATGATACAGGACGAATTTTTTTTTTTTTCTTTTAAATAATAAGAATTATTGTTCAATCTTACTTGTTAAAGGTAATCCCACGCGATCTGGTGTCAATACTGCGCCGTAAGCTGCACAACATACTGGCATAGCTCTCCCGTTGACTCCTATGCTAGACTAGAGTGAGGACTCCCTACCAATATGGCGGCGACGCTGGGTTACGTTCCATCACGCCATGAGGCGTCTATGTATATATGTCTATGCTTATAGGGGTTATGCGCAACATACTTCCGCATTCTGCGAAACAGGTCTCATCACATCCGGTTCAGGTCCGCTGTACCGCGCTCACATTATTTTATTTATTAATCCGCACTTCCAGACCGTCACCGGGGCTTCAGAGTAATGTGTCCGAGGAGAGTAGCCCTCTCGGATACACACTAGCTTTTACTGCTGTTTTTTTAAAAATTGTATTTATTAATCCACACTTCCAGACCGTCACCGGGGCCTCAGAGTAATGTGTCCGAGGAGAGTAGCCCTCTCCCGGACACACGCTAGCTTTTACCGCTGTTTTTTTTTAAATTGTATTTATTAATCCACACTTCCAGACCGTCACCGGGGCTTCAGAGTAATGTGTCCGAGGAGAGTAGCCCTCTCCCTTACACACACGCTAGCTTTTACCGCTGTTTTTTTTTTTTTTTTTTCATCCATCTTTTCTTCTCACCAACATTCAGATGTTAAAATCAAATAAAACGCCAACAGTAAAAAGGGCTAACTAGGCCAAGTCAATAGCTGTCGCAGTCAGTTCCTACCGCTGCTACCGGCAAGCGGAAGTCAGGAGACCAGTTTTCCTGTTTGGTCACGTGACGCTCGGCATAAAGCCCATTGGATACCCGACGGGACCCGACGGGACCCGATGGGACGGGACCCGATGGGCCGGGTCGGGTTCGGACTCGGTGACGTCTGCGCGATTTGAAATTTGAAATGTAAAACAGCTTATTATGCATGGTAGCCAATGGGCTGTTTCACATGTTGCAAAGGTTCGATTGTGTGATTAAAATACATTTTATACATATGACATAAGCATGTTGTGCTCATCTGTTTGTTGACATTTCCAAATGCGCTGCAGTTGCGTAATAAAGGCGGACTTTCATAAACACAAACGTAAATGTGTCATAGTATGAAAAAATATAGACTTTAACTGTGTTGGCCTGAGTAATAACACTTGAATCAATATAAAAAACAGCCAACAGATTTAAATGAAATGAGAAATGACTATATATGTAATATTTTAATTCGGGATAATTAAAATGATGCAACATACTTAGAAAGACCATGCACATGCTGTAAAACACATTAATTCCTCACAGGATTGACGGTGTAAATACAGGTGAATCACTAGGATTAATCTTAGCCTGGCTGCTAGCCTGGTCTGGAGCAGGCTAGCTGCGGAGAATAAATCAACATGGTAACTTAGCCGGGATAAGTGTGAGCCGCTTTCATGCAACCGACTTGAGGCTAAATGTAGCCAGGATAACCTAAATCCGTAAACATATCCCGGCTTAATCCCTTATCCTAGTTTTGTGCAATACCCCCCTGGACAGCCACTGTCCATCAGCTGTCAGGTCTCTGGCTATTCCTTGACTGATAACAGCTATGTAACAGGTTGGATCAGACACAGAAGTAAAACCAATGGCGTGGATCTTCCACCAATGGGGTGGTGGGGACTTTTATCAGAATACTAATCTGAAAAACAAGTTCAGCTACAGTAGAAACACAGATACAGGAGAAGTGACGATTAAAGGTCCAAATCTTATGCCTGAAGATGATGGTGTTTATTACTGTGTATGCCGCACACAGAGGTACAGCCCCCTAGCATGCTTCTACAAATACCCAGTCCCACAGGTTCAGCATGTAGTGCTGCTACACATAGCCAGTCCCACAGGTTCAACATGTAATGCTGCTACAAATAGCCAGTCCCATAGGTTCAACATGTAATGCTGCTACAAATACCCTGCGCTACTTGGAACCCCTTGCTGCTGAACTTACTGTCTGGTGTAGGGTTCCTCAACTGTCCCACCCCCTGGTTTCTGGTAAATTCTGGTATTTATCACATATTATATTTATCGTCAAATGTTTTGTGCTGAAAGGGTGACGCAGTACAGGCCAGAATTAGATTACATTAATCAAACATATTAATAAGCCTGGCCATAGCATTAGTTACATACCAGAGTTTTTGGGAGGTTAATCATTTTATTACAATTTCATTCACAGTAAAAAGTACTTTCATCACAAGTCAAGTGAAGTTTCAGGATCAACATTTAATAAGGCGGTGGAGAAAACTCAGTGGAGGCATCCCAAGGTAGAAGAGAATGGGACAGATATAAGGGTCTGTCTCTATATTATGGTTAGTGAGAGAAACAAGTAAAGTGCATATGTATTTGCCAGCATCTCTCTCTTTTGCTTGTGGTTTCATTTTAAGTGGACAAAAAATCCCCGTTGTTATGGTGATTTATAAAACCCACTCACATCTGGCTTTTGTCTTTAGCGGCTCCAGCAATAACTAATAATAATCGGCTCCATCAGCAGTGATGGAAACATGACACCTGGGTGGCCACACTCATTTTCCGACGCAATGCTATGATGTGCCTTGAAGTTCCGGACATTGTCGCTAAAACAGACAGGAACAACGTGCTACAATGAGTGTCAGAGAGACTGAATAAGTAACAGATATTAAAAAAAAGTAACCACTGTAACATTTTCACTGGTCTCCATGCTGCTTTCGACTGTTTACTAACCCTATTTTCTACTGTTTACCAACCCTGTTTTCTACTGTTTACATACCCTGTTTTCTACTGTTTACTAACACTGTTTTCTACTGTTTACTAACCCTGTTTTCTTCTGTTTACTAACCCTGTTTTCTACTGTTGACTAATCCTGTTTTCTTCTGTTTACTAACCCTGTTTTCTACTGTTTACTAACCCTGTTTCTGGGGCCTTCATGATGTTGAACGTGACACACCAGAAAAAACACTCAGAAAGGCGTACTCATCTAATGGCAATGATTATTATTATTATTAGTGATTGCAATCACACTATTGCTCTTAAGTTGCATTAGTTTGCCTTATTGACTCATGGAGCAATGTGTTTTTCTGACTCATTGTTTTTACAGCACCTCAAGTTTCAGAAAGGAAGACATTTCATAGTAAAAATGTGAGAATTTAAATTTAAAATGCTCAAATGGATACAATAGAAATGCTTTTTGAGTTAGTGTGTAAGTCAGGGTTGTCCTGATCTCAAATTTCTCTTTTTCAAAAATTATGGAGCAATGTGTTTTTACAGCACCCCAAGTTTAAGACATAGCCATTTCAAGGTACAAATGTGGGACTTTAACTTTGCAATTCTCTAAGTTGATACAGTGAAAATGCATGATTTTGGGTATGTTATAGAGGCAGGGTTGTCCTGAATGTATCATATGTCATATATCATATGTATATCATTGTCAAAAATGATGGAGCAATGTGTTTTCACAGCACCCCCAGTTTTAGTTTTAGCCATTTCAAGATAAAAATGTAACTTTGAAATTAATTTCAAGATAAAAGCAAAGATGAAGCCATTTCAAGATTTAAAAAATAACTTTGAAATTCTCTAAAAGGATATGGTAAAAATGCTTGATTTTGGGTTAGTCAGGGTTTTCCTTGTGTCAAATGTATGATCCGTCATTGTCAGGATTCTTTCTTGCAACCCAAAAAGTAAAAAGTAATGTCTTTCAATTCATAAGGGACACAAAATTAACATGCTTTATGCTCTTACCCTTCCTGTGAATATAATCCAATTAATCTAATTTTCATATGTATTTTGTATATAAAACCTTTTTTTGAAAACCGGATGTAGTCACATGTGTATCATTGCCTCTTCAGTTAGGAGTTATACTGCACTTGTCTTTGGAAAGTGAGAAATCTGACAGTTGCTAGCTCTCCTTGTCAGCTCGCTTTGGGCTTGTTCAATGCATTTAACATAAAAGTGAGAATACACATGCATTTCAAATTTAGGGGCAGCTGGTTTGACTACGGAGTTGCAAGTGAAGGGTAGCTTGACTGCAGTGCCTAGAAAGCACATTTTAATATTTTTTCCATAAGATTCAACTTTGTGGCAGAAATGGCTGTCTGTAATCAGACATCCCTACATAACAGCTGAAGAAGTTTGCAAACGAGGACTAAGGTTATGTACTAGAAGTAATCCAACACTATTTCTACGACCAACCTAATGTTGCAAGTACGTATTCCCACATTGTGCAATGATATGCATCCTCTAGTTCAGGAGTGTCCAAACTACGGTCCGCGGGCCAAGTGCGGCCCGTGATCCATTTTTAATTGGCCCGCAGCAAATTCTAAAAATATACTGGAATATGTCCTACACATGAAACTTGGCTTAGCGGTGTTGCATTTCTTAGTTTTAACACTAGGTGAAGCTACTGGGTTTAACAAGGCAGCTCCTCCACAAAACAAAATGAAGGAAAGAAAGATTTTGCCACAGGGTACCACAAATGGCAGAACCAAAGAAGCGAAAGATAGCAAGTGAGTGCAGAAAATTCCAGACACAGTGGCAAAATGAATATTTCTTTATGGAAGTCAAGGGGAAGTGTGTCTGTTTGATTTGCAATGAAAGTGTTGCAGTGATGAAAGAGTATAATCTACGAAGACACGATAAAACCAAACATCAGACCTTCACGTCCTACACTGGTGTGGAACGAGAACAGAAGTTTAAGCAAATGGCAACTAGCTTGCTAGCGCAACAACAGTATTTTTTCCGTGCTAAATAAACTCAAGAAAATGCCACAATAGCCAGCTATAGCTCAACTCATTGCCCAACATGAGAAACCTTTCTCTTCATAAATCAGTGCCTCACTAAAGTCGCAGGAATAATGTGCCCTGAAAAAATTCAGGAATTTGATAGCGTTAGCCTTGTTGTTAAAAACAAAAAGACGGACGGTGGTAAACAGAAAAAAGGCCGGTACAACGAAGGAGGTTTCACCTATGGGTCTGGATTTATTTAACAATTTAGTAGAATTACAAAGTACACCATCTGATCAAAATGAGCACCGAGTGAGAGTGGCACTTAGCCGTTTGGTACCAAAAGTTCAAAAGGAGAACTGAGACAACACCGCACAAAGTCTGTCTCTGGGAAAGCGCGCGGAGGGGGGACAGGGTTTTCTTCTTATAGCCAGGGGTCCACCCAGCCAGATTCAAGCCCCCCTCCCTCGGTTAGTCTCTGTCGCAAGATGTATGTTCCCCATACACCGCCTTGAGAGTGGCCGTGGGAGCAGTTCCTTATGGCGAGGGTGCCGTTATCTCAAGTGCTCAGTTCTTGGTTTCTCGGGGTGACAGAGTTCAGTGACCGTCTGGCTCTGGATTTCTCCAGGATGATATATAGGTCAGTGACAGTTCTCAGTTCCTATTCTAGCTTTCAGATCCATAGTCTGACAGTTAGTTGGCACATATCGAGGGTCAGGGGTCAATCAGCAATAAACATCTGTTTCCTGGGGGAATACAGTCTGGGTCGTAGAGTACAGTCTGAGTCGTCAAAACAACAACCTGTCAGGGGGTCAATTTTTCAACAACAGCCTGTCAAGAATAACAGTTGTGCCGTGAATCGAAGACTTGTCAGTTAACATAAAACATCAACTGTCAGATAAAGCGTGTGCTGTTGATTTCTTCTCGACTGCATGTGATGAGAGCACAGATGCCACAGACAACGCACAGCTGTTAATTTTTTTGTGGGGAGTTGACAATAACTTTTTTATTATGGAGGATCTGCTTGATCTTAGCAGTTTAAAGACCACAACAATGGGTAAAGACATGTTTGAAGCTGTGTCAGATGCAATTGACAAGATGGGACTTAAATGGGACAAGCTGTGTGGAGTTACGACAGATGGGGCCCCAGCTATGACAGGCGAGCGCAAAGGAATGGCCTCTATGGTGTGCGCCAAGATGCGGGAGAGTGGAGGTGAGGCTGTTAAAATGCACTGCATCATCCACCAAGAAGCACTCTGTGCCAAGACAATCCAGCTTGGCGATGTGTTGAACACTGTTGTGAAAACAGTCAACATAATTCGAGCAAGAGGACTCTACCACAGAGAATTTCAAACTTTCTTAAGTGATGTTGATGCTGAATACGGGGACCTGCTCTACCATTCAGAAGTGCTCTGGCTAAGTCGTGGCTCCATGCTTCGGCGGTTTTATTCTCTGAGATCAGAGATCGACCAGTTTTTGAAAGAGAAGGACAGACCACTTCACCAGCTGAGTGACCCTCTATGGTTGGCTGACCTGGTGTTTTTAGTTGATCTTACTGATCACCTTAACACACTGAAAAAGAGCCTACAAGGCAAAGACCAACTTGTGCCACAACTTCACGCGAACATGAAAGCATTCTGTGTGAAGCTCCGACTCTTTGAGACACAATTATGCACCTTCAATGTTGCGCATTTCCCTACACTGTCCGAAATCAAATCTGATTTTCCAAAGGACGATCTCTCTGATAAAAAGGGGAAATATGTGTCTGTGATCACATCTCTCATGACAGAATTTTCTCAGCGCTTCCAAGATTTTTCTGTCATTGAGAAAGAAATCAAGCTGTTCGCAATTCCCTTCCTGATAAACGCAGAAGAAGTGGAAAAGAGTCTGCAATTGAGGAGCTCTTTTCCAAAACGCAATAAATGCCAAATTAAAAAAAGAGTCTATTATGCCATTTTGCTGTGCACTGAACCTATTCACTGCTCCATCTACATTTCTAATGTTCTAAACGCAATAAGCGCCGAACCTATTTTTGGTCAAAACGCAATATGTACTCTCGACCAATCAGAATTCAGGAGTGTTTAACGCAATCGAACATGGCGGCGCTCTGAAGTCCAAAACACACCGCGGCGCATCTATGACGCGCATCAAGTGCCGCCCCTAACACACAGCGTCGCGCTGCGGCACTTCAACAGGAATATAGTCATCTCGAAGAAAAAAGAAAAGAAAAAAACGCCTTTTCGGCAGCACTTGACGCGCGACGACGCTGTGAAATAGGACAGTGGCGTGAAGTGTAGCGGGGCGGCACGTCGACGCGCGCTGGCGTGCGCCTGCTGCCGCCGGTGTGGGGGTGTACATAGAAAATAATAGGGGCAGCTGTTTTGACTCGTGCCGTTCGGCGGCGGTGTGTTGAACTTGAGGCGATAAAGTTTACTTTGCTGTCTCTTCCTCAAAATGAATTAAATGATTGCTGTAAATACGTTTGATGGCGCCGATGAGCCAGTGAGGCCAACACCAGGAGGCAGAAAGCCTCCAGGAATGGATTATTAGCCTTGCCCTGCAAACAGTGCACTAAAGTACACTGAACATAAATGACGCAATACAAAAATGCGCTCTACTGAGCACATTTTCTAAATGATTATTGACAAAAATGTACATGCCATGATTGCATTACCAACTTCTGATGGATTTATAGTGTTTTGAAAAATAAACTTTAAATTTATAATCAACAATACTGTTGTTTGATTTAACAATCATTGTTCAACATGTTCAGACTGAGCCAACAAACCATTTTAACAGGATAAATTGAATATTAACTAAATGTGTTTTCCTGAAAACTGTCAAAATGGATTTATTGCGTTTTGGAAAAGAGCTCTTCAATTAGAACTCATAGAAATGCAGTGTGTTGATTCTCTGAAGAATCAACATCAGCTTCTCTCCTTGCATGACTTCTAACGGAGCTTGGAAAAAGGCAAGTGTTGTTAAAAACAAAAAGACGGACGATGGTAAAGAGAGAAGAGGCCGGTACAACGAAGGAGGTTTCACCTATGTGTCTGGATTTATTTAACAATTTAGTAGAATTACAAAGTACACCATCTGATCAAAATGAGTGTGAGTGGCACTTAGCCGTTTGGTACCAAAAGTTCAAAAAAGAACTGAGACACCTCTGCATAGAGCCTATCTCCGGAAAAGCGCGCGGAGGGGGGGACAGGGCCTTCTTCTTATAGCCAGGGGTCCACCCAGCCAGATTCAAGCCCCCCTCCCCCGGCTGGTTTCTGTCATGAGATGTATGTTCCCCATTGGCCCTCCAGAGAGTGGCCGTGGGAGTAGTTCCTTATGGCGAGGGTGCCGTTATCTTAAGCGCCGTCATGTCTCAGTTCTTGGTTTCTCGGGGTGATATAGAGTTCAGTGACAGTCTGGCCTCGGTCCTGGGTTATCCAGGGTGAGGTATAGGTCAGTGACAGTTCTCAGTTGATTGTTTAGCTTTCGGATCCGCAGTCTGGGTCATTCGGGACAGTTAGTTTGTACACATTGTGTGCACAGTTTAGGTTGGCAACCAACAGCCTTTCAGGGGTCAGGGGTCAATCAGCAATGAACATCTGTTCACTTTGGGAGTACAGTCTGGGTTGTCAAAACAGCAGAGTACAGTCTGGGTCGTCAGAACAACAACCTGTCAGGGGGTCAATTTTTCAACAACACAAGTTTCCTCTGATGAGATGCCATGCAAAACGATTGATGAGTCTGTTCGGCTCAACATACATATGTGAGCAAATATTTTCTCTGATGACGCTGAACAAAAGTAGATTGAGAACCAAAATGACCGACGACCATCTCTGTGACGTCTTGCGCATCTCAACCACCAAACTGACTCCCGACCTGCCAGCCATCCTGCAGGCCAAAGCGCAACTTCATTGCTCCCACTGACCGCAACGCTGTTCTCATTATAGGTGAGTTCAAAATATATTACACAGTATCCATGTGTTATTAAGCCCAATTAACAAGTATTAGTTGATCTGTTAACAAGCCAAACAACTTGTTTTCATAACAAGCTTGAAATATATATATATATATATATACTGTATATTAAGGCTGTCAAAGTTAACGCGTTATTAACGAGTTAACGCAATGTGGTGTGTTCTTGAGGAAGAAGGCTGCCGAAACAGGATCGCTTTAACTCACTTTATTTGTTTAGCTTTAGTTATATTAATCTATGAAGTAAATGGGGGGGAATTGTAAAAGTCACGCGCGGAGCTCCCCTTAGCTTAGCATCTGTCCGGATGCGCTGCCTGGGGGTTTCTGCCCTCCCCCCGGATGTGTTGCTGGTTAGTATCCGGGCAGGCGTGGCCTCTATGACGCATAATGGCTAGTGTTGAGCGCCCGCCCCCAGTGTATTATGTATGCCGCCATCTAGTGTTCAGGTGCAGTTAATACAACTTGTATATTTATTTCTATTCCTTTGTGGCTATGTGTAGATATTACAGCCTGCTGACATATGTTATTATTTATTCTCAACAGCAACATGTTTTTAACGGCACTAATTTTTTTAACGTGCGATTAACGCTGTGACATTTGAACCTCGGGCCACTCCGTAGCTCGGGAAATCAGGAAGCAATGCACACGAGGTCGATGCCGCAAACAAACTACACAACACGTTCTCATCCCAACTCATAATATACCGACGATTTGTCACGCCCCTAGACGTCTGACATTGACGCAAAAGGTACCCTCCCGCGTCTGTGTGAAACGATCTGGGTTCTCATAAACCCGTTCGCGTTGGTAAGAGACGAGCAGAGTCTACAGCGTCCGCTCGCAGAGCAGAGTCTACAGCATCCGCAGTCTACTGTGAAACAATTCACTCCAAAAAGGGTTATGGTTATGGTTAGGGTTAGGGTTAGCGTAATCTATCACCGTGACCGGGTTATTATTGGAGTGAATGGACGCTGTAGACTCTGCTCATCTCTTACCACCGCGAACGGGTTTATGAGAACCCAGATCGTTTCACACAGACGTGGGAGGGTACCTTTTGCGTCAATGTCAGACGTCTAGGGGCGTGACAAATCGTCGGTATATTACGAGTTGGGATGAGAACGGGCTGAACTACAACCCTGTGAGCAGTACTGGATAAGAAATGGGGGGGGGGGTGCGCGCGCGCGATCGTCACACACCCCGGTCCGACGACCGACGTGGGGTGGGGGGGGGGGATCGTAACACACCGCCTCCGGTTAGGACAAATTACTTTCTTTTTTCTTTTTTATGACAGTCCTGGGCCGGCCCAAAGATGTGCATCGGGCATACCGGGTAAGTGCCCAGTATGCCCGATGGCCAGTCCACCCCTGCCCGGCGCCCCCTCGCATGAAGCAAACCACGCTGGATAATTTAAAAGGGAAACAGCTGGACAACTCTACAAGCCGCAAACACTTTATTTATTTTAAATTATTATTTTAAAAGTTATTTTGTGCATCACCCTGTTTGTTTTGAATTTGATGCAAATTGCAATGCAATGCATTGAGGGGCATTATTTTGTGTTAAATGGCTGCTTAAAAAAAATGAGGATGAATAGATCAAATGTGAAGTTCAACACACTACTGTGTTAGTAAACATTACTATGCAGTTTGCACGTTAGTTACTTGAACTGAGAGCATTTCTCATTGTAACAATAAATAAACATGCTTTTTTTGCATAAAGCAAGCATTTGTCTATTCTCATGTTGAAAAGAGTATTACCTCATAGATCATAGTTAATCGTGATTAATCATGATTAACTATGATCAATCATGCGATTAATCGAGTTAAATATTTTAATCGATTGACAGCCCTAATATATATATATATATATATATATATATATATATATACTGCTGAGGCTGCTGTTTTGAGAATGAGCTGCCAACCCATTTTGTTCTAAAAATAATTTAAAAAAAACATTCATGAAAAGCTGTGATGTAGGCTGATTGATTTTGCTAACTTTAATAAACTAGGTGAGGCAATATACACCTCACCTTGAGTGAGTGCCCCAGCTGTTTGTATATGTTTCCATATGTGGCCCTCAGTGAAAAATGTTTGGACACCCCTGCTCTAGTTCGACACTAAACTGCCTGGGTCTACTTCCTGCATTTGTAAAGCAAAGCAACAAAACAGCGTACAATATTAAAAATGAAATAACTAATCGAAAAATGAAGGTCAACACATTCATTAGAAGCACAAGTCATGAGAAGCAGGGACGTGTGTAACAATTAGTCTAACATGGAGTTTGATGTTGAATGGGATTGTAAGTTCTATTGGATGGGGTGGGGGGGTTGCTTACACAAGTATCAAATATCTAAATATTGAAGCAAGCAAAGCAAAAACTGCCTGGGGTGCACACAAAAGCCTGAGTAGATGTGAAAATGACCCTAGAAGTGTTATAAAGTCAAATTCCCCTTTAACCACTGGCATTCCAGTTGTGATGTGATGAGAGCGGTATTAACCAATGGATTTCTAACTGTGACGTCAGATGAGGGGTATTAACCAATGGATTTCTAACTGTGATGTTAGAAGAGCGGTATGGACGATTTTCACAGGTCGTCAAAAGCAGGGTAAAGTAACTTCCTGTTCCTGTCATTTTTACATGTCATTTTTGCATTACGTTTGTTTTACTGTCACAGCACCAGCATGGTCAATTTGGATTTACTTGACTAGTTGTGTCTATAGCGGTGCACTGCCATACCTAAATCAAACGGACCCATCATTAATGTTATGAGCTGCACCTGTGTTTTTCCTACTGTGAAAAGGGTCGATATTTCTAACTGAAATCGGCTGCAGGTGGGGAGGTTTGGCTCATTGGAGGAGCAGGCAGAACTGATTTTAATTTTAGCTGGATCAGGCAGAAAGAGGGGAAGGGACTGGAATGGATTGGATGTAGCATAGGGACTAGTGGGGGCAGTAAATACTCTGAGTCATTCCAGGGCCACTTCACCATCTCCAGAGACAACAGCAGACAGCAAGTTATTTAGTTATCGTCCTTGGTGACTTTAACAAAGGGAATCTCACTCACGATCTCCCTAAATACAGACAGGTTATTAAATACCCGACCAGGGGGGAGAACATTCTGGATCACTGTTACACCACAGTCAGGGATGCTTATCACGCCGTCCCCCGCGCTGCACTGGGCCACTCTGACCATGTCATGGTCCACCTGATTCCTGCGTACAGGCAGAAACTAAAGCTCTGCAAACCTGTCGTGAGGACTTCAAGGAAGTGGACCAGTGAGGAGGTGGAGGTTCTCCAGGCGTGTTTCTCTACTGACTGGGATGTGTTCAGGACTGCTACCAACAGTCTGGATGAGTACACAGAGGCTGTGACATCATACATCAGCTTCTGTGAGGAATGCTGTGTACCATCACGCACCAGGGTGAGTTACAACAACGACAAACCCTGGTTCACAGCCAAACTCCGAAGGTTAAGATTGGATAAGGAAGAGGCCTTCAGGAGTGGGGACAAAGACAGATTCAAAGAGGCAAAGTACTGTTACGGTACAAGAAACTGGGACCCAAATGCTGGACACAGGGAGGCAGAGACAGGGTAAAAGGCAAAGGAATTTATTGGGTGATCGTTCGGGGAGTCAGGCTAGCGGGGGTCTGGTACGGGGCAGGCAATCAGGTGGACAAGGGCTAGACAGGGGACGGGTAGTCAGGCAGGCGGGGGTCGGTAACAAGGGGGGTAATCGGACAGGCGGGGGGCTCGGCGGCAGGCGGGCAGTCGTACAGGCGATGGGTCGGCAACGGGCTGGTAGTCGGACAGGCAGGGGTCGGCAACGGGCTGGTAGTCGGACAGGCAGGGGTCGCAGGGTACTTCGGGTGGGGGGGACGGGTGATCCCGGTGAAAGTCCCGAATAAGGGAGGGATCCAGAATCCGCTTGCGGGGAACCCAGGATCTCTCCTCAGGACCATACCCCTCCCAATCAACCAGGTACTGATGTCCCCGGCCGCGACGCCGCACATCCAGGAGTCGACGGACCGTCCAAGCTGGATTATTGTCGATCAGCCTTGGCGGAGGTGGGATGGGGGGGGACAACGGACTGGTAGAGACTGGCTTAATCTGCGAGACATGGAAAGTGGGGTGGATGCGGCGGAGTGCAGGGGGGAGGTTCAGGCGAACCGCAGAGGGGTTGACCACCTTGGAGATGGTGTAGGGGCCGATGAAGCGTGGGGAGAGTTTGGGGGGAATCCCCTTCAAGGGGAGATCCTTGGCCCGCAACCAGACCTCTTGCCCGGGGGCGTACTCGGGTGCAGGACGACGCCGCTTATTCGCCTGAATTTGGGAGCGAGAGGATGCCTGGAGTAGTGCCGTGCGCGTCCTTTTCCAGATATGCCGGCATCTGCGCAGATGGGTTTGGACGGAAGGGACGGCAATCTCTTCCTCTAGATCGGGAAACAGGGGAGGTTGGTAACCCAAAGAGGCCATAAACGGGGATAACCCAGTGGATGCGTTTATCAGTGTGTTGTGGGCGTATTCCACCCAGGGCAGCTGAGAGCTCCAAGTGGTGGGGCTGGCGTGGGAGATGCAGTGAAGCGCCGCCTCCATCTCCTGGTTTGCTCTTTCTGATTGACCATTAGATTGGGGGTGAAACCCCGAAGAGAGGCTGGAAGTGGCGCCAAGAGCTTTGCAGAAGGCCCGCCATACTTGTGAGGTGAACTGAGGACCTCTGTCTGAGACCACGTCCGCGGGGATGCCATGCAGGCAGAATACGTGTTTGACCAAGAGGTCGGCGGTCTCCCTGGAGGAGGGAAGCTTGGGAAGGGCGATGAAGTGGGCGGCCTTTGAGAAGCGGTCAATCACGGTAAGGATGGTGGTGTTACCCTCTGACGTGGGTAAACCGGTGACAAAGTCAAGGGCGATGTGTGACCAGGGGCGGCTAGGTATGGGTAGAGGCTGTAGTAAACCGAACTGGGGGCGGGTCGAGGTCTTGTTCCGAGCGCAAGTAGCACACGCCGAAATAAAGGAGCGGACGTCCTTGTCCATGGTGGACCACCAAAAACGCCGACGGATGAAATCCAAGGTGCGGGAGATACCTGGGTGGCAGGTAAGCCGGGAGGAGTGCGCCCAAGTTAACACCTGGGACCTTACCGCGTCAGGGACGAACATACGGTTAGGGGGACCGAGACCGGGGTCCGGCTGTTGCCTCTGTGCCCGGCGGACAGCCGACTCCACCTCCCAGGTGAGAGTGGCAATGAGGCAAGTGGGTGGCAGAATGGTCTCGGGGTCCGTGCCGGGGTCCTCGGGAGAGTACAGGCGGGACAGAGCATCCGGCTTGACATTCTGAGAGCCCGGACGGTAGGTGAGGGAAAAGTTGAACCTACCAAAGTATAAAGCCCACCTGGCCTGACGGGAATTTAGCCTCTTCGCCGATTGGAGGTAAGCGAGGTTGCGATGGTCGGTCCAAACAATAAAAGGAAGCTCCGCGCCCTCCAACCAGTGTCGCCACTCCTCCAAGGCCAGCTTGACCGCTAATAGCTCTCGGTTGCCCACATCATAATTGCGCTCCGGCGGGGACAACCTTCTAGAGAAGAAGGCGCAGGGATGGAGCTTGTGGTCGGAGGAGGAACGCTGGGAGAGAACCGCGCCCACTCCGGTGTCCGAGGCGTCGACCTCCACCACGAACTGGAGTGAAGGATCAGGTTGAGTGAGGATGGGAGCAGATATAAACCGCTGTTTGAGGCCCCGAAAGGCGGACTCCGCCTCCGGCGTCCAAGCAAAGGAGCTCTTGGTGGACGTCAAGGCCGTGAGGGGTGCCGCAATCTGGCTGTAACCGCGTATAAAACGTCGGTAAAAGTTGGCAAAACCAAGGAACTGCTGCAATCGCTTGCGGGTGGAGGGAGAGGGCCACTCGGCCACCGCAGAGACCTTCGAGGGATCCATTTCAACCTGTCCCTGGCTGATTATATACCCCAAGAAGGCAATGGATGGGACGTGGAACTCGCACTTCTCCGCCTTAACATATAGTCTGTTCTCCAGCAGCCTCTGCAAAACTTGCCGGACATGGACCCGGTGCTCCTCCATGGAGCTTGAAAAAATGAGAATATCGTCCAGATAGACGAAAACGGTGTGGTTCAACAGGTCCCGGAGGACATCGTTAACCAAGGATTGAAACACTGCGGGGGCGTTGGTGAGGCCGAATGGCATCACCAGATACTCGTAGTGGCCCAAAGGAGTATTAAACGCCGTCTTCCATTCGTCCCCCTCCCGAATGCGGACCAGGTGATATGCACTGCGCAGATCTAATTTTGAGAATACGGAGGCTCCATGAAGGGGGACGAAGGCGGAACTGATGAGGGGTAACGGGTATTTATTTTTCACCGTGATATCGTTCAGACCACGGTAGTCGATGCAGGGGCGAAGCGATTTATCCTTCTTGGTAATAAAGAAGAACCCCGCTCCAACAGGTGACGAAGAAGGGCGGATGATTCCAGCGGCGATGGATTCTCCGATGTACTCCTCCATCGACTCGCGTTCTGGGCGGGAGAGGTTGAACAGACGGCTGCTAGGAAGGGGGGCTCCGGGGAGGAGGTCTATGGCGCAGTCATAAGGGCGGTGGGGGGGCAAGGTCAAGGCATGGGACTTACTGAACACTGCTCCGAGGTCGTGATACTCTTCCGGGACGGAGGACAGATTAGGAGGTTCGGGTACGGACTCGAACTCTGTCGCCCGAGGAGCCGGGGCGGACCGCAAGCACTGGGACAGGCAATGGGTACTCCATGACAGGATGCGCCCGGTTCACCAATCGATCTGAGGATTGTGAGTCCGCAACCAGGGGCAGCCCAGAACAACCGGGAAGAAGGGGCTGGCAATCACCAGGAGGGATATGGTCTCCTGATGATTCCCAGAAACTAGCAGGTTGACCTCCCATCTAGCGTCTGGGTCTCGATCGAAAGATCGAGAGGAATGGTGTCTATGCTCAGTCGCTTAACCAACTCCTGATCGATGAAGCTCTCATCCGCTCCGGAGTCCAGGAGAATGGAGAGCGGGAGGCTTTGATCTTGCCACATAAGGGTGGCCTCTAGGAGGGGGCGGGAGACTGAGGGATTATGAGAGCGGCTCGCCAGTACCCCTCGAGTTACTGACGAGCCCGTTCTTTTCCCGAGAGGGCGGGACATCCGGATCGAAAATGACCGGAAGTGCCGCAATACAAACAAGCTCCCGATCGAATACGCCGCTCCCTCTCCTCGGGAGTAAGGTGTGTGCGTCCGATCTGCATTGGCTCGGGGGAAGGGGGCCGCCCATAGCGGGGAGGAACGGTGACCGGGAGGGAGGACTGCGTTGCAGCCGGTGACTCAAAAGGGGGCGTGGCGAACGAGCGGGTGCCTCTCTCTCTGCGCCGTTCTCGCAAACGATTGTCCATGTGAATCGCGAGAGAAATGAGATGGTCTAAGTCCGCGGGTTCCTCCCAGGAGGTTAAGCGGTCCTTTAGCTCGCTACTGAGCACGTTTTGGAATACCCCCTGCAGCGCCTCCTCGTTCCAGCCGCTCTCAGCAGCGAGGGTCCGGAACTCAACTGCAAAAGAGGCTACGCTGCGTGATCCCTGGCGAAGCTGCAGGAGACGTTGGGAGGCCTCCCTGCCCTGGACAGGATGATCAAAGACCTTCCTCATATCATCTGTGAAGGCGCCGTAGTTATAACAGACTGTAGACCCACGTTCCCACACCGCCGCGGCCCACGCGAGAGCCTCGCCACTCAGCGAACCGATCAGGTAAGCTATCTTTGATCTCTCGGTGGGGTAAGTCTGGGGCTGCATTTCAAAGACAAGGGAACACTGGGTAAGAAATGACCGGCAGGATCCTAGATCCCCTCCATAACGTTGGGGGGCTGGGATGATTGGTTCCCGGGGAGAAACCGACGGACTCGGGGTGGGGGCTGGTGGTTCTGGGGGGACGGGGGGCTGAGCGCCGACGGCTAGAGTCAGCTCCCGGAGGGCGGTGGCGATCTCCTGCAAGGCCTGATCGTGTTGGCCCAAGAGAGTCCCTTGGCGGGAGATCATTGCCCTGAACCCCTCTGCGTCAGCTGGGTCCATGTTGGCCAGTTCGTACTGTTACGGTACAAGAAACTGGGACCCAAATGCTGGACACAGGGAGGCAGCGACAGGGTAAAAGGCAAAGGAATTTATTGGGTGATCGTTTGGGGAGTCAGGCTAGCGGGGGTCTGGTACGGGGCAGGCAATCAGGTGGACAAGGGCTAGACAGGGGACGGGTAGTCAGGCAGGCGGGGGTCGGTAACAAGGGGGGTAATCGGACAGGCGGGGGGCTCGGCGGCAGTCGTACAGGCGATGGGTCGGCAACGGGCTGGTAGTCGGACAGGCAGGGGTCGGCAACGGGCTGGTAGTCGGACAGGCAGGGGTCGGCAACGGGCTGGCAGTCGGACAGGCAGGGGTCGGCAACGGGCTGGTAGTCGGACAGGCAGGGGTCGGCAACAGGGGCTGGAACAGGCGGGTCGTCAGGCAGGCAGGGGTCGGCAACAGGGGCTGGACAGGTGGGTCGTCAGGCAGGCAGGGGTCGGCAACAGGGGCTGGAACAGGCGGGTCGTCAGGCAGGCAGGGGTCGGCAACAGGGGCTGGAACAGGCGGGTCGTCAGGCAGGCAGGGGTCGGCAACAAGGTACTGGAACAAGCGGGTAGTCAGGCAGGCAGGGGTCGGCAACAAGGTACTGGAACAAGCGGGTAGTCAGGCTGGGAATTACTAGTAGGTTAGGGAAACAACGAACTGGCGCCGGCTGCTTGACAATCCCCGGCTTAAATAGGGAAACAGTGATTATCAATTAGGAACAGGTGTGTGTGGGGAAATGACTGGTAGAGACGACAAGCGTCCACTAGATGGAGGTATTGGACCGTGTAGCAGGACGTGGTGTAACAAGTACAAGTTTACCAAGGCGGTGAAAGAGGCTAAACAACTGTACTCTGAGAAGCTCCAACATCAATTCTCAGCCAACGACTCTGCGTCTGTCTGGAAGGGGCTCAGGACGGGGCTCAAGCCTAAAGCCCCCCACATCAACGACCATCGCCTAGCCAACGACCTGAACGAGTTCTAGTGCCGCTTTGAGAGACAAAGGGACAGTCCTGCAACCATCCCCCACGACTCCTCCCAACAACTCCAGCTCCAGTGTATCACCTCCACCTCCTCAGCAGGGGCCTGGGCACCTCCACCAATGCCCACCTTAAAGGTACCCCCCCCACTCCCCCACCCACCTCAGTGATGACTCTTTCCATCCATGAGAGGGACGTCAACAAACTCTTCAGGAGACAGAACCCCCGGAAAGCAGCTGGACCGGATTCTGTCTCCCCATCCACCTTGAAGCACTGCGCTGATCAGCTGTCTCCATTGTTCACAGACATTTTCAACACCTCACTGGAGACATGTCACGTGCCAGCCTGCTTCAAGACCTCTACAATCATCCCTGTTCCCAAGAAGCCAAGGACCACAGGACTTAACGACTTCAGACCCGTCGCCCTGACCTCTGTGGTCATGAAGTCCTTTGAGCGCCTTGTGCTGTCACACCTAAAAGACATCACCGACCCCTTCCTGGACCCCCTGCAGTTCGCCTACAGAGCCAACAGGTCTGTAGACGATGCAGTCAACTTGGCCCTCCATTACATCCTCCAGCACCTGGACTCCGCAGGAACCTACGCCAGGATCCTGTGTGTGGATTTCAGCTCTGCCTTTAACACCATCATCCCGGCTCTGCTTCAGGAGAAGCTCTCCCAGCTGAGTGTGCCTGACTCCACCTGCAGGTGGATCACTGACTTCCTGTCTGACAGGAAGCAGCATGTGAAGCTGGGAAAACATGTCTCCGACTCCCAGTCAATCAGTACCGGTTCCCCCCAGGGCTGCGTTCTTTCCCCTCTGCTCTTCTCCCTGTACACAAACAGCTGCACCTCCAGTCACCAGTCTGTCAAGCTTCTGAAGTTTGCGGATGGCACCACCCTCATCGGACTCATTTCTGATGGTGACGAGTCTGCTTACAGGTGGGAGGCTGACCATCTGGTGACATCAGGGGCGGTTTTACCGATGGGCAATGTGGGCGACCGCCCAGGGCACAATCTATGTGGGGGCGCACGAGCGCGCCCTCCAAAAAAAAAAAAAAAAACCAGTGCGCCCTCAAAAAAAAAACAGCACACCCTCAAAAAAAAAGAAATAAAAGAAAAACTAAACTCAAAACAAAACTCGCCAGTTTTCTAGACTACCGCTCATTTCCATGTCAGGCTAGTGGAGTGGGCGCTGGGGCGCCCTCGTTGTCACGTCAACTTGCTGCTGAGAGTCATACAGGTTGTGTGTCCGAGAGGCAAGGGGAGGGGGGCGACTGATAAGCGAGCTGCACACTAGCCTACATGCGGTAATTTACTAAAATCTCCGCGATTCTGAAGTGGACATCGTACTACTTCAGAAAAACTATCGGAGCCACATTTGAAGCGGTAGAAAAAACGGTCGGTTGAGAGACGCAGATTGTATCTTTTTACGGAACATCCAGCCCGATATAATGTCGTGATGAGATATCAACACCCAAATCAGGCCACACAACACAAACTGCCTCCAAATAAATTGTATTTCATAATTAACATAGACCCATATGCCTACACGACACGTAATTGATTGGTTTATGTGTAAAAAAAAAGAAAGAAATGTTAATAAATAAATAAATAAATATCAGACAATATCAGGTTGATTGACGGGTGAACGGACGTTGGCAAAAGGTAATGCGATAGGTAATGTTATGATGTCGACAGTGGTGGGCCGTCAGGGACAGCAAGGCCTTCTCTGCTGGCGTAAACATCATCAGAATATAAATTGAATTTTGATACATTTTTCCACAAATATGTATTAAATTATTTCCCAGAATTATACTCTTTCCTCTTGGGTGCACTGCTTTCAGCCTCAGGTTGAGATTTGGAGGGCTGTTTTATATGTTAGAGCATTTATCCAATCACATTCAGTCTCATGTGTTGCCGGCGGAAATGAAGTTCTGTTTAGGTTTTCGCATTGTGTAGGCTACCTAGTGTTAACCGAGACATGAGGATTCATTTATGACAGAACTGTCATTGTTTTCGAAAAACATTCTGACACGTACATTCAGATTGCACTTCATACCTGTTGTTATGTTAATGTTCTAAACAGGTTGAAAAATAGGGATGGTTCTTGTTTTTGTATCTAAGATTATATGTAATAAAATAATGCAAATAATATAATATATTGTTTTGTCCTGTTTGTCGGCGGGGGCGGGGGCGGGGGGGGGGGGGGGGGGGGGGAGGGTGGGCGCCCAAGGGATGGTTCGTCCAGGGCGCAAATGTAGCCAGGACCGCCTCTGGGTGACATGGTGCCACCGAAACAACCTAGAGCTCAATGCTCTAAAGACAGTGGAGATGGTTGTGGATTTCAGGAAGAACTCAGCCCCACCTGCCCCCATCACCCTCTGTGACTCCACAATTGACACTGTGGAGTCCATCCGCTTTCTGGGAACCATCATCTCCCAGGACCTCAAGTGGGAGCTGAACATCAGCTCCCTCATCAAGAAAGCCCAGCAGAGGATGTACTTCCTGCGGCAGCTGAAGAAATTCAACCTGCCAAGGACAATGATGGTGCACTTCTACTCCTCCATCATTGAGTCCATCCTCACCTCCTCCATCACCATCTGGTACGCTGCTGCCACCGCCATGGACAAGAGCAGACTGCAGCGTGTAATTCGGTCTGCAGAGAAGGTGATTGGCTGCAATCTGCCGTCGCTCCAGGACCTGTACACCTCCAGGACACTGAGGCGTGCAGGCAAGATTGTGGCTGATCCCTCCCACCCTGGACACAAACTCTTTGAGACACTCCCCTAGGTAGGAGGCTGCGGTCCATCAGGACCAAAACCTCACGCCACAAGAACAGTTTTTTCCCATCCGCCACTAGCCTGATCAACAAGGCCCGGACCTACATGCTACACTAACTAACGTAGCATATGAGTCCTTCTACTCGCCACAAGACCAAACACCTGCAATCTTATCTTTCGCCCCCCCCCCCCCACTTGCCTCGGCCAAGGCCACTGCTGGAACACAACAATCACCCTGGAGAACGACGTTCTTGCATTCCCCCCCCCACTCCCCACAGACACCTGTTGTTGTTGACTCTATCTGGGACCTGATTGTCTCCATGACACCGAGATTGTGGTGCCAGGTGAGGCGACTCTCCAGGCCTTCACACTCACGGACTATACATACACATACATACATACATACATACATACATACGTACATATATACAGATATGCAATCACCCCCCCACTACCCTCATCCCACGCCTTTGCCGCTCCTTTGTTTTTAGATATTGTATAGATATTTATATTGTTTATATTTTAATTAATTATTCTGCACCAATTACACCAAGTCGAATTCCTTGTACGTACAATCCTACTTGGCAATAAACTTGATTCTGATTCTGAAGTATATCTCCAGATGAACCAGCTGGAGACTGTGGACTCTGCTGTTTATTATTGTGCAGCCCACATTAACAAGACTTGGTTGAGCAGCTGTACAAGAATTCACATTTCTAGCTGTGATGTCAGAAGTGGGTATTAACCAATGGCATTCTAGCCAAGGTGTTGGAAGGGGAGTATTAACCACTGAATTTCTAGCTGTGAGCTGTCAGAAGAGAGGTATTAACCAATAGATTTCTAACAGATCCAATAGATTCATTGGTTATTAACCCCTGAATGTCTACCTATAATCAGGGTTCTAAATTAACACCCGCCAACCCGCCAAATGCGGGTTAAAAATTATTTTGGCAGGTGTTAATAAAAACTTACTAGCCAGTTTGGCCGGTGATGCATGAGGCAATCATGTCAGTCAGAGCCGCTCTACTGTTCTCGCTCCCTGGGCAGTACTGACTACATTTCCCATGAAAACTGTCGTGATGCTACGTGATGACGTATAAGACGCCCATTGGCTGCGCGCAGGCAGTGCAATAGGGGTTATGCGCAACGTACATCCGCATTCTGCGAAACAGGTCTCATCACATCCGGTTAAGGTCCGCTGTACCGCGCTCACATTATTTTATTTATTAATTCGCACTTCCAGACCGTCACCGGGACTTCAGAGTAATGTGTCCGAGGAGAGCAGCCCTCTCCCGGACACACATGCTAGCTTTTACCGCTGTTTTTTTTAAATTTTATTTATTAATCCACACTTCCAGACCGTCACCGGGGCTTCAGAGTAATGTGTCCAAGGAGTGTAGCCCTCTCCCGGACTCACTTGCTAGCTTTAACCGCTGTTTTTTTTTTCTTTTCTTTTTCATCCATCTTTTCTTCTCACTAACATTCAGATGTTAAAATCAAATAAAACGCCAACAATAAAAAGGGCTAACTAGGCCAAATCAATAGCTGTCGCCGTCAGTTCCTACCGCTGCTACCGGCTTTAACGACAAGCGGAAGTCAGGAGACCTGTTTTCCGGTTTGGTCACGTGACGCTCGGCATAAAGCCTATCGATCCAACCAAAGCCACTGACATCTGGCATGCTGACAGTTTGCGCTCATGCAGGCCTGAGTTTGTGCGCAAACATGGAACAAAAGGAACTGAGGATGGCTCAGATTCAGATGAACAAATGAGTTCAGAGAGTGCTGAAGAAATGTGATGCGGTAGAGCTCTGAAATTATCAAAATGAAAAATAAATGTTTTTTTTGTTGTATGCATGTACTGTATGTGTATATCTTGGATTGTGTTAATAAAATCCAAAATGTAAAAATAATCATTCAGCCTCACTCATCTCTCTTATTTTCACTGGAAACAATGTGGCTAGTGGAAATTCTGATTGGCTGGTAACTTTAGAAAGTTACCAGCCAAATTGGCTGGTAATCAAAAAAGTTAATTTAGAACCCTGCCTATAATAGTAATAATAATAATACATTAAACGTGTATAGCTCTTTTCTACACACAGGGTAAAATCATTCAATAGGTGCATGTATAAATAATAGACAAGTAGGTAGTTAAAAACTAGAGAATCATGAAATGGAGGGAGGGGAGAGAAGGGAAGGAGGTTAACTGAACGCCTGCTTGAAAAGGTGGGTTTTGAGGGCCTGTTTGAATGATGGCAGGGTGTTTGCCTGTCAGATGTGGTTGGACACAGTGTCTTGGGCCGTGTTCCGATATCCGTACTTGAGTACCATGAGTACACTTAAACATAGTACACTATCCGTACTCAATAGGTACGCAGAGCTTCAGATGTTAGTGCTGTTCCAAATGCAATACTCTGTGGCGCACTTAACGGAAATTACATCAGCTGCGCGGCCGCGTCACCCGCCAAACAGGTGAATCCATTAGACGTTCTCTGAGCGCGGCTCAGCCTCTTCCGCTACGTAGCTAAGATGGCTGCTGTTGAGTACGCATAGTGTACACCGTTGCACAGTCAGCATTTTGGCCTTTTTGAGTACACATACGGGTCCTTTCAAGTACACTTCTTTTGCTGCGATCATAATCGGAACACCCTACGTACTCAAACTAAGGACACTAAGTACGGGTAGTACGGCTATCGGAACACGGCCTTGGACACATGCTCTAGTCAGCGCCCAAAGAAAAGCAAAGAAGCTTTAGCACAAAAACCACTTAAAGGCCCACTGGGTCTCAGCGATATATTGTTGCACTTTCTCTTCTTGGACAAAAGCATCTGCTAAATGCCCTAAATGTAAATGTAATGTATATACTTAGAATGTATTTTATTGTAGCATTTTACTAGTGTGTGCGAGTAGTATTTATCACAAGGTATTTGATTTAACTAATATATAATATAATATTTAAATAATGCATATAACACTGCTCACAAGGCTACTGTTATGGCCATAGCCCACACCAAATCTATCTCTCTTTTTAAACACTTAAATACACGAGTCACTGTACAGCCGTATTTCATGCCAATAAATTCACGGTTGAGGGATCATTACAATATAATATTTTACTTAGCGTGAAACCCATGTGTGCACTCACAACTACAGACAAATAATGTAGGTAAAGATATTTTTGTTGAAACACATAAAATACTCCTTTGTTCATAGAAACTGTCTGGCCTATTCAATCTTAGTGCTGATATACAGTATATACTGATATATATTTACATATTCCTACGAAGGGCCAACTGACTTGTAAATAAATATACAAATTGATTCACAATCTCCTCCCATTTGACTAACATATATTTCCCAGACCAAACCGTTGGCATCAGTCTTGGGTCTGCAACACTCCCACCATGAAAGTATCAGTTAGTTTGTTCCTGGTGGCCCTTCTTTCAGGTGAGCTAAACCCGACTGTCCAATGGGGAGGACAGAGATGAACCAGCTGGTATGTGCTAATATATCATCCAATCTCTCCTCATCTAAATTCTGTTGGGTTTTGTTTCCTTCTTCAGCGGCTCGAGGCCAGCAACTCACCTCCTCAGAATCAGTGGTCAAAAGACAGGGCGAACCGGTCACACTGTCCTGTCATGTGACCGGAGTCTCTCTTGCTTATCTTAACTGGATTCGCCAGAAGACAGGACATGGCCTGGAGTGGATCGGCTATATAGACGGTGGAACTGGAACAGGATTTGCAGCATCTCTTCAAGGGCAGTTCACCATCACCAAAGACAGCAGCCGAAATGAGGTTTACTTAAATGTGAAGAGCCTGAAGCCAGAGGACTCAGCTCTTTATTATTGTGCTAAAGATGCACATTGACACAGTAGACTGCTCTGCTGTACAAATACTGAGCCCTGAGGCATGACCGGGGTTCCTCCAGAACTGGTTGATGATAAGCATTACAGATTGATTAGCATTACAGTGAAATGTATTAATACAATAATTTAACCCCATTACTCACATTAAGCCGTTTTAGCTTTTAAAACAAGTGTTACTATTCAACCATTTTACCATTCAGTCAGTGAGCAGTCACTTTTATCCAAAGTGGCTTACAGTGAATTCAGATACAGGTCATTAAGGAGCAGGTAGGCATCTTGCTCAAGGGTGCCTACAGGTAAGCAGTGCACATTAAACCCAACCCAGTACCTTTCAGCTAAGATAAGCTATATACAATCTCATTTTAACTAGCCAGAATTACATTTTACATTAATGGCAGTTTATCTTGTTACAAGGTCATACAAGCTGAAACCAAAACAAAGTCTGATGTGGCAAACATCTGATGTGAAACTTTGGCACAATCACAAAACCCTGATTCATGTGAGGATTTTACCCCACACTGACCTAAACAATCAATGAAACTCAAAACATTGACTGTAGTCTAGACTGACCCTTTTCCCCATTTTAAGACTAAGGGCCCTATCTTGCCAGTCTGAAACGCAAGTATGGAACGCAAAGCGCAAGTAGCTTTGTGGGCGGATCTTGGGTGCTGTTGCTATTATGCCGGCGGGATAAATGACTCTTGCGCCCAGCGCAAATCTAAAATGGGTTGGTCTGAAGTAGCTACTGTGGCGACCTCGGGGAGGAGAAGAAGTGCCACCAAACCAGTATCGGATAACAATTCACTGTCCACACCAATTTCAAAAGTAATCCAATTTATTGGAGGTTCAGGAGAGGGGAAGAGGGGGGAAGACGCCGCCTCAGCGGAGGGGGGGGTCGGTCCTGAGGGGGGTCAGGCTCTGGACTCGTCGTCGGTGGTTGAGCGTGGGGTTCGGTACACGGGGGCGGGTTCTCAGACGGTCCAAGGGTCGATCGGCCAACGGGGTTCTCCTGGGGAAAAGGGTCATACACAGTGCAATTGGGTTCTCTCTTGCTTCTCACTACCACCATACTTCTCGTCTCCTACTCCTTCCCTGTTGGGTCCACTTCCTGCTGCTTTTATACTTCCCCCCCTCATTAGGGCGAGTGGCCGCAGCTGCTCCGCTTCTCCCAGGTGTCTCTCCTGGTCCCGTCGGAACTCCATATATGGGCGGGCTTCCTTTAGACAGTGACGAGAGTGAAAAATGCTCCGCGGCCACCAGATGGCAGGGGGCAACATAAACCCCATCCACCACCTTCCCACATATCCTCCTCCTTACCTGTACCCGGCGGGCGCCACACTACATTAGTCATAGGTGTGGTTTGGGCATAACGTGCAATAAACTAATCAGAGCGTCGTCTCACATTCCCTTTAAAAGCAGGCGCGCTTGTTCCATGGCGAGCACATCGCGCATTGCCACTACTGGACCCAGACATGTCCAAATCCTGCCGTAGCGCGCGCATGCCTATCAGAGGGGAAAATAATTAGTTAGTAAATCTTTTCAGTTTTTCATTTTCCGTTGACAAAATGTAAATAAAAAAATTTCACAAAGACATACTATCCAATGTTTTGGCCTCACTCTCACTGAACCACGAGGTTATGAATGCAGGGTGATATATTTGCAATGTAGTCTAACATCATTTATCATTATGTAGTCTAACATTAATTAGACCAAGATTACTTTGCTTACCTCCAGTGCTTGAAGTGGAAAAAAATAAGTGCCAGTACTCCCTTATTCACATATAAGCGACGCGTGCAAATCAGTCAACCATTGTAAAGTTCTGAATTTTTAGATAAAAAAAGGGGGGGGGGGGGGGGGTGCGTGATCGTAACCCACTCCAGACCTACGACCGTCGGAGGGGGGGGTGCGCGCGCGATCGTAACCCACCCCGGTGCTGCCAACTGGGATGACAGCTGGGGTGGCAAGGCTTTTTTTATGCCACCCCATGGCATAGCACCAGGGAACGTTTGCGCCGGGACACGCCTCCTGTTTTCGCTGAACCGCCCCCGGAGCGCAAGTTCATTCCCTAAGTTAAGGACTTGCACCAGTTGAGGGAAAATTCCAATGTGCGTCGGGTGCAAAATAGGAATTGTACAAGCGCCAGTGTACAAAGTCAATTGCGCTGAGTGCAAGATAGGGCCCTAAAGGTCAGTGTGTGTGGTTGATAACCACACACACTCCACAGGGTCCCGAATTGAAAAACAGTTGCGAGATTGCAAGCCAAGAGAGATGTGTTCTCGATCTAAACATGCAGGAACAGTTGTATGGGAGGGACAACCGTTGTCAAAACCAGTGCTTAATTTGTAAAGTGGGAGGTCCCGGAACGCAGAGGGGGTGTGGATCCGGCGGCTCATTACGGGCACACCCCGGACCGCGGACCGATGACGGGGTTGCGCGATCGTAACCACCGACGGCGGGGCGGGGGGGGGGGGGGATAAAAAAAAAGGTGCCGTATCCAACGTCGGAGGTGCCTGAACATGTTCCGGCGTGTTCCGGCTCAAATTAAGCCCTGGTCAAAACCACCTTTGGAGGTACGCTACATTCATTCTAGATTGACTAGCGAGAGGTTCTTGTTCAGACAGAACCTCTTGCGGAAGTGTTGTCAAGTCACATGCTTGTCGTCAATCAATATAAAGCAAAGGGGGGTGTCATATGCAAATGTATCTGTGTGCAACATACTTTTCCCTCATTTATGGGGATGCCAACCTGCAAATTGCTCTTTAAGTCCTTTTACTTTTCACTGTAGTGCCAAAGCAACTCAAAACTACAAATACATTGCTGAATATGTAAAAATGTTATGTGGAAAATTGATTTAAATTGAATATTTCGGCCTCCTCCAAATAAACCAATAACCAATTAAACCAATAACAAATTATACTAATAACACATCAAATCAATTAAACAAATTGCCAATTAAACTAATTATTTGTGGAAAATTGATTTCAATGGAATATATCTGACCAAAATCAGCTTCCTCCAAACAAACCAATAACCAATTAAACCAACAATCAGTTCAACCAATAACCAATTAAAAAAATATCAAATTAAAGCAATAACCAATTCATCAAATTATGAATGAAACCAATCACCAATTAAACCACTAACCATTTAAAACATTAACCAATTAAAATAATAACTGATAAAACAACAACCAATTGCCATTCATTAGAATGGAATGGTACAGAATGATCATGGTATACTCCACATTAGACAATAAAACATTTTGACTTTACAATAAAACACTTAAAACAAGCAAAATAAGTTTAAAACTGCTAGTTTGTCATAATAAAACTTCACTATATACATGCTTGAAAACTGTATCTTGAAAGACAAAATGTTTTCTTTTTTTAACTTGATCGATCATCTCAGTTAGTGAGCGAGCAAGCGAGTGCATGCACATATAACATTCCCACCACAAATAATATGAATTGTGGGGGCATCCTCCTCTATCACAAATCAAATGATACATGTTTAACCTTACCATCTTTTTCTTCTTTTATCATACCATTGAACTTGAAATCCATCAAATAACACTAATAATAATAATAATAATAATAATAATAGAATAATTATAACATTAACAACAATAACAATACTAATCCTAAAAACAATAACAGCATTTTTAATAACAATAATAATCATTTGTTTATATAAGACTAATAAAAGAAGAAAAAATGCATCATTTTTTTTATATAAGACTAATAAAGGAAGTAAAAATGCATATAATTGTAGGCTATTTATTTTTTCGGTTCCAGCTTTGTCAATGTTTGCATTTATAATAGCACAAAGGGTTTTTAGATAACTTGTTTACTCGACGTTTGAAATAGTTTTTATATTTATAGATGCAAAATAAGTCAAGTCAAAATATTTCAAATGTTAGCAGACAATAAATGGTGAATAATATACTTTTTTGTTTTAGTATTTTGTCAAATATCAGCTACATTTTGAGTCTTTGAGTCATTTTAAATAAAGTAATTAATAGATACTTACATAGCCTTCGCTAAAGCAGGCACGTCAGTGTAGGTTTTTGTCATGACATGTATCACAGTGTATACAGTGGGTACACAGTGATATATCCTCGTACAAAAACCTCTCAACTCACAGATGGCAACTGGCACGCAGAAACCTTCACTCTTATCATCTATAGCTAACACATTCATGCAGTGGACATGTCACTCAATACAATGGGTAAATATACTTTTAGATTTTTTTGTATGGGTTTTGAGAAGGGGGTCATCTATTAAGATAAATGCTTTATGCACAGCAATGCTTAATATATGTAGCCTTGTTTTACTATGAGGCTTTATGGTTGTAGATTGCAGTGTGGGATATGCAATATGTCATTGTCAATTGTCCTATTTGTACTTTTTTTTTTCGGGGGGGGGGGGGGGAATTGTGGTGAAATTGCATACACAAATTCACATTTTAAGTAATTGTTACCACATATAATTCATTTTGTGAGTTAACATACCCCACACTATTAGTTAGAATTGTTGTATTATTTGGTCTAAGAAATAAATTACATTAACACAGCATTTTATCAATATCATTCCAAGTTGAAAAAAGTGTTGATGTATCCAGTAAGGATTACAAGTCATTAAAGCTATGTTTAATTAAGTTTTATATTAATCAATCATTTTTAATATATACTAAGCTATATAATGTTGTAGAAGAGAACTTATTGGCACATTATAATCATGTTTGATATTGTGGCAGCAGACTTCAAGTCAACCTCATCTACAGGAAATGTCTTCACTCCACATGTTTCCATGTTATGCTACGGAAGTTCCCCATCAACACATGTTGACTACCAGCGCAAGTGAGAGTTATTGCTCGACCACAGCCTAGAAACGTGGGGGAGGAGGACATTCAGATTTTCACAAAGTATGAATTGACGCAGGAGAAAACGGGTAATAGGCAACCCTACCAGGGGCCTCATGTGTAGAACTCGTAGGTGTCTGTGCATATAAATGCTCAGTGAGAAAGTTGGAGTTGAGTTCGCAGAGATTTTCTAAGATTTTACACCAGTTGCAAAGTATTAAGGTGGTCTCTTTGCCTTCCAACAATGCGCACGTGTGGTGTCTGTGTGTGCTACTTGATTGTTTTTTTAGATGTCCAATAGAATATCCCCCAGAATCTTACATTTCATGACTATTCTACAAGTGGTCAACTGTTTCAAATTGAATGTCAATGTATTGTTGTGGAATTTCTTGAATAAAGAGAACAGCCTTGGGTTGCTTTTGTTGAGTTTTTATATTGCAGAATAGGAGAAACAAGTTCACAAGCAATTTAGAAGTGACTCTCCCAAGTATCAGAGTGTTTTTACAGTATAGTTAGTATAGTATAGTAGTTGGATATCATTGGCTAAACAGCATAGCAACAGTGTTTCAATGTTAGCATAATGGCCAGTGATGGAAGTTAAATAACTGCCAGGTGCAGAACAGGAAATCACTCTACTTCCTTATCTGCTGAGTCTCTCTGTGCTTTCTCATCTGCTGGAATTGACTGTACTTTTTCATTTGGGCTATTTGCATGCAATTAGATTTAGTTGAGTCTTTATGAGTCTCAAGCTAATACATTTTAAAGGAATAACTATTACATTAAGCATTATAGCACATTATGCTACGATTTCCATTACAGTACGTATGTGTTTCCACTCTTTACTATGGTACGATGCCACAACCATGTACATAGTCAAAAGTAATGTTTTTTAACAATTAACTCTTACACTGTTGGGCCAATCCAGTCTCACATCAAAATATCTAATAGCTACATTGGTTCACAGACCAAAACGTCTTTGTTTCACAATAACTGCTCTAAAATTCACAATCACCCTGTGTCATGAGATTGAATGTACTGTGTATTACGTTAGCCTTACTCACTGTTCGGTTACTCTTCACCATGTTGCTCATCGAACAGGAGGAAGATCTCTGGGAAGTCGAAGCTGATCTTATTCCACCAACAGATCTGGATCCAAATGACTTCCCCAAAATAGGCAACAAGGATGAGTGTGCCCCTAACATCCGTCATAGCAAACAAACTTTAGTTATATCACAATGGCCTGTATACAAGATCTTGGACGCACTATACAGCTACAGCATTTCTTCTCCTCTGGCTCATTAGCCACCAGAACTTTTTAGTTTTTTCTTTGACTCCATGGAACAGGATAGCTCTGCCGCTGGTACTCCGAGGCCAGTACAATCGTCAAAAAGGGCTCCAGCAGAAATACGCAGGTGCCCTGCTTCCTCCATTGTTCCAACGCTCTCCAAAAGATCCAACTACCCATCGGAGCCATCCACTCCCGGATTGAAACTCTGGAGAAAGCCTCCAACTAACTCCGCCCCCAGACTTCATGTAGGTGGGTCAGAATAATCGATTATTCGTTCATGATGGCAAACATCGATTTTTTCTTTTTTGATAACTTTTTTTCTTCTTTTTTTTGCATAATATATATATTTTTTTTATTGTATTTTTTAATGGTTTTTTGAATTTCCACATCCAAAATAGACCGAATCCTATTTAAACAAGACAGGTCAAAACCTAATATGTGGCTCTCTAGGACGTAAAAGTAAGTGTCCACAGGATTTCAAGAGATTGGCATGTTGGCATGCTCTTAATTTGCATGAAGTTGAGTTGACTTCTACTTTATGCAAATCCGGGGCATCTGGTGCTACTCACTGTTTTCAGAAACAGATTTTACTGTACTATTTAGCTGAGATTGTTTGTTCGTCCGGTTTAAATCGGAAAGCAGACAGACCACAACTGAAAGCGTTCGTCCAATTAGGTGCAGCCAGTCATCACTCAGTCAAACCAATGGTGCAACTCTATCACTCAGTTAGTCAGTCAGTGACCGTGAGCGTTGCGGATATAGGGCTGGCTTGCTGGTTCAGCCAAAAATACAGCGCTTTACATTTGCGACCTGCGTGCTTTGCTCTGTTCAAACAATATGAATCTGGTTCTAAATAAATAGGATATAGGAACATCTCTACCAGATTCGGCTTCCTTTCTGACCCTGTCGGCGAATCCGAAAAATTGATTATTCGCTCATTCCTCCCCTCCTAATTTGAGGAATCAAATAATAGCAGGTAATGACATCAACCTGATCAACATATTACTGTGCTCTTCAGAGACTGGGGACAGAAGGATGGTGGAATACAGTCTCAAAGGGCTTCACAGGCCACACATTTTATGACACCCCCTAACCCCAGCCCCCCAAAGGGCAAGAAAAAACTCCCTGGATTATCAGGAAGAAATCTTGAGAAGGCATGCAGAGTGGGGGATCCCTCCTTCCAGGGATGGTTAGGAGTGCAATGGGTGCCATAAGTGACACACACATAGTATTAAAGCAGGCATTTAAAGTACAAAGACTGGGAAATTAATTTGTCCATGGTGATGAGGTGCTGGCTGGTGAGCAGCTGGTAGCTGTCCAGTGCAGTGGCCAGACATCCAGTCGTGATCACAGCAACACCCTAAGACAGAGACAACATTGTGGTTCGATGGGACACACACACACCCTCAATCCAGTACCCATCGGCAGCAGGGGTAGAACATGGCAGAGTTCACTGTACGATTCGGGGTGCTGAGGGATAAGGTGTGCAAAATGTATCCCAACGGCTCTCACTCCTGGAACTAGAATGCCAATGGAAAAACACAAACTTCTGTTGAGATGGTCACCTTAAATCGGTGTGCCGCCCTCAGGAACCGCCACAATGCAATTCAGTTCATTAGTAGGCAGATAAAGGTGCATGGCTTGGCAAGGCAGATATCAAAGATATGTTCAATGTAAGGCCCCTATATCCATCAAAATGGCATCTGTTCAGTATTAAATGGTGAACATTAAAATGTGCTTTACAGTTTAGTTAACTTTCGGCTGTCGCAGCAGTCCTTGCATCTTTAATACATTATCAGAGGTGCTATGATTGTGCTTAATAATTGCAGACTCCCGTTTGTGTTGTATCTTCTGGAGGATTTTCTGGTAGTTGACTTTCCTGACTCCAAGCCTGACCGCTGCATCAATATATACATTCAAGAGAGTTCCTCTCTCGGAAGAGAAAACTTAAACTAGGCCTGTAAACTATCGATTTTCTCGGCATCAATCTTGACAGCAATCTCATGCAAGCATCATTGCCGCAGTTTTATAGCCAGGCTCCTCAAGCTCTCCAAATCCATTTCAAAATTGCATGATAAAATCTAGTTAGATGCATGAGATGGATGTATATCTAATTTGTGTTTAAGGTTTCTTCTGTGTGAAAAATTGAATGGCATTTCATTTTTCTACAAACGAGTTGAAACAATCTTATATGGACGCGTCGCCCTTTATTGGGTTTGGAGGGTATTACAAAGGTCAGTGGTTTGCAGACAAATGGCCTGTTATCTCCCTCGGTAGGGAAGCAATCCATTGCGCTATTTGAATTGCATCCGATTGTAGTGTCATGTCTGCTATGGGGAAGGGAATGGGCTAGAAATGACTGTGACAACAAAGTCACAGTTGGTATTATCAATACAAGGGCACTCCAACATTCTGTACATTAAAAGATTCATGAGACGGATTACACGGACTAGCGTCATCAATAATTTCTTGATCCATGCAGCATACATTCCTGGTTTACATAACCGTGTAGCTGAATTTAAAATTTTTCGGAATTCCAGGCCCTATGCCAGGGAGCCAATCCATTCAGTTTGCCTTGCCCAGCATTCAATCTGACAGTCTTAGATTAATTCCCAATTTAATACAATTCATGTCTTCCGCAATAAAATATGACAAATTTAACATTAAAAGCCTATGATTCTGCTTGGCCCCACTATTCAACACCTTCAACACCTTCCCAGTGGCTACTTTACCTATCAATAATCACATAGTCTGTGCTTTCATAACGTATTGTTTTGAGTCTCGGAAAATGCAACCTGGCTCCATCAAAGCTCTACTGGCAGGGATTCAGTTCCACCTAAAATGCATGGACCCAAAATCCTGTAGTTTGCTTGGCCACCCATCTACCCGTCTCCAATGGCATAAGGAAAGTGATTCCAGAAGGCAATGACAAACACCTACCACTAACTCGTCTCTGGTGCATAAACTGGTGTCTCACTCAAGACAAGGGTTTTTTGGGCCTTTCATAGGCATTAATTAGAGTCAATCTTTTTCACAGCTTTTTATGGGTTTCTGATGTGCGGGGAGCATACAAAATGTACTAGCCACTTTGATCCTGCTAATGATCTCACTATGTCTTTTCAGCTTCCCTGCAAAGCTCTGTCAACTGTGCAGGCAATGTGGACTCTCCCCGGAGCTGTATACTGCTCACTCCTTCTGCATTGGAGCAGCTACATCAGCAGCCTCTAAGGTTTCATTAGCCATCCTGAAATCTTTGGATCGCTGGTCATCCAACGCTTATGAGGGTTACGTCAAATTTCACCTCCAAAAACACTAATGGAGAGCAGACATTAATAATTGTAAAATAAAGGAACGTTACAAAATGAAATACGGCTTAGCCTACTATTGATTATGCATAATGTATGCTGTGTAGCATATCTCATTAAAGGGGCAGTTCATCAATTTTAACACATTGAGCCAACCGTTGGGGTAGTGGGGAAGAGTTTTCTACTAATATAACTTAACTATCCAATATAATCTCTGTAACTAGAGTTTGTTTAATATAGGTGCATACTACCGACCGCCAATGACGTGTTTTGCATCATTTTGCAGGTAGAAGGAAGTAAGACAAGCAGATTACAAACCAAGACTCCACCCCCGAGCACTTTATGGTGCTGCTCTGCTACTACACTGAAAAGTTTGGAAGGATGAGGACACACAACAACATGGCAAATTATGCAACATAGAGGATTGAGATGAGCGGGGAGCAGGGATCAACTGGTGATTTGGATCTGGCCGTTGTTTGTCAATGGAGACAGAGGTGGAATCGCTATGTTTCACCGTACCCAGTTTCTGTTGGATGCGCTTCCCCATGCCAACAATGACAAAGGAACAAGGAACGAAACAGTGCGTGACCTACTGAAGGATTCCAAAATGTAATAGGAGAAGGCAACCCAGACCAGCTGGGCCACATAGACAGATGACCGTTCAGTAATCCTTGTTTGGCATCATTGAATATGGAAAACAATCATTTGAACTAACTACCTGAAGCTGGAGCTCGCTTGCTAGCCTACCGTTTATACACAGCGTTTATAGCTTCTGTGTCTTGCTCTAGCATAACATAGGCTCTGATCAGAATATATTGTGTAATGTCATAATGGATCAACATCAGGTTACATCTAGGTTTGTCAATAATATCTGGCAGGGTGGCCAGATATTGGATGGCCAGATGATGTTGTCATGGCGGCAGCCATGACGGACCATGAAGGACCAGGGCCTGGTCCTTCATGGCTTACAAGGACACTTGGTACTGCTGTCGACTTTTGTTGCCATCATGTGGGATATATTGTTAAGCCTTTTTCAGTTTTGCTTTTGCTACAGTTGCTCCATGAACCAGCTTGGTATATTGTAATCTGTGTGATTCTCAGTAAATCAGTTGATTGAATCTCTTTTCTCGTTTGTGTTTAATTTTGGTAACTTAGAGACAAAAGTATAGCAAAACAGCAAATACATTTTACTATACAAACAGTGTGTGGGAATCTGACACAATCTGGCCCAGTGAAGAATTTCTACTACAGTCTAACAATGTTTTTGTTCTTTGTGTAGTGTGTTCTCTGAGGAAGAAGGCCACCGACACAGGATCGCTTTTAACTCACTTTATTTGTTTAACTTTAGTTATATTTATTGTGGCAACCTCGGGGAGGAGAAGAGGTGCCACCAGACCAGTATTGGAAAACAGTTGACTGTCCACACCAGTTTCACAATTAACCAAATTTATTGTAGACTCGGGAGAGGGGGAGAGAGGGGAAAACTCCGCCGCCGCGGAGGGGGGGGGGGGTCGGTCCTGAGGGGGCTCAGGCTCTGGACTCGTCGTCGGGGGTTGAGCGTGGGGTTCGGTGCACGGGGGCGGGTTCTCAGACGGTCCAGGGTTCGGCGGGTGGGAGGGATGTCAGACAGGCGGGGGTCGGTACACAGGCGGGTTCTCAGACGGTGCAAGGGTCGATCGGCCAACGGGGTCCTCCTGGGGAAAAAGGGTCATACACAGTCTCTCTCTCTCTCTCTCTCTCTCTCTCTCTCTCTCTCTCTCTCTCTCTCTCTCTCTCTCTCTCTCTCTCTCTCTCTCTCTCTCTCTCTCTCTCTCTCTCTCTCTCTCTCTCTCTCTCTCTCTCTCTCTCTCTCTCTCTCTCTCTACCACCATACTGCTCTCCAGCTACTCCTTCCCCGTTGTGTCCACTTCCTGCTGCTTTTATCCTCTCTCCCCTCATTAGGGTGAGTGGCTGCAGCTGCTCCGCTTCCTGGTCTCGTTAGACCTCCATATATGGTCGGGTTTCCTTTAGACAGAGGGGAGAGTGAAAAGTGCTCCGCGGCCACCAGATGGCATGGTGCAATATAAACCCCATCTACCACCTTCCCACATACCCTCCTCCTTACCTGTACCCGGCGGGCGCCACATTATCTATGAAGCAAATGGAGAGGAATTGTAAAATTCACGCGCGTGGAGCTCCCCCTTAGCTGGATATCTTAACAGATACGCTGCCTGGGGGTTTCTGGCTTCCCCCCGGATCTGTAGTTTGGTAGTGTTGTGGAAAAAACCGCATCTATCACTTAAACTGAAGAAGAGAAGTTCGAGAGAGTCGAGGTCTGAAGATGTAAGACTTTATTATCACTTGCGAGAAGTAACAACAGAATCTGAGTTGGTTTGCCAAAGAACTCCAGAGCCGCTCCCGGACCTCTTCTTTTATCCCCCTTTCTCTAGGTCCGGAATGTACACCTGTTCATCTGTTTATTCCTGATAAGGATCCCTTAGTTACTCCTACACTGTCAATAATGCAAAGAACTCATACTGTCTGCAGTCTTTGACGTCAGTTACGCTAACAAACCTTCCAACGCTAATCCAGGCCATAAATTAAAGGGGAGGTTTACATTAACCAACCTTCCCATGTCATAAGGCTCACGGCCAACATAGCACTTATTCCTATCTGCTACTTTTGTTTAGACTAAAACACCATGTACTTGCTGACCCCTGTTTCACGCAAACTTACTTCGTTCATATAGCATATGGGCAAGATAATGAATGTTCTTTCTTATTTAATGGTAGAATATAATGAACATATTTCTTTTAAATGTATAGTAAATAACTAGTAAATTTCTCCCATAGTAGTACCTGGGCAAGCGTGGCCTCTATGACGCATACTATGCTCTGATTGGCTAGTGTTGAACGCCCGCCCCCAGTGTATTATGTGTGCTGCCATCTGGTGGCCAGGTGCGGTTAATACAACTTATATATTTATTTCTATTCCTTTGTGGCTATGTGTAGATATTACAGCCTGTTGATACATATGTTATTATTTATTCTTAACATTTGCACAGGTGTCAGTAAATGACCAATGAGAACTGCTACTCGGTCCTCAACATACTGCCAGAACACAACGCAAAAACCTAGGCAGCTTTAGAAAAAAACATGATTCAATCCACTCCAGTGACATTGGTGCCGTGACTCGGATGTCAAGAAGAATCAACGGCAGCTTGATGACTAGTTAATGTGGCCCTGGCTCCCACCTGGAACAACCTTGCTCCTGTCCCACTTTTCTTTTGTTTGACTGAACGGCAGTACTTTAAGAGCAAATTCCTTTTAGCCCGACAGTGCCCATGCGACATGTGACTGTTGACGGCGTTTCCGTATGCTTCATGAGGGACTCGCTACACAGGGTCGTTCTACGATCCGGGATACCAGTCCCCTACACCCCGACTTTCTCCTCATCCTCAGCTTTCTACGGTCCCTGCTGGAGGAAGCTTGGCCTTCTCCACGGTAAGGTATATGTGGTGGCCGCGTATGGCTGGCCACATAGGCTGTGACGGTAAACCTTTTTCAGTCACCCCCTGGTCAATAGGTTCTTGCGAGGGGCGAGACATGTGAAGCCTGTTGTTCACGGGCTGGGATATCCCCAGGGTTTTATGTGGGTTACCAAGGCCCCCCCTTGAGCCTCTGGCTCAAGCCCCATTGGATGACCTGTCCTTAAAGGACAATTCCAGCGCAAAATGAGAGCATATGATCATAACACATGTCCACCGAGTTGGACCGTTCTCTTTGATCAGTTTTCATTCTAGTCGAATGTAACAAAAGTTCTTGAAAACCTCTAATTAGCTTATAACGCTAGCTGTAGGGGCAGATATTCATGTAAAATAAATCGCAATTCTATATCACTATATCAACAAGGCTCAAAATCGCATCACACTTCCACGGTAGCATAATGAGGGTCCCTACATGTAAAACGAAGCATTGAGAACTTTGTAAGTGTACAGACAGTTTTTTAAAAAGAAAGTTTATAAAGCCAGTACTTCACGAAAACAAGCGGGCGCCATCTTTGGAAAACAGTCACGACCAGTTGAGCGACGAACGCCGTGCAACATAATGAGCCGGAAGAGGCGTACACATGAGATGAATCAGAAGGTGTGAAATCTAGTAGAAGGTGTGCGAAGTGCGAACAGTGCGTGTGCATAAAGAAGAGAAAAAAATAGTTTGTGTTTGTGCTTTTCCCGGCTGCGTTCGTCGCTCGACTGGTCGTGACTGTTTTCCAAAGATGGCGCCCGCTTGTTTTTGTGAAGGTACTGGCTTTCTAAACTTTCTTTTTAATAAACTGTCTGTACACTTACAAAGTTCTCAATGCTTCGTTTTACATGTAGGGACCCTCATTATGCTACCGTGGAAGTGTGGTGCGATTTTGAACCTTGTTAATTGTATAGAATTGCGATTATTTTACATGAATATCTGCCCCCACAGCTAGCGTTATAAGCTAATTAGAGGTTTTCGAGAACTTTGGTTACATTCGACTACAATGAAAACTGATCCCAGAGAACGGTCCAACTCGGTGGACATGTGTTATGATCATATGGTCTCATTTTGCGCCGGAATTGTCCTTTAAGATGCAGTTTTACTGGCTTTGGTTTTGTCCAAATGTGGCAGTGAGCTAAATGCTCTGTCTGTCAGTCCGAGCTGCCTGTTGCTTAACTTTTGCACTGCTTAGACCTAACCCTGCGTTCCTCCCCAAGAACATCGGTAGTTATTTTTGGTCGAGAGATATTGTGCTAAGGCTTCCACCCACCTCCTCATTCGAGTGAGTCAGAGGTAGAGCTGCATCTTGTGCCCGGTTTGGGCACTGGGCACCCGTTTTTTTCTCACTGCTGTTGGCGAACAGTGGACATAGGACGCTCATTGGTGTCAATCTGTTAGGCCAGTGCGCAGGCTCTGTTAGCTCTGTTAGGTGTAGGAGGATGCTGACAGCTCTGTTCCTTTGTGCCTCTCATAGAGTGCGGGTGTAGGAGGATGCTGGTTCTTTGGTTTCCTTATGTTCACCCGATTGGTGGCAAACGTAGCAGAACCTGTAGCCTCCATTGCTGAAATAATAGCATGGAGGACGAGTGTTGTTCGACGTGGAGATATGCGGAGATGCATTGTTGACATTTTCAGTGCACGCCAGCACACGCACGGGACATGCCCATAATGCCAAGCCTAGACAGCTACGACTACAATCATAGAACTGGAGTTATAACAGCATAACTATCGTTTTTATGACAAACACAGGATCCAGCTGGAGTCCTGGTCGAGAGGGAAGTTGTTTGGGTTCTTACCTAACAGAATTGAGGGGTTTTAGTTAGTTAAATGAACATCACATTGTGTTTCAAGTGGTGTGCTCTCATAGCTCTCGCGCTGCTTGTCGATCATGACCGTAAGAGGCGGTATTTAGGCTATTTGGGGTGTTCTGATTAGTTGAGGGTTTATTGTATTTGGACAATAATTTAGGAAACCACATTTCCCCTGGGTTACATCTGGATTATCTAATCCATTAAACGTTGTGTCCTGGCTAGACCTTGGTCACATGGTCACTCCGAGACCTTCTCTCTTTCGGATTCGTTGTCTATGATATTTGATGAGAGCGTACATTTTCATTTAGAAAAATAGGAAAAATGAAATAAAAGTGGTTACAAGACTGTACCTCATCGCACCAAACATACAAGAACTACTATTCACATGGTGCAGTTCAACTCTACCCTTGCGTATAAGCATTGGTTAATTTGGACAGTTGAGTATATCGGTTTCTGCAACATTTGTATCAATGATTGTACAAAGTAAAATAGCGAGGGTGCAGTTTTGTACCGGACTGTAACCAAACCACTTCAAGTAACAGTTGTTGTTGTGCATACAGGAAATATATATCTCAAGGGATGTTAACCTCTCAAAAGCCGTTTTGCTTCGTAACTGCTTTTAGGCAAAGATTCAAAAGCATCTCTTTGCTATTTGAAGTTTCAGGAAAAAATGCAAAGACCAACTTCATCATTCGGTTTTTATCAGCTTTCTGCTACTGTAACATTAAAATTGTAACTTTATAAGAAACTCATTAGGTTGACAGTAAATTTAATCTTTTGAAAAAAGATTTTAAAAAGAGATAAAAGGAATTTGTCTCAATTCCATAACATTTCGATAATCAGTAGTCAATTTCTTGTACTTAGGAAATCAAATGTTCAAGAAACATCTGTGTTGCATTGACTGACCGAGTGGAGCTAAGCTACATTTTTGCATGGCATTGCTATTGAAAAGAACCACTGTGCTACTTCGACTACTGGGGAAAAGGAACAGTAGTGACGGTCTCTAATTCAGGTAAAACTTTTTTTTATTACTTTAAACATAAATAATGTTATTTATGTATTTGGAACAAATCCATAAATATTTCTAGTTTTTGTAAGAGGTGAGAGTCAGAATATTTCATTGTGACTATGCATTTGACTACTGGGGAAAAGGGACCTTGGTTACTGTGACAGGAGGTAAGCACACTTTACCATTCTAGTTTGTTAACTAAGGCATTTTTCAAATACATTTTATAGGAATTGCAATTTGTTTTGTATAGGGTTTTAAGCATTCATTATTAATTTGTATGCACTCCTTATTCATTTGATGCACTGTGACTCATTTGATCCACTTAAGTTGTGGACACAATGGATTGTATTGACTGTTGAAAGACTGTTGAATAATCTAAAAAGAAAACAAGAGAGAAACTCTTATTTATTAATCTTAAGTGAGACGATTTGTATTGATTCATTGAATGAATTTAGCATCTTTAACAGTAGTCGCTAAGAGCAACTAGTGCTTTACTCCGTTTGACTAATGGACAAGGGTAACAAGTAGGATAATGTTGTTCAACAAGAATGCAAATCTGTTGTTTAAACTGAAAACTCTTGTACCTGCAATGTTTCTACACGTTTTTAAATTCTAATACTAGTAATATTTATTTTAACAAATAAAGTAATAATAGTTTTAATAATAGTTCTGTTGATAATTTACAGAAATTGAAAGACAATACTATACGGGCTACTTATTCAATTTAATACCTTTAAATCAACATAATACATCAATCAATAATTACATTAAATAATGCCATTGAATTCAAATGTATTTCCATTTACAACAAATACTAGTAATATTTAGTAATGGTAAAATATGTAATGTGGTAGTAGTTTGTTTTCTGGTGATTATCAAATATGCCAATATTTGTTTTCTCATGGGACATCTAAAATATAATTAATTTCAAATATGTGTGTGTGCCTCTCTTTCTCTCTGTCTCTCTTTAGCAGAGGTGCAAGCCCCCCATGTTTTTCCACTGGTCCAGTGTGGCTCGCTGACGGGAGACATCACTCTCGGCTGCCGGGCGACTGGTGCCACGCCGGCCTCACTCACCTTAAAATGGACTGTGGAGGGAAAAGCCCTGCCAGATGCCGTCCAGTACCCAACTGCTAAGAAAGGTAACCAGTATACAGGAGTCAGCCTGATCAGCGTCAGGAGACAGGACTGGGATGCCCGCAAGACTTATACCTGCTCCGCCGGAAATGTCGACGCCACATTGCAGAAAAAAGGTAGGATTCATTCAATTATGTATTTATTTGTTCAATTAAAGTTGTAATTGTTTAATGGTTGAATATGCTATTGTCTCACAATTCTAATTTGTATCATAATACAATACCATTAATGAGATAAAAATAGGTCAAGTTATTGAATCTACTACTATTGGTGTGTATTATTGCCATAGAGTATACATTATTATTTCATATTCCCAGTTGACTTTACCTCATAATAGCATACAATATTCCAAGTGATCCAATCATGAGCCTTTACTATTACTATACTGTTATGCCTACTATTAGGCCTACTATGCCTATATACCGTGTTGTTATTTAGAGTTAGGCTTTCAATATCATTGCCAGGTAGGGATTAAAATGTGTATTGCTGGAGGAGAGAGGCTACAGCTTGCCTTTCTGAATTAAATTGCTGGCGTGTTACATGTGTGTTTAGCCTTGGCAATACAGATGGGATAGGTGCTCTGCTTAACCCCTGTTTGTACTTAACTCTACTTTACTACTACTATTACTACTACTGCTACTACTAATAACCCCTTTTATTTATATCATCCCCTCTATATTTTTGCTTCCTTTCATGGATTATTCACTGCTCACAAACCGCCAATATATGTTCACTGGTTTTAGTCACTTGACAAGATTGTGAAGTTCACGTGGAATGAAAATGTTTTGAGCGCTTTGAGTCACTCTCCTCGGTATAGCCCACATATCGATCTTGTTATACTGTTTTACAGTCGTGCATCGTCAGTTGCCAACTCTTAGTATCTTGATCTCCACTGACGAGGAGATTAAAAATACCGGGAAGGCTTCCTTCTCCTGCCTTGCCAATGATTTTTCACCAAAAGATTATACGATCAAATGGTTGAAAAACGGCTTGAAAATCGACGAACCTCAAATCAGCACTTTCTCTGAGAGTAAAAAGACCAAGGATGGGACTCTCTACAATGCAGTGAGCTATATCCAGATGGACGAGAATCTTTGGAAGGATGATAACACTGTAGTCACATGCATGTTTGCAAGTGACAAATCTGTGAACGCTTCTGTGACCTACACACCAGGAGGTGGCGGTGAGTAAATACATTTTTAAAGATGTTTTCAAATTAATATTTTCAACCATGTTGAGGAAACAAAATACTGGTATTTTTTCATTCCCACAGACTCGGAGTTAACGCTAGTGGAAATCAACATCTTACCAATTGACTTGCTGAGCATGTATTTGAAAAAGAAAGCTGACCTTGTTTGTTCAGTCGGTGTGCAAGGTAATGCTGACGTGGATGTTAAATGGTTTGATGAAAACGACCAGGAACTTCAACAAAAGTCGGTTAGAAAAACTGCCACAGTCATGATATCGTATGATGAATGGAGCAAAGGATTAAGGTGGTCCTGTGTCGCTACAATTAAAGATTCAATAAATCCTCCCGTGCGCAAATACTTCGAGAAGAATAATGGTGAGTGCATTTTTTCAGATAAAAAAAACAAACTGACATATGATTTTGAATCTGTTTCTGAATTAATCAATAAATAGTAGGCCTATGTATGATTATTATGATGCATGAAGTAGTAAAGAATTCTAAATACAACTTGTTTGTTTGTTGTTATAGGCCTATATTTATTTAATTACTTATTTATTTATGTAAGCACTGATTTACTAACCTACTTGGTTAATACTTTCTGTAATACATAACAGGCTAATTGTTCTCTCATGCTTGCAGGACCGAACATAGTTCAACCATCCGTTTATCTGCTCCCTCCAGTAGATGATTTAAAATGCACGAACATGACCCTGACTTGCTTTGTCAAAGACTTCTACCCCAAGGATGTTTTAGTGCAGTGGTTGGTTGATAATGAGAAAGTAGATGGAAATGCTTATTATTCAGACAAAACAACAAATGTCATTGAAAACGACAACTTGTTCTCCACTTATGGCCAACTTACCTTCAGCTCTGACAGTTGGAAAAACGGCACCATGTTTAGCTGCGTAGTCTACCACGAGTCTGACTCTCAAAACAAACCCATTGTCAAGTTAATTACGGAGAGAGCATCCGGCAATGTGAACATTATCAACATGAACACGTGTCCTTCTCAGCCATGCATGTCCTCGTAGATGTTGTTGCTCTGTGTTGATCGTCCTGTTGATGTTTGCTGTGTGTGATGTAACATGCTGCATGTTTGTCTTTTTAAAAATGCTGATTCAAAATCAAAATAATAAAAAAAACATTGAACTTTAAATCTTGTTAATGTCCGTCCCATAGAGCCTAGTTAAATTTGCACATTTTATCTATGAATGAATGCAATGTGATATATATATATATATATATATATATATATATATATATATATATATATATATATATATATATATATTATAATATTAATTGATACAAGACAACTGATTGGCTATGTGACAGATGAGTTAGGCATTACAGCCATTAGTTGGTCCATGCTACTCCAAGGTGCAAACATCAGACATTCATGGAAGTTGAAAGTGAGGAATCACTGGCACTAAACCAAACACCCATCCCTGCATCCATGCATTGTTCATATTCGTTTAGCTGTTAGTCGTGTCTTGTTTCTGTGTGCTTGTTTTGCCTCTACTGGGTCTTGCCAGAACGTTCTCTGTTGAAGACCACTCACTACTCTTCAAATCAATCTATTTAGAATGTTGTTTAGCTTTAGCCAAGCTAAACATCATTCTATAAGAGGTCTTTAAGAAGCAAGTCTGGGATCATTGTGACTGTTACTATTGGATTATATAAAAGTAACTGATAACACAAGGAGTTGCATATTTAACTAAAACATGGACTGACCACAATGCTTATGAAAATGTCCTACTCTGGGGCACTACATTCATAGTTTGTGTGTACGTATGACTACTGCTGTAATTTTTTTGCTAGCAAGCATACATTTTAAGATCACTAATAATAAAGTCTGTAGACTTTTTTACCTTCTTGGTGTTAATACCAAGTATGCCAGTGACAGAAATTCAGTATCAATCATTGATAGATGCTGGAATCTCATTAAATATTTCCTGGTGATATTGTGTGAAGGAATGTGGATTAAAAGTGCATTATCAAGTGGTCTTTTTGTAACTCTCACCTCTCCCGCCCAGCATTTCATGTCCTGACTGAAAGCCATTGGAGTAATGCTACGGATGGAGAACAAGATAGTATGCAAAGCACAGCTCACACCTTCATCATCCTCTTCCTCATCACACTGGTCTACAGCATTGGAACGACTGCCATCAAGGTACTGAGAGGCTTCGAGCAGAAGGCCTTATTTTGAATATCACAATTTATTCATGTCATATGATGTCTTGGTTAATTGATCTCTAAATAATTGTACATAGCTATGATGTCATCATCTTAATATTGATAGATTCTGGCAATTAAAATCACCAAGAACCATGAAAACCACTAAATGAACACTTTTATAACTTGCTTTAATACTAATGCTTTTTCTTTTATTTCTTTTAGATCAAATGAAGGGAGTTGCCTTTTTTTTCATCCATTATTAAAAATTATGATGAAAGAAGACCTTAAAAAAGACTGTTTGCTCCTAGAAAGCAATTCAATCAACTGAAAATAGTTATAAAATAATGATGTGTAGGTAAAAGGGTTTGTACATATTATTTTGCAATTCTTCACAACAGTACTTGGAGTTTATTTCAACTGTTCCTTCTGCTGACCTAAAGAGATTCATGTATTTACGGAACTCAACACAGAACTCAACAGACCAACATAATACAGGTGGTGGTAAATTACCTTACCACCCTGACTTACAAAGTCGTGGTAAAGAAAAAAAAATGAAGATACTGAAAGCCATGTAAATCACTGAGAAATGAAAATGTGAAGCGTATTTCCCTTGCTGGCATATTTAGTCTTGCACCTGGTGTCTTTAATGCACCACTGAAGCTACCAAGTTTCACTTCTGCTTTTCATGGGGCTTTTTTTAGGCCCATGGTGTCGCTTGATGCTCCTGCCTGCTCAGCCATGTCCTGCCCTAACATGTGTGCAAACAGCCCTCCACATCCTCCTCCAGCTAAAAGGCTTGCATTACTTGTAAACTACGCCATCTAGCTTGAATTCAAGGATATGAAACACTGTAAATTATTATCAAAAAATTATCTTCTGGCTACATGTATGGATCAAAATTATGTATATTAAAATATTAAACTCTGAAAATGTAATTGATCTTTTGGTGCTTTATTAAGCGGATAATAGAAAACTTAAAGTCTGTGCTGTGTCCCAGTGGAGCGGGTTACTCCTCCCAACATCGTCATCTACCCAGTCTGGACAGGCCAGTATGGGGCCTCGCCGCTGAAACTGATCTGCACTCTGAGTGGATTCTTTCCAGCCAAGCTGAGCGTGGCGTGGCTGCTGGACGACCTTGTTCAAAAAACAACCACAGATCAAGACAAGCTGCAAAGTGTTGAGGGAGTAGAGAAAACATTTAGCCTCAGCAGCCAGATTCAGCTGGACCCTTCTCAGTGGAAAAGGGGCCCAAATGTGCAGTGCAAGTCAACACACAACAACAATCAAGAGACAAGAAGCTTTAATATCTGTAAAAGTAAGTACAAGTACCTCGTTTCTCAAAAAGCAAAGGTAACACTACCTTTGTCTGCATAACTGCTTGAAGCATATAGTCACAGTGTAACTCATGACTCATTTAGGTTCCTAATTATGCTGGACAAGGTTCATTGGTATTGGATGTTTATGTGTGATAACGACCCCTTTTTTCCTGGCAGTTTATTCATCCCCACCATCCGTTCATCTGACGACTCCCAACTTTCAGACGGTCATGAAGACAGAATCTGTCACAGCAGCATGTGTGGTCCATACTCCTTTTGACGTCAAGGTCACCTGGCTTATGGATGGAAAAGAGCTAACCAGCAACAACAAAGAAGTGAACCAGGTTAACGAGGATGCTTTAACCAGTAGCAACCTCACAGTCGTATCCAGCAAGTGGAAGACACTAAACTCCATCACATGTAGGGCCCAACATCACTGCTTCTCCACTGTTGAAAAGGACACGAGTGTGGCAGGTAATACACACAATTGAACTTGACAAACAAATGGCTTTTCACTGACCTGAATATTGTAACTGTGAACCTTATTGTGTGTGTGTGTGTGTGTGCATGTGTGTGTTTGTTGCCCAGGGCCTACAGTGAGTAAGCCATCAGTGCTACTTAGAAGATACTTCCCAGGCTTGCTGAAAGAAGAGGAAGCTTTTCTGGAGTGTGTCATTACAAACCTCTCCTCCAGTGACCTCTACATAACCTTTCAGGCCAACAATGTCAGCATCTCAGACAGAATGTACGTTGATCTCCCAAAAGCCACGGACCTCCATTCTATCATTAGACGATTCTCTGTCCCCGCAGTTCATTGGAGCAAAAACAATACATTTGCCTGTAAAGTGACTCAAGGCTTTTCCAACACCTGGTTCTCCAACTCCATTGAGAATATGTTCAGTAAGTGACCCCTTGACCTGTACTAGTTTTAACCATGGTGATGTCACATTTCTCATCCTGGCTCTTTTCAGTTCAATCTGAGACAATTCTGTTCATGTGGATTTGTCTAGGTGACCCATCAATGGAGCTCCTGGTAGTTCCCACTGAAGACTCTGGACCTCAGAAACTGTTATGCAATGTGTGGGGCTTCAGCCCTCAGGTCAAATGGCTGTCTGGATCTCAGAACCAACCTGCATCTAGTGATGACATCAGGATGGGGGAAGATGGACGAGTGGCTGTAAGCAGTCATCTCAGCATCCCTCAGACAGAGTGGAGAACTGGGAATGATTTCACCTGTCAAGTCTCAGACAAGTCTACACAGAAGGTTGCCAGTAAGAATATCAGCCTCTGTTCAGGTAAAGTAGAAAGAATAATTAATTTCATTTATATAGCACTTTTCAAGATGCCCGAAGCACTTTACGTAGTGAGTGTGTGTGGGGGATGTGACACCTTAACTTCTACCAATGTGTAGCACCCACCTGGGTGATGCACGGCAGCCAGTATACTCACCACTCACTGGCTCTCACAGTGGAGGGGTGAGGAATGTTGGAACAAGAGCCGGGTTGGGATTTTGGTCAGGACACCGGGGTTAGCACCGCTACTCTTACGATGAGTGTCATGGGATCTTTAGTGACCACGGGGAGTCAGTACAACGTCACATTCGAAAGCTGGCCCTCTTCGACAGGACAAAGTCCCCGTCTCTGTCCTGGGGCATTGGTGATATTACATAGGCTAGAGGAATGAGCACCCCCTACTGGCCTTCCAACACCTCTACCAGCCCCATCTGGTCTCCCATCCAAGGATGGACCAGACCTGCTTACCTTCAAGAGAAACCAGCAGTGCAAGGAAGATAGCCATGGTGCTAGCAATGGAATGACAGAGGAACATAGTTAAAAGTCACCTCAAACTGCATAACTGCTCGTAGCATAGGCACTGTAACACATGTATTTAAACATGTACTCTCCTTTAACACTACTTAAAACATCTCAGGAAGGGCATTATTTTTGTTTCCTTATTATGCTGCACAAGGTCCACTGGTATTGGATGTTTATGTGTGATAACAACCCCTTTTTTCCTGGCAGTTTATTCATCCCCACCATCCGTTCATCTGACGACTCCCAACTTTCAGACGGTCATGAAGACAGAATCTGTCACAGCAGCATGTGTGGTCCATACTCCTTTTGACGTCAAGGTCACCTGGCTTATGGATGGAAAAGAGCTAAACAGCAACAACAAAGAAGTGAACCAGGTTAACGAGGATGCTTTAACCAGTAGCCACCTCACAGTCGTATCCAGCAAGTGGAAGACACTAAACTCCATCACATGTAGGGCCCAACATCACTGCTTCTCCACTGTTGAAAAGGACACGAGTGTGGCAGGTAATACACACAATTGAACTTGACAAACAAATGGCTTTTCACTGACCTGAATATTGTAACTGTGAACCTTATTGTGTGTGTGTGTGTGTGTGTGTGTGTGTGTGTGTGTGTGTGTGTGTGTGTGTGTGTGTGTGTGTGTGTGTGTGTGTGTGCATGTGTGTGTTTGTTGCCCAGGGCCTACAGTGAGTAAGCCATCAGTGCTACTTAGAAGATACTTCCCAGGCTTGCTGAAAGAAGAGGAAGCTTTTCTGGAGTGTGTCATTACAAACCTCTCCTCCAGTGACCTCTACATAACCTTTCAGGCCAACAATGTCAGCATCTCAGACAGAATGTACGTTGATCTCCCAAAAGCCACGGACCTCCATTCTATCATTAGACGATTCTCTGTCCCCGCAGTTCATTGGAGCAAAAACAATACATTTGCCTGTAAAGTGACTCAAGGCTTTTCCAACACCTGGTTCTCCAACTCCATTGAGAATATGTTCAGTAAGTGACCCCTTGACCTGTACTAGTTTTAATCATGGTGATGTCACATTTCTCATCCTGGCTCTTTTCAGTTCAATCTGAGACAATTCTGTTCATGTGGATTTGTCTAGGTGACCCATCAATGGAGCTCCTGGTAGTTCCCACTGAAGACTCTGGACCTCAGAAACTGTTATGCAATGTGTGGGGCTTCAGCCCTCAGGTCAAATGGCTGTCTGGATCTCAGTACCAACCTGCATCTAGGGATGACATCAGGATGGGGGAAGATGGACGAGTGGCTGTAAGCAGTAATCTCAGCATCCCTCAGACAGAGTGGAAAACTGGGAATGATTTCACCTGTCAAGTCTCAGACAAGTCTACACAGAAGGTTGCCAGTAAGAATATCAGCCTCTGTTCAGGTAAATTCTAAACAATGGGAGAGGAACATCGTCGAAAGAGTTAACTCAAACTGTTTCCTTCTATGTTAGGTCCTCTGTGCTGACAGAGGACCTTACATTATTGAGTCTTGTACATTTTGAATACATCATTGTCTGTTTTTCATAAATATCCAGAAAAAACATTTGTACTCCCTTTTCCAGTGTGTCCACCTTCATTGAAGGCAGTTGGTGTTTTCATGAAGGGTCCACAACTCCACGACCCAAGTAATAATGGCCATGTTGTCATCACGTGTACTTTGTTGGCTACAAATCTTGAAGATTTGAAGATCTTGAAGATCAACTGGAGAGTGGGGGGGATCATTACTTCTCAGAATGTACACACAGAACGGCCGTTGAGCCACAGCAACGGCACAGAGACAATGAGTAGCTTCCTGAACGTATCAGTGGAGACTTGGCAAACCTATGTACAATTCTCCTGCGAGGCAAAGCACCCATGTGCCAGGCAGAGTCGCATGGAGCATATAAGCAAAAGCAAAGGTAGCATCACACACAAAAGCCAAATCAAGGACAGTTTCTAGATTGAATATGTGTGTACATACATCAGATTTCAAACAATTATTTAATCTACTGTCCATCTTTCTTACTTTAGACCCAAAGCTACCATCTGTGGAGATAATACAGTCATCCGACTGGGAGGCGTTGGGCTCCAACACGGCCACACTGCACTGTCTAGTCTTTGGATTCTTTCCATCAGACATCATGGTGACCTGGGAGAAGGATGGTCTTGGGCTACCATCATCTGATTACATCATCAGCCCTGCATATAAATACCCTGGCAGCAGCACTTACTCCACCAGTAGCAGGCTCAATGTGTCCCTAACTGAATTGGACCAGGAGTCCACTTATACTTGTGTAGTCAAACACGAATCATCTCAAGAGTTACTCAAAAGCAACATAGAGCATGTGTTTGGTAAGCGGTGAATTACTGCATGAAATACTTCACAGATGTCTTCTTTTGTTTTAGTATGTAGTACTACCATTCTCTGTATTGTTGGGGACAGAGTTAAAATTGTGTGCCAAACAAATAATTTGTTCACATATTGTAATGTTTTTGGCAGGAATACCACCTGCACAAAGAAGATTGATCACTGATCACATTGAAATTACTTAAAGTGATGGACAACAGAAAACTGTATTTTACTTCTAATTATGTTGTTAGGGGTTATCAAGGTGTGCATTTAGCATCAGAAAATGATCTTCAATGAAATCCAATGCAATTTCAGTCTATCAATTTCTTTCTATTCCTTCAAGCCGATTTAATGGGTGGAGTCTATTTTCCCTCTTCCCCTAATTACTGTACACCCACATTACTGCCACAGTGTAGCCCGAGGTGAAGCAGCTGAATTAATCTACGACGTTTGGGACTTTGAGGAAGTACAAAGTAAACTACACAAAACAGCGAGGGGCGGGGGGTTATTAGCTCACTTTAAGATGTATATTAATATACTTTTTGACATTTTCCTGAAGGTGTGTAGTGGATACATCTCTCTGTGATATGTTATGATGATTTTACCTTTTAAGATCCGGTTCTCCATCACTTTAAAATCAATATCCTTGGCCAAAGTGTATGTGAAGTTGTCCAGTTAGAGATTTCTGCCTTGACTCTTGTATATATTGATTATTATATGTTGCTTGTGTCAGTCACATTATTGTCATTCTCCTTCAGGCTCACTGTCCCCTAGCCAGCCTTCAGCTGTGCTTCTTCAGGGTCCTCATGAGCTGGTGTGCCTGGCTTATGGATTCAGCCCTGCGTCCATCAACATCACCTGGCTTCTTGATGGCACCAAACAGCTCCGGAGTTACAATACCAGTGAACCTCACAGAGGTCCAAAGGGGAAGTTCAGCATCCAAAGCCGACTCTCTCTTTCTCCCTCCAAATGGCTACCTGGGGAGATCTACACCTGCAGGGTGACCCATTCCACCGTCAACATGACGGTAAATGTGTCCAAACCAGGTTTGTACATTCAGATGTCTTGCAAGTTGAGGTCACCTAAATGGTATGGCACAAAGATGGCAGCCTCCTGGTATATAATAAGGGGATTCTACACATAGCTTTGTACTAAATATACCTTGTGGGTTATTTAGCAAGACGAGAAATGTCTTGCTAGAGTGAATTCTCTATGGAAAAAACAAATAGGGTTTTGCAGATGGCAAAATCTGACACAATTAATAAGTCGAATGTGGGTAGAATTTGGGTAATGTTGTCAATGTTTGCCAAATTCTCTGAATTCTCAAAGTACTAGTACTTACTAGGTGTATTGTTTTCTTCCTCTGAATAAAATTGTACTCATTTATTGTGCTGTAGGATTGGCACAATAAAATAATTGACTATTCTGCCACACAAACTGAGAATAATGTTTAACATTGACCTTTCCTGGGCCGGACATTCCACCAATGTTTGATATTTTAATGGTCTCCAAGTTGTCTAACAAAAGCCTGCCAATAAAAAAAAACTGCTTATTCTTGTTCTGTGGGGTCAAAATACACTGATTTTCATTCCCCAGAATGTAAGTGGCAAATGGCTTTTTCCCGGCACTCCCGGGTTTTAAAAAACTACAAGTGCTTTGTCAGTGCCCTGAGTCCTCCCCTCCCCCTTGCCTTGTCGTTGTTAGCCTGCAGAGCTACACAGAAATTGACGATGGCTGCTAGCAATGAGAGGAAACTTTACATAAGAGATGGCAGCAGGCAATTGTGCAACAAAAATGTGTGTTCAGAGTCCTGCCGTTTATAGAGTATCTAATCCAAGTAATAGTATCGTTGTATGGACAAATAGTTTTATGGCTATGTTTATAAATGCAGTATTACCATTACTAAACCACTATATTTAGAGTTTACTCGTGCACTTTCAGCATGTCATTTAATGCATATGATAAAAAATGAAACTCTAAACAAAAGTAGCTGAGCTTATATCTGCCTCTCAGAATGCTCTCACCCGGATGTAAACACAAGTTCCTATTGGCCGACTCGACTTGCGTTTGCACCATGGACGTTGTCATAATTGACGATATTATACAACTCATGTATGTAGTTTATTCTGAGCGTTTTTGTTTAGTTTTTGGGTACATGTCGAGAGCTTGGGACACTATGATTTAATACAAATGTGACTGTGCCGGTGGAACATCACTTTAATTCAAAATGTATTTTCCATATCTTTTACTAGAGATTCTTGAAAAAAGTGTGTTCTTTGATGAGAACAAACAGGTACAAGACGTGGGGGAGGAGAACTGGGTGATGACCATTACATTCCTCCTCCTCTTCTTCATCTCCCTCATCTATGGCATCTTGGTCACGCTTATGAAGGTGAGAGACACAGATGTTGCATAAGTACACAGAATGTTGCATAAGTAATTATTCACATTTCCAATGTTTGCCGAGATCGTTTTAAAAATGTACCTCAAATAATGAAGGTGATACTGAAACATGAAGGAAAGCTAAAAATATTATTTGTGATGTTTCAGACAAAGTGACAAGGACCTCATCTAGCAATCCTGTAATATGAGGACAACGGCAATAGTTTAGATGAACCCAAATTAATTAATTCTTGATCTACACCAGGCAATAATAATAATACAACTTTCATTCACCTGTTTTGTCAAACATTCACCTTGTGAAATAAAACCATCATTAGAAACCTTGCCAGCAGTAGTGTCAATGTTTTCAGGACGTGAACCCAAATGCTTGCCTCGTTCTAAACTCCAAATTGCATTGTATTGAGCCGAGCTGGGTCACTGTGGTGCCCAATCCAATCAGCGTTCTTGTGGGTTGGACCAAGGACTTATGGCTGGCCCTGATTGGCCCTAAGCAGGTCATCAATCTCAGAAACCGCAGAACCAGGATCAACACATTGGACACAATGGACATTGGGCAACTTTTATGCAGTTTTAGAAGCTGTATTAACAAAAATAACAATATCTGCACTAAAACACAAACGTTTTACACTGAAGGTATTCATTGAAGAGGGAGACATATTTGCTGTCCAAGAAATTTGTCAAACCCAACATGGGTCCTACCCCTTCAGGGCCAGTGAAGTCTCGCAGAGCCAGCCTTTCTTTACAGAAAGTCTGGGACACTGATGAGGGGGGAAATGAGTCCAGGCCAAAGAAGTGAATTTGAAATAGATCAATAAAGGATAACTGATGTATGATGATCAATACAGCGAATAACAAAACAGGGTGCATGGATAAAACAATGTAAAGATATCTAAACAAAGCAAAAGCATGCAAAGTCAATGATCAACCTCGAACCCAAATGTGGAGTGGTCATGTGCCCCTCAGCAGTCTCTGAAGTGTTATTAATCTGGGATCCAGCAGTCCTGCTATGTTATAGCAGAACTTCTGGGGGGAGACGGCACAGAGCCTGGGCCGGAAAACAAAAACTGCAAGGGGCGGAGTTACACCTTGTTTCCTGTATTGTTATGGAGATATTCTAAGGAAAACTAATTTGCTTTCAGAAGGGGATTTTAATATATGGATGTGTGTTTCTACATTGGCCAGTCTACATGGTGTTGGTTTGAAACCATTACAGACAGAACTACCAGATATCCCTTCCCACCCCTTTAATACATTAAAACATAACATAACTATTCAATCTTATTGTATTTGTTACGGTACAAGAAACTGGGACCCAAATGCTGGACACAGGGAGGCAGAGACAGGGTAAAAGGCAAAGGAATTTATTGGGTGATCGTTCGGGGAGTCAGGCTGGCGGGGGTCTGGTACGGGGCAGGCAATCAGGTGGACAAGGGCTAGACAGGGGACGGGTAGTCAGGCAGGCGGGGGTCAGTAACAAGGGGGGTAATCGGACAGGCGGGGGGCTCGGCGGCAGGCGGGCAGTCGTACAGGCGATGGGTCGGCAACGGGCTGGTAGTCGGACAGGCAGGGGTCGGCAACGGGCTGGTAGTCGGGCAGGCAGGGGTCGGCAACAGGGGCTGGAACAGGCGGGTCGTCGGGCAGGCAGGGGTCGGCAACAGGGGCTGGACAGGCGGGTCGTCGGGCAGGCAGGGGTCGGCAACAGGGGCTGGAACAGGCGGGTCGTCAGGCAGGCAGGGGTCGGCAACAGGGGCTGGAACAGGCGGGTCGTCAGGCAGGCAGGGGTCGGCAACAGGGGCTGGAACAGGCGGGTAGTCAGACAGGCAGGGGTCGGCAACAGGGGCTGGAACAGGCGGGTAGTCAGGCTGGGAATTACTAGTAGGTTAGGGAAACAACGAACTGGCGCCGGCTGCTTGACAATCCCCGGCTTAAATAGGAAACGTAGATTACTGATTGCCAACAGGTGGGTTGCGGGAAGGAGGACAGTTACGACCCGCAGCCACTAGAGGGGAGTGTTGGACCGTGTAGCGGGACGTGGCGTAACAGTATTACACTAACTCTCAACAAGACATAAGAGCAGGCAGAGTTCCCACCTGCGGTGCCTCTTGGTAGATGTTGGAGGTTCCAGCAGTTGGCTTTGGGAAAGTCATGAGGTCATCAGCAGTTTGGTGAATCATTTGGTGAACAGTGAAGCTGATTCTGACCACATCAGACACAGCATTGATTAACTGTGTCAAGGAGCAGCTACTTGTCAGGATGACATCTTGATTGACATGCAAGCACGACCAATCGGAGACCAAACCACAGACTTGTGGTGATTAATTCAAATAAATTTGATGTATTTATCACATACACAATCATACTTGGACACAATGTGTCATTTAGCATATTGTATACTGTGTATTATGGTCCCTGAGATTAGTTAACTTACTGTCATTAAAGCAGACGCTTTGATCCAAAGCAACTTGCAGTGAATCGGGATGCATACATGTCATTCTCTCATACTGTCATCAATGTCTCTAAAGTCTGGCAGACAAGCTCAAATCTGGGTGAACGGGGTGTTTCTATGGGGGGGGGGGGTGTTTATCATTATTGTAGCAAAACTACTTACAAATGTGAGTGGAGAGTTGTGTAACTGTATCTCAATCTGTGTGTGTGTAATCAGATCTGTAAATGTGTAGACCAATCTCTAAATGTGTCGGATTTTAATGGCGAAAAGGTCTTGTACTCCAATACAGGAAATACAGACAAGTCATCAGTTACAACTCTCAGTTGGCTGTCTTTGGACACGTGTCTTTTCCTCCACTTCTGATGTGGCAGAGATCTGCCACAAATGCATGTGGCGATTTTGTCTGTGGGCTGACTAGCAGCGATTTATTTTCATGAGTCAAAATGATATTTCGACATGTCAAAATGTCATTTTGACTAGTTAAAATGTTAATTTAAGATATCTGTAAAACTATTTTGACATGTTACAAATTATTTTCACAGGTAGAAATTACATTTCAACTAGTCAAAACTGATTTACAGATATTTAATTATTTAATTATAGATATCAGTAATTATAGATATCAGTAATAGATATCAAATGTCAATTGTTGATATCAACAATTCAATTCTTACTAGTGGCAATGTTCATTGTAGATATTGTGGCAACCTCGGGGAGGAGAAGAGGTGCCACCAAACCAGTATCGAATAACAATTCACTGTCCACACCAATTTCAAAAGTAATCCAATTTATTGGAGGTTCAGGAGAGGGAAAGAGGGGGGAAAATGCCGCCTCAGCGGAGGGGGGGGTCGGTCCTGAGGGGGCTCAGGCTCTGGACTCGTCGTCGGGGGTTGAGCGTGGGGTTCAGTACACGGGGCGGGTTCTCAGACGATCCAGGGTTCGGCGGGAGAGAGGGATGTCAGACAGGCGGGGGTCGGTACACGGGCGGGTTCTCAGACGATCCAGGGTTCGGCGGGAGAGAGGGATGTCAGACAGGCGGGGGTCGGTACACAGGTGGGCTCTCAGACGGACCAGGGTTCGGCGGGAGAGAGGGATGTCAGACAGGCGGGGGTCGGTACACGGGCGGGTTCTCAGACGGTCCAAGGGTCGATCGGCTCCTTACCTGTACCCGGCGGCGCCACAATATCTACAATTGTTCTTACATTACAGACATCATAAATGTAATTGTAGATATCTAAAATTTAATTCTGACTAGTCAAAATTAAATTATTGATATCGATATCGGCTTGGAATTGTAACTAGTAAGAATGTCATTACAGATACCTGGAATTGCATTTCAGATATCTGAAATACAATTGTAACCAGTGAAAAGGATATTCGTATTACTAACAATTATATTTGAGATATCTACAATTCCTTTTATAACTAGTCAGAATTGAATTTTAGATATCAAAAAAAGAATTTCCACTAGTCAAAATGTTATTGTGATATCTTAAATTGCGTACGTAGGCCTACATATCCAAAATGAATATGGTCATTTGGGCGACGATGACGAGTGAAAATGGAGCGAGAAGAACAAGAAGGACAATGTCAATGATATGATGCCCACATATCAGAAATGCAATTGTTGATATCTGAAATTACATTTCCACTAGTCACAATCCTTTTTCAAAATGTGGAAATTCAATTGTAGTGTAGTCTGGATAACCTTGCGGTGGTGGAAAGACTGGAGGCAGTGTGTCAGAGGTTTGGGCAAAGGCCGTTGCAAATGTTTTATTTACCGTCGCAGCAGGTAAATATGCCAGTTCGGAGAAAATAAATAAACAAAAAAAACAAGAATTCTCAATTACCATTAAACTTCAAAATAGCGTCAATAATCAAAACTCAAAAGAATAACAGTTCTTCAATCTGGCAATCACAGTTACCGTCTGGCTTGTCCAAGATCTAGGTGCTATCCCAAGCTCACCTCAGACCCTTCCCCCCCCCAGATCTGTTTTGGCCCTCACTATAAACCTCCTGGCCTGACCCATTACATATCCAAATCAATTATCCATACAACTATACATTTTCGTTTTAAATATCATCAACACATTACTCCCAACATGTTTATTAGCATCATGATATATCACTTCTAAAACCCTTAAATATTCCCCAAGCACCCCAAAGCCCCAAACACCCCTCTTATCCCACACACTTGATCCCTGCACGTCTCTGACGTCACATCCACAATGCATAAATGTTCTTTCTGACTTCACGTCGGGTCCTTCCCCAGTCTCCTGCATCCGGAAGCCAGCGCAAATGCAACGTGAGTGTTTTAGCGTCTTGTCCTTTGTTTGTGAAATGTTTGTACAGTGTCCCATGTTCCTTAACATTGTATTTTATATTTGTGTGTTGCAGGTGGCGTCACGAATGCGTTGGAATGTTACGATCGTGTGTGCGTTGGAAGGCTATGTTCGTGTGTGCCAATAAACGGGTGTTTGTGAGTCAGCGTGTCAGTCCCATTTGTATCACCTGTATGCTTTAGCGGTAACGGGCTACCGCACCGTTACATGTAGATACCTATAATCGTTATTCTTACTAGTGAAAAAGGAATTAATAATATCTATAATGTTGCGAATTAATAATAACATATGTATCATCAGGCTGTAATATCTACACATAGCCACAAAGGAGTAGAAATAAATATACAAGTTGTATTTACCCCACCTGACCACATGATGGCGGCAAACATAATACACTGGGGGCGGGCGCTCAACACTAGCCATTATGCGTCATAGAGGCCACGCCTCCTGCCCAGAGGCATCCGGGCGGAAACATCCGGTTGGAATCAGAAGCCCCCAGGCGGCGAATTTTTTTTTTGCAGGGTGGTAGCGGGAAGCACCGCCCCACCCTGCTCCTGATTGGTTGAGCTGTGCTCTCGACTCTAAGATTGTTTACTGCGCCTGCTAACCCTAACCCTAACCATAACCCTAACCCTAACCATAACCCTAACCCTAACCATAACCCTAACCCTAACCATAACCATAACCCTAACCCTAACCATAACCCTAACCCTAACCATAACCCTAACCCTAACCATAACCATAACCATAACTATATATTCAACACTTGTAAACTGAGCGGTCGTTGAGATTAAACAATCTTGTAGCTTGCTGGGCGCAGTAGAACCAATCAGGATAGAGTCGAGAGCACAGCTCAACCAATCAGGAGCAGGGTGGGGCGGTGCTTCCCGCTACCACCCTGCAAAAAAAAAATTCGCCCCCAGGCGGCGCATCCGGAAGGACGCAAAGCGAGGGGGCTCTCCACGTGGCGTGACTTTTACAATACCCCTCCATTGTTACATAGATTAGTTATAACTAAACCTAAACAAATAAAGTGAGTTAAAGCGTTTCCTGTGTCGGCGGCCTTCTTCCTCGGAACACGACCCCACAATAATTAAATTAAAGATATCTGTAAATCAGTTTTGACTAGTCGAAATGTAATTTCTACATGTGAAAGTATTTGTAACATGTCAAAATTGTTATACAAATTTTGACATGTCGAAATGTCATTTGTGAAAACTAAATCGCTACTAGTCAGTCCTACTGAGACTTGTCTCTGTGTTGAGATTTGTCTGTGTATGTGTTGAGATGTGTCTATGTGTGGAGATTTTTCTGTGTGTATGTGTTGAGATGTGTCTGTGGAGATTTTTGTGTGTGTGTGTGTACTAGGGTTTCTTTTTCTAATTATAAATTCACAGTACCTTAAAGAAATCCAATGTTTTTGTTCAACCCCAACTCTTTATCAACCAGCACAGACAATTGAATTTGAATGTCATTATTAATGAATTTTAAAACAATACTTACCCCATCGATCATCTTAAAGCGTATGGTTAAAGGGGTAGTTTGGAATTTTGGACATGGGGCCTCATTTCCAAGTCAGCCAGTGTGTTATTTATCATTGGAGACGTTTTGAACAAATTTCATGCAGTCCTTCTAGTTGCACAGTTCGCTGGTGCTAAGCTAGCGCAAGTCAACGGTATCGATTAGCCTGCCAATAAAAACAGTCTTACCCACTCCACAGTACACCCAAGGCAAATCAATTATAATGCCAGACTATCGATGTAAATGTCTGTGTTGATAGAATAATGTTAGAAATAAAACCAACCTCGCATTGCATTGACCCCCCCCCCCCCGCGCGCGCGCGCGTGCGCGTCGGTTGTCGATCCGGGCTGTATTGCGATCGCGCCCCCCCGTCGGTCGTAGGTCCGGGGTGGATTACGATTGCGCGCGCACCCCCCTCCCCACCGTCGGGCATCTGGACTTACAGTGCCCAGGGGCCCCTGGGGTTACTGATCCGGCCCTGCTATGACTGCATGGTAGCTGTGACAAATGTCTGTCTCCATTCCTCCACATTTACAATCTATACCACCTATCCTATGGGCTGAACATAAGATTCAGGATTTATTGACAGGGTATTACAGGGAATTTTATTTTGAATAAAATCTTTTTGATCAGCTACTCGCATATCTCATTGAAACCACAGCGTTGTTCACGAACAGTGGGGGGGGGGGGGGTAATCTTGATAAATGGCGAGCTTCTTACCCTCAAATATCAGCAGACCCTTGGCTTTCACAGCATTCATTATCCTGTCTTAATCGGTGGCATTGTGGAGTTTTAGGGTCATCACCGGTCTCTCGTCCCAGCAGTTTCAAAGTTTGATAACTTTTTGTCCATTAATGTGGATATGACTTCAGTTATTTTTGCAATTAGATGAACTCATGTTCACGTGTTCCTCGGCCGTCACAGCAAGTTTCTCTTAACGTTTTCTTCTGTCCTCTAGAAACTATTCTGGGAGCTGCCATGAACTGTGCGAAAGCAGCAGTAATAAGTGGGAAAAAATACACGAAATGCCAACTGCAAGTATCTTTTTAGAGCATATTTAAGTTTAGAGTGAGGAGCAGGTGCTTCAGATGCAGCCTCCGAGTCTGCCATTTTCATGGCTAGCAAGTTTTTGTATTTCCATATTTCCAATTATTTCTTCATGTACACCAGCAATAATAACATTAAAATGTAACTTCTGTTGAGAATGTCATAGGCCTACTTGTTTTGTCAAACATTCACCTTGTTAAATGAAACTCACTAAAAACCTTGACAGCATTACTGTCAATGTTTTCGGGACTTGCTTGAACCTAAATTCAGCTATTGATAGGTCATTAGTGAATGAGTCGGCGGGCTCTTTTAGAATTATGGGAGACGAGAGAGCTGTTTTTTGTTTAATATATCTCAGCAAAGTGTGGGAAAGTCAGTGGTTTTGGTGGGCACTTACTTTTTACAAAACCCAAGTCAGTGACTGACGTAGGCCACATTTCTATTAGACAATTCATCATCATTAAATGGGTGGCACTTATTGGTGAGCTGAGCCAAATTATCTGACTTGAGCTGGACTGCCCATCGCTAAATGTAGAGGCAACCAGACTGAAATCAATTGGCTGACACAACAGTCGGGTGAGGACAGAACCTAGCCTGGCAAGAACCGCCCTTGCACCAGTGATGGACTGAGATCAAGAAACAACCCTGGCATTTGCGACACAAGGGCCCTTTTTCCAAACTCAACACCAGCCCCAACTGTTAACATGAAAAGCTTGAGCTAAAACCATACAGATTGACTAGAATGCAGACATGCAGAACACAGAACACACACTGCTGTCAATCACATTGTCAGCGTCCAGCTTCATTAGGATCGCTTTTTCACATGCCATCAGCATGAAGGCCTCCAAATTGTCCTGTGCCAGTCTGCTCCTGCGACGATGCTTGATGAACTTCAACATAGAGAAACTTCTTTCACATGCCACTTGTGTGCAGGAGAGGGTCAACAAAACCCTATTGTGTGGTATACCTGAGTGAACAAGTTCAACTGCTGCAGGAGGAAATAGCACAATGCACAGTTCTTGCAGGTTGTTCATCTTTTGCTCACCAGATCTATTTCTTCATCTTGATCCATCTGACTGTCCTCTTGTGTATTGTGTATTCATTTAGTAGGAAGCGGCAGGAAGCGGCGATGCATACACTGTTATATCCGTCAATGAAGGGATATGTCTCAGTCTCAGCTCACCCATTTACGATTTACGTTGTGATCCATCTTTACGTTTATACTTTCTTGACTGGTTCGTCAGCCGACAGACATGGGTCAATTCAAGTGTGTTGGAATTTGGGCACTGGCTCCGCCCCCCCCCCCCCCCCCCCAGTTTCCTTCAGTAGTCCACTTTCCAAGGCATTTTGTTTGTTATGATCTGTTCCTGCCACAAGTCCAGTGTCCAAATCTGATGTGTTTGCCTCTTCCTCTTATTTGGCTCCCTCTTCCTCTAGGTTGAACTTGTCTCCCTCGTCTGCCTCTACAAGTTCCCCACAAGTTCAATGTCGTTGTTAATGCTGCTAGCTGAAGCAGCACTCTCTGTTTCGAAAATAAATATATAATTTGCAAATTGTTCACCCTCAGCTAGCAGAGCTTTCTTTGTTTTTTCTCTGCCCCACCCTTTGGTCATTTGGTGCCCCGATTCCTTTTATTTTGGTCTGGCCGCAGAATTTTTCTACTCTGTTACCTTCTGTTCTGTCTATCATATAATTATGGAGGACCGAAAACTGCCAAAATAAAAAATAAATGAATAAATAAATAAATTACTCAATAAATAAATAAAATAATACAGAAATAAATGTAGAAATAAATGCGCTAGTTAATTTGAAAATAAATAAATATACACAAAAATAGATAAATGAATACAATGTATTTATTTCGTATTAATTTATTTTCATATTTAATTTTTTCTGTATTTATTTCTCTATTCATTTATTTCCCTATTTATTTGTTCCTGTATTTCTATGTAAATAAGGGGCGTGTCTTGAACACGATGGGGCAATAGAGCGTAACAGTGACCGCCCCCTTTTTAACAGCTCCGGTGCCGGAAGTAAATTTCCCATGCATTTATCTCGTCCGCTTTTCGTAGAATCCTTATAAAAAGAGTATTAAGCCTTTAACCAAGCCAATCGTTCGTTATGGTAGTCGTGACCATATTATGTTTGATTCGGGATGAGTAGTTCCTCACTCGGTCAACAAAATAATGTACACAGTCTTGTACCTTTGCCTTTTCTTCCATTTTCCAAATTCTTTTTATGCCCGAATCAAACATAATATGGTCACGACTACCATAACGAACGATTGGCTTGGTTAAAGGCTTAATACTCTTTTTATAAGGATTCTATGAAAAGTGGACGAGATAAATGCATGGGAAATTTACTTCCGGCACCGGAGCTGTTAAAAAGGGGGCGGTCACTGTTACGCTCTATTGCTCTGTCAGTTAGCATTGCGTTAGCTGTGCTGCGGTTTAAAACCGTACTCCGGAAACCGGAGGTTTTGGAGTTTAACACGCAGCTGCGCACGAAGTTAAACCTGATTGCGGTGTACTGACCGACACAGGATCAGCTGATTCCTAGTTAAACTCGGGTTAAACCGGAAGTACTCTGATTTCTCGTTATACTCCAGCAGATGCAGTCTTAACTTAATGTTGGATGCGTTTTGTGCTATAATTACCAACAAAAACTTAATGGGAATGTAAAGTGAACTTTAATATAATAAAACGCAAATAATGTTGAAATATATTATGAAATAGTCTAGCCTACTTTTTGTGGAAATCTGAGTCTGGAATCTGAATCTGCCCTCACCTACGTCAATCAATCAATTACTTGTCATTGTTTTCTCTTGGTGTGCATGCAAACGTGATTAATTAATTGAAGACAAATTAATATGCGAGTAATTAGGGTAATTCCACGCCTATAGACCCTTTCATTGTTTGTAAACATTCCAAGCCACGAGAATGCGCACACGTCTTTTCGCGCCTAATGGGGTCAGAAAACAAAGTGAAGAACATGGCTGTCAACGATTCTCCTCAGAATATTTCCGAATATGCTCTCTCGTTGCCGATTAAGGACCGGGAACAATATCTCAACAAATTGGTATTGGCTGACGGCGATAGTTTGCCAGACCCAGCTTCCATTAAAGATTGGGTAGATGACAGTATGGCAGATATCCAGTGGCCAGCTATTCACTCTTACCTAGTAGATAAACCGCCCGTACACTCGAGAAAGCCTATGCGCATACAAGTCGCTTGATGCCTATAATTATTTTGTTTCTGGACACGTTCAGACGATCTTCTACAAAGATATAGGCAAAGGTTTTTGTGCTCTAAAAGCAGAAGTCTTGCCGAGTCAGCGTCAAGGGAAGAAGACATCGTTGTACAAGGCATGGGTGGTCTACAACAAGGAGAAGTGCTACATTCACACGGCTAACTGCACCTGCATGGCGGGGTAAGTTTATTTATTTATTCTTAAACCAGTGGACAATGTCCTAATCTGGTCAACGCCACTGCTGGTCCTATTTTCACATTCAACAGCGCTACAGGTCGGCATTTTAGACTTTTTGTTTGGACTTCGTTAGTGGAAGTCTATGTAAGTAGGTGTTTTTCTGACCCCAAGATGCGTGCGCTGCGCATATTTCTGTGACGTTGCACTCGAAGGGGTCTATACATTCTCGGAGAAGGAGAGGGTCAGTGGCGCAAAAAGTGGGTATGCGCTGTATGCGGCGCATAGGGGCGCCGCACCAGGGGGGCGCCCCCGTCAACAATCGCGCAGCACCCCCCCCACCCCGTCAACAACCGCGCAGCACGTAATGTTTATGGGGGGCGCCAAAATTGTTGCTGCATCCCCCCCTGACACTGGGTAGTTGCACCCCTGGAGAGGGTAGTTAGGATGAACATGTCTCGGATAGAGAACTATAACGAGGAGCAGAAGTTATATTTATTGTACTGCATTCGAGGTGTTGTGGACACGGTGGAAGAGGAAAGACACCACCACCACGCTCCGAAGAAAGTCTGTTTGGGATGATCTCATTTAACAGCAGATCTTCCAGCAGGAGACCGAGCAGCGGCACATTTAAAGAATTTATGGAAGCGCTTGAAAGTTGAAGCGCGTAATGCTATTGCTGAGCGCAAGGGCGTCACCAGCTTTTTGAAAGTGGGGGGGGCATATTTTGACGGGGGGTTTGGGGGTCCTCCCCCAGAAAAATTCGAAAGAAATAGATGCAATTTCCCGCATTCTGGTGCATTTTACCATGTTGTTAGATTTAAAATGATCTCCCTCTTTCATTGATATTCCTTGGAGCTGCATGGTCTGCAATTACTGACTACTATTATGTTCTGGTGTAATACACAGTAGTGTTGCGATCGTAACCCACCCGGACCTACGACCGGTGGGGGGGGGGCGGGGGGGGTTGCGCGCGATGGTAACACACCCTGGACCTACGAGCGACGGGGGGGGGGGGGGGGGGGGGGCGATCGTAACACACCGCCTCTGGTTAGGACAAATGACTTTAAAAAAAAAAATATATATATATATTATGACAGTCCTGGGCCGGCCCAAAGATGTGCATGCATCGCCCGGTGGGCCGATGGCCAGTCCAGCCCTGGCTGCGGCGCTAGCGTGTTTTGCACTTCACACTGCCGCCGCGGCGCCGCGGTAAAGCACAACAATGTTATTCGAGAGTGTTTCTCCTTGTCCAGGAAAAGTATCGAAATCGCAATTCTCAACTTGGTATCGGTATTGTGACAACACAAATACACAGAGGACTGAAGTGACTGTTCAGCGTTCAATCTGTGTTTCTGAAGTCTACCGCTGTCGTTGATCCGACTCTCAACATAGGCTTGCGTGCGTGCGTGTACGTGCGTGTTTTGAATGCGTGCGTGATGCTGCTTTGTGTGTTAAAAAAACAAACAAACAGGAAAACGCGGAGTGGATTTCTATTTATATGGGTATTCCCCCCCCTACTGATAAAGTGGAACGGATTTGATTGTGAAGCAATGGAGAGAGCGCTGGACTAGTAGACCAGTCATGCACTAATATTTTTGATGGCAAATGTGGGGGGGGTCCAAACGACTTTTTTGCAAGGGTGGGGGGGACGTGTCCCCTCCCAATTAGATTATGGTGACGCCCATGGCTGAGCGGACGCACGACCGAGACCTGAGCCCCGTGAGCCGTGAAATATCACTGCTCATTCCAAATCTACTATGTCCAATATTGTTATTGTACTGAAGGCCTATCTGGCGTAATAAGTGTAAATGTATCATACATTATTATTAATACTACTACTAATAATTAATAAAACTAATTATGTGTGTGTCGGTATAATGGAGCCTTGTTTCATCCTGCAAACTGGTTTAGTCTCCTCTAAAACCATGTCCGTTTGGAGACTAGACTAACACGCACAAAATACGCCCTCTAGTGTCTGATGTGAATTTCTCTGAAGACACAGCAATTGAGATCAGAACGCAGCTGCAGGTTAAACCACAGGTACATACGACACAGCAATGGAGCTTAAGACGTCACGTGACTTCTTGCGTCACCGACGAGTTTAAAACCGTGTTAAACTCTAAAAAGTGGCTAACGTAGCGACAGAGCAATTGCCCCGTTGGGTTGTGTAGCAACGAGTTGATCGTTGGAAAATGCGTGTGTATTTATTAAAAAGTACAAATATATGAGGGCCGATATAACATTTTTGGGGCCACTGAAATACGTTTTTTTCAATGAATATCTTCAAAGACAAAATTATTTAGTTTTTCTTTTATTATTTTATTTTTTAAATCAATGTAATAATCCATTCTGAGTGGCCCAAGCGGCCCATAGCGGCCCTTCTGGCGTTTGCCCATTTGCCAGATGCCTTGCACTGAAAATAACTCGCATGATAGACGGAACTGCGAATTCTAATCAAACTAATATCGTGTTTTAGATGTTGCCAATAACGTCCAAAAACACCCTCAAATCATCTGTACCTATATCCTCACGAGCTGCGTCTAACAAATATATCGATGTATGTAATTATTATTATTATTATTATTATTATTATTATTATTATTATTATTATAGGCCTACATTAATTACGTACTGTAATTGGACACAGGATGGCGTCATGTTACCAGGATGCATTTTTCTGGCTATTTGGCTCCAGTCAAGTCCCAAATTGGGCGTGTTGGTTTATAAAATAAAAAGCCATATTCAATTAAGGCAATGATAACCATTTCCACAGCGTCCGCATGTTGATTATTATTATTATTATTATTATTTATGTTGGTATGTTAATATTAATTTCTTCATAACCACTGAAGATTGCGCTGCAACAAAGTCTTTACGGTTTTATGATCGGGACTATACGAGGCTTTACGGTAAAAAAAAAAAAAAAAAAAAGAAAAGAAAAAAAAAGCAACATGTCAGCCTCCTTGAGGTTCACGAGTTTCTGCTCGAACATTCTGGTGTGTTCTTCTGTCTGGTTATAAGGAGGCGCCGACTGGTAACATATAATATAATACATTAACGGTCCATCGATTTGTTCAACTAAATCTTAAAAAGAAAAGGTAAGTTAATAAACAATGCGTATCGACAGTAGATGGTGGTAGCTTCTTGGATGCCATTATATGTTAAATGGACCGAATGCTGGTTGCTCGTAACGTTAGATGTGTGAATGTATTCGGCAAAACATTAATATTCGAAGAGGAAAATATTGTTTCAGCTTTTTTTTGCTTGACATTTTAGGATCCTGTTATATATCATAGATCGATATTTCACAACCTTTATTTCAATTTAGAGCAATGGCTGAAGGTGGAGACAACCGAAGACATCCCCACAACCTCCAAGGGGTCTTGCGGTTGGCTGTGGAGGCTGGTGCTGCGGACGGTGGACCAGCCCCCGCCGAGCCCATGTCAGAGGAGGTAAACAGTTCACACTCGGCCGATTGGATAGACTGAGCAAACTGCTTGTTTGATCGCAGCTCTTTATTCGATATGTTATGCGTGTTCCCTCCACTGGTTCCCTATATGGTAAATGTTTCTTATGCTGCAATCACATGGATTCAGGCAGACTGTAGACGGCAAACCGGATATCATTTTAGTGGACGAGAGAAGGACAGTAAATGAGGTGAGGCCGGTGTTCTGACGATTTATCCTGCCTTGTCGAAAAATGCTACCGTATTAGTTTCCATTTTCAGTTGTGTATATTCCATAAAGGCATAACTCTCACAGCATTATGACATATTTATGTGTGTTTTTTGATTACAAACAGGAGTAAGAGGTAGCATATTTTAATATAACCTCTTTATTTAAGATTTCAGGGGTAGCATATTCCAATAGACCAATATCCTCTTTCAAATAATGCCCCCACTACAGAATCATTTTATATCACACCACTACTCACCAGGGGCGTCTCTAGGATTTTGACCCATCCGGGGCTTAGCCCAGAAGAGTTAATCCGAAATTTTTAGACATAGAGACATTCATTCATCATGTACAATTAGGTCTCTGCATTAACTCCGACTCTACACCTACTGTCTTTGTTCATTTCTTGTTTGTAACTTTTTACTTTCACTCTACACTTGCCTTTCTCATTTACTTACTTTTTATTATTATTATTATTATTATTATTATTATTATTATTATTATTAATATTATTACTTCCGTTCTTTTACTGCGTTTAACTCCTTCATACTTTGTGCTATTTTAACAATTAATATATCAAAACATGCAGCTTTTTCAGGACAGTGTTGCTATATCTTTTCTCTTTTCATACTATTTATACTATACATACATACTATACCGAGCTCAAATCTCACTGCTCTGGGCCCAGTTTCCCGATAACGATGTACGATCCATCTTACGATCCTTCTTACGAATCATCTTTCGAACGATCGTTATTTTTTTCCGTGCGTTTCCCGAAACTCCTCTTAACATGAACGCGCGTGCACAGATCTAACGATCGATCGTAGCCTTGTACCTGTCCACTGACACGGTGCTGAAATACATATTATACCGTGGTCTGGGTGAATACTCGATTCTGATTGGCTGGAGGGTGTAGGTTGAAAAGTACACCTACGAAAGACGTTGACGCTATTAAGACGCTATGGCCACGTTGCAGGCAACGCCTGCATACGGGATATATTAAATAGTCCGCTCGACTTGTAAAAAAAAAAAAAAAAACTCACGATTTTAACTCTAAAACACATTAAAGTATTATTAATTGATTAAATATTTATTTATTTCGTAAGTGACCATGGTATAAGCGGAATAATGCCCTTCGAGGTGTCCATTAAAAGAACCGTCCTCCACGGTTCACGCCTCCGCGTCGTCCATTCATTTCTGTTAATATTTAATCAATTAATAATACTTTAATGTGTTTTAGAGTTACAATCGTGAGGTTTTTTTTATTTTTATAAGTTGAGCGGACTATTTAATATCTCCCGTATGCAGGCATTGCCAAGCAACGCGGCCATAGCGTCTTCATAGCATCAACGTCTTTCTAAGCTTCAACCAATCAGATTCGAGTATTCACCCAGACCATGGTATAACATAGACTAAGCTATATAGCCTATCGTAACTTTAGCGTCACCAGCTGGACACTCAGTGGTATTGGATGTGTTAAGACGCTCGTAGCGCTACGAGTACCCCTGGAGCTCTCGTTAGCTACGAGCGTCTTAACGACGGTCGTTACGCAACGATGCTTTCGGGAAACGGTGTGAAAACTGTCTGATGGTGGTACGACGAACTTAACAAACCACTTAGGCTAACGACGCTTTCGGGAAACTGGGCCCTGCTCTGCTCTGTGTTGTGCAGGTGGCCAGCTGTAGGGGCCAGCTCGTTATCAACGTCTATAAATAGAACAGGTACAGGGGTGCTCGTTAAGATGTTTATTAACACAGCTCCACACAAACACATGATAAATCAGACTGACAGATGAAATGAATTGAACTCTGACGTGTGTATCAAGTCAATAACAAGCCTGGGCATGTGCGGCCGTGTAGTGGGACGCTAGTTGTAGAATTATGTCGGTGGTTTGGAATTATTTCAAAGTTTCTACGTTGAATAGTAAAATAGGGGTCAGCGCAACATACTAACGCATTCTGCGAAACAGTCTCATCACAACCGGTTCAGGTCCGCTGTACCGCTCACATTATTTTATTTATTAATCCGCACTTCCAGACCGTCACCGGGGCTTCAGAGTAATGTGTCAGAGGAGAGCAGCCCTCTCCCGGACACACGCTAGCTTTTACCGCTGTTTTGTTTTTGTTTATTAATCCACACTTCCAGACCGTCACCGGGGCTTCAGAGTAATGTGTCAGAGGAGAGCAGCCCTCTCCCGGACACACGCTAGCTTTTACCGCTGTTTTGTTTTTATTTATTCTTCCACACTTCCGCTCGGCATAAAGCCTATTGCGGTTTGCAATGAGTGTAAAGCGGAGGTTTCACGTGGCTGCATATATCTATATCGGTATCGGTTGATATCGGTATCGGAAATTAAGAGTTGAACAATATCGGTTATCGGTTATCGGTAAAAAAGCCAATATCGGACATCCCTACTGACAGGTATTGTCAAAGCTGCTTGGAGCACTGGACTCAAGGTGGGGAACATATCTGGGTGAAGAAGCTTGTAAATACTGCCCATGTCTGACACGGCACCTTCTCTCTTCTGTCTGGTAATGAACTGTTTTGCAACTAGGATCTCCTCTTTTTTCACAGACATTTTGTAGTGTGTCGCAATGAGGTCTAGGGAATCCTCAGAGAAAAAGTCATCGGACGCTGGATTACAAGCTTGGATGCCTTTCATAAGTCCTGCTCCCACATCAGAAAACCGGCTGTTCAGCTCGGCTAGCATACGGTCAAGGCATGGATAGAACAGGCATTGCTTCAGCTGGTCTTCTGTGCCCAGTTGAACCCTTGCACCCAAGGTGGACTCTACAGTGAAGTCCTCCATTCTCCTCTGCTTGTGTCTGCGACCAGTTAGGCTCTGAGGTATATTATTGGCAGCACAAATGGTTTTGGCTTCATTGAATAGCTTGTCTGCCATTTCATCCGGTCGCATGGATTTTAGTGTTTCTTGCACCGCATCTTTGAAGAATGTTGCCTGGGCCAAGTCCACAGAATCCTTCTGGAGGTACACGTGCTCTGTAGTTGACAGCATACTCCTGAACATGACTAGCAGATAGACAGTGGAAAGCCTGGACAATTTCGACAGTAGTCCGACAACTAGGATCTTGCACTCTCTTCCAGGCACTTCAAGACAGCTTGCAGATTGTCAAGCATCGCTTTCACTGACTTAACCTGACATGCCCATCGGGTTTTAGACAGCTGGACAAGTTCGCTGGTTCCCAAGCCCAGGAGCTTCTGGACATCAGAGAATTTCTGATGATTTACGATTGATACACTGAAGTAACTATATTCACTCTCTAATGTTTCAAAGAGTTCACTGACTTCCTGCACAGCCTTACATGTGTGGCAGAGAACCAGGTTCAGTTTGTGAGCATAGCAGTGAATGTACACAGCTTCTGGATGTTTCTCTTGAAAGCGGGTTTGAACACCACTCATCGAACCACTCATAACAGACGCTCCATCGTAAGCTTGGGCAACAAAGGAGGTCATTCAGGCCATTTGATTCCAATACTTGTTCAATCGCATTCGTGATTGACTCTGCATTGAATCCCTGAAGGTTGCAAAGTTCAAGCAGGCGCTCTTTAACTGTGCCATCAGCTGCGACATAGCGGACAGACAGCAAGCTGTTCTACATGGCCATCTCTTGCCTCATCTGCCATCACTGCATACATTTTGGATGTCTTGATCTCTTCCACTATGCTTGCCGTGACTGCATCAGCGCAACATTTTATCATGCAATTTTGCGAGTTAGGAGAAAGCTATGTAGAATGGGAAGGGGCCTGATAGTTTTGGAGGAAGGGTCAAATCTTTCCAATAGCTTCATAACTTCTAAAAAGTTCCCCTGATTATCACTGGCAGCATTTTCACAGTGACCCCGGAAAGCGATCCCTTGTTTGCCTAAAAAGCTAGAGACTGCCACAATACGCCGCATGTACTCCCTCCTTTAATTAATCTGGGCAACATTTCCCACATTCATTTGGTCAACAACATCACCTTCTGTTAGTGTAGCTCTATACTTTTTCCAGGCTAGGAGAGATGACTTGTGGACAGCACTTGCCTCATGCTCTCTGTAGCTATCCAAAGCCCTTTTCCAGTTCTTAAAGCCCTCCGTGTTGAGGAGAGCATCTTTGTTTGCTCTAAGGTTGAGTTTACCAAAGAGCCTACATGAGAAGCAGTACGAAGAATTTCGGCTTAGAGAATACTCTAGCCAGTCAAACAAATCAAACCAATGCTTCTGGAAAGACCGTTGCTGCTTCCCAAAACTGGTCGAGGGGTACTGGTCCAGTCTGGGTTGCTTTGGGCCCGTTTCTCGTGTCCCTAAATCATTCTTGCCTAACAGGCTCCCTGTCCTCCCTGACCTCGAGTCATCTGCATTGCCAAAAGGGGGGGAAAGAGAGAAAATAAAGCTATGGCTCATCAATAGCCAATGAGCTATTGATGGAATAATCTTTACATAGCCTACACTACTACAGGTACCTGCACAAGCATTGTCCTGTGAATTAAATATTAAATTACATTTTATAATAAAGCTGATTCTGATAATCCTGCTATTGCTTTTACAAATGTAAAACCTAACTGGGCTACTGAAAAATGACTTTCTAGAATGAAATTCTAAAAAAATTTTTTTTTTGTTTTTTTTAAATGTTCAATACTGTATTGAGACATTCTCCACATAGCCTACAGGTACCTGCTCTTTTCATTGTCCTCCCTTTGGTCTGCTGCAGGATCCCTGAACACATCCCTATCTGCTATCATACCTGAAAATTAAATGTAAACATAATATTTTATAGCTTATTTATGAATGTACGTATAGTCAATATTGGTATCCCATTGCAATTAATACAAAAAGTAAGTGACGCCACTCTAGTGTAGCATAAAAAAGACATATCTGAAATATTTTATTTTCCTGCATAGTTGTCCAACTTTTCCTCTATTTTGCCCATCTGTCCAGCTTCATTTAAACCCAACCAACTTTGGGCAACAACATGTTAACCTGTCCTAATGCTACCACCTAGTGGTGGAGAGACCCCTTGAATAATCACAGTGCGTTTACATGACACTCAAGAAAGTCGACTTATTGGCTTAGTCCAACTATGATTGGATTACTAAGATGCATGTATACACCTTAGTCGAGCTATACTCGAATTGGGTTACTCATAGTCGAATTAAGACCCCTAGATAATGCGATTCATAGTCGACTAAGCGTGCATGTAGCCAATCGAATTGGACTATGCGTTGAATTGTGTTCTGCGCATGCTCGAGATCTCTTCCCGGGGCCATGAGCCGGAAGTAGAAAGAGACGATAGTCGTGATGTTGTTGTTGTTGTCGCCGCCGTCGGATAAGGGATAACGAGAAACGGCGATTTATTTAAAAAGGTGGCGCAGAAGATGGAGGAAGCCGGTGAATGTAGTTACCCCCTATAAGAATTGTGTCCCGGCCGCGGGAGCGCACATGGCATGCATTCATTAAAGGTGGAAGCACACGGACACTACGCTTCGATTTAACCCAAGGCTGAATTAAAAGTCCATGTTTTTCTAAATGTTGCTCATCAACGAGGTTGTAAAATAACTACGATCTTTATTCATTCATTGCGCCGCGGCCGAACTGACGGGGGTATTCTGATATTGTGAATCTTACAGACTGCGTCGGGTTCTCCGACTCTCTGGTACTTCCACAACAAGTAAAGACTCCTAGTCGGGTTTATCTCGCCCATGGGGAAAAGGAATTGGGGGAAATTAACTTTGGCTTTGACTCTCTGAAGTCCAGATTGAAACACGACATGGAGGAGAAAGCGATGTTTCAGCAGACAGCTGTCAGTTCACTTCGGGTCCATATCATTTCTCCGACGCTCCATTGTTCCTCTCGGTCGTATGCGGACTGCTCCGCCAGCAGAGCAGCCGGAGGAGTCGGCATACGACCGAGAGGTCGGAACAATGGAGCTTCGGAGAAATGATATGGACCCGAAGTGAACTGACAGCTGTCTACTAGGGCTGTCCCGAATACCATATTTTGGGCTCCGGAGCTTCGGTAGTAATCGACAGCGAATATTCGAATATTCGGGGGGGCCTTAAAAAAAAAAAAAAAAAAAAAAAAACGTTTTTTATGCCAATTGCCTTAGCCCCAGATGTTCCCACATTACTCCTTATTAGGGATGGGCATAATTAATCGATGATCGATCATTGATCGTTAAGAAATGTGTCGATCAATTTATATTGTTATCGATCAAAAGGACGTTGTGTTGCATACTGTGAGTCTTGAAGCGGTGCGGTGATCGCGGCTTTAGTTCCCCGTGTCTGATCGCTGTAATTCGGAGCGTGAATATCGGTTGAATATCTAATATCTTTCTAACTTTAAAAAACACTTTAGTATTGTTTAAGACGATAGTCGCACATCCCTCGTAACTACGCCGTGAAGGAGAACCCTCCCGGACTCCGCTATTAACATGAACCGCTCCGCCGGAGGAGCCGCACATCCACACGCACCGGACACCAAAATACAAACACACATCTTTTACATTTGCTTTTAAATAAAGTTGTCTGCAGTTATACGGATAAATACGATTATTGATTAATGACCGATCGCGTACTGCGGTCAAGACAGCCGTCTCTCGGTTTCGCGTGGTCAAGCCAGCCGCTCCAACATTTTAAATACTTCCATAACTGACATTTTAGCAAAACGTTCAGCCTCATATATGTTTTCTGACTAAGGTATTGCTTTTAGATAGTTCATGCGATTGTTTCTAAATGTGTGGCTCATCTTTTTGTCGCGAGCCTTTTCCGAGCGCCGGCTGCATATTGTATGGGCGTATGTCGGCCTTTCCCCTTTTTTCAAAACAGTTATACAGTTTAATGCCCACTTTTACTGCCGTGTTTGATTATTGTTGGCCGATAAGTAGGCTACTTATTGTAATTGGAATACAGACTTAGTCTTGTTGAATCGTTTCCAAACCTTTAAGAGCGCATGTAGGCGCATTGTTCGGCTTTTACGAGCGCCGCATAGGCCTATAACCAGGGACGGGCTGCCATAGGGAGGTTCGGCCGGACGATTTCAGGCCGATTATTTTGTATTTTTTATTTTGTGTATTATTATTTTTGGGCCGGTCCAGGACTGTCATAATACGGTCGTAGGTCCGCGGTGCGCTACAAACGCTACAAACTGAAGCCTGACGTTCACTGCTGTGAGTGATGTCACGCGCCCAAGCTGAGATGGTATATATTTCCACATCTTAACAGTCAAGTATAAATATAGTACAAGAATGTGCTGACAAAATGTATTTTGCGGTTCGCCTTTAGTGATAGCCTACATTTAGAAAAAACAAACAAAAAAAAAACGAATATCCGAATCCCAAAATTGAAAACCTACCCAACGAACGAATATCCGAATAGTCGAATATTCGGGTCCAGCCCTACTGTCTACTGAAAACATATTTCTCGAATGAGTTTGTTGTTGCTGGTGACGTAAAGAGGTCAACCGGTGGCTCTATTACCACTAGTTGAAATGGGCACAGCGCCACCTATCGTACCGGGGCATTACACGCTTTGGCAATGAATCGATTTACTCACCGCCATGTATACGCGGACAATTGCAGTTGTCCAATTGAGGAGCATAGTCGAGCTATGGCTTTAATCGAATTAAGCTGTGCATGTAAACGTACTGAGTGATTTTAATAAACAAGCTAACTACCTCTTCCAACATCCCTTGTGCTTGTCTGTCTGATGGCAGCAGCAGTACCAGCATAAGCAGCAGCAGCAGCGCCATCTTGATTATCATCATCTGAGAAAAAGCCCAAGCTTAATTATTTTTAGGTACACAATTCTCACACACTACAATTGCATTTACAGACAGATGCTAATAATAATGTTTTTTTCCCATGTAATATCAACTAGCTGCTAGCTAGCTAACGACGAGCTACATTCCCTCTAGTAGTTCCAGCTGCAACACTCTTTTCGAAATTATACATTTTTACATAATTTCTATTCCCATTACCTCTTTTATTGCTGACCACCTTTGGGGGGGAAAAACTTGGAAATCGTTTTTTGTGACATCCCACCTGACACCAACAGCTTGCTGCTTGCTGCCTGTTACCAAGCCACTGCTGTTTTGGGTGAATGACGTGCGACCTGGGTGTGTTAACCACTTGTGCGCCAAAGAAGTGGCTTTTAAAAAAAATAATTAATTGTTACTCAAACCTGTCCAAAAACACTGTTTAATCGAAGAATCAACATAAGGTGACCGTAGTTTAACCTTAACAAAAAAAAAAAAAATTTAATATTCGGGGCTAATTAAAAAACATCCGGGGCTTTAGCCCCGGATGTTTTAGCCTAGGGACGCCACTGCTACTCACTCCATGTATACTGTAAGAATATGGGGAGCATGTTGAAATACTCAATTAAAGGGGCTATAGACGATATTCTGAACATTAATATAGCAGCAAACAACTATTGGCAATGTAGAGATATAGTGGAGCAATAGAGTGGTGCAGGGATGACGTATTTTTGTAGGCCAACCCAGATGTTGGCATCGCCCTGGGTTCCCTCGACAAAAAGCCAATGGGGTTTTTCCCATTGGATTTTGCATTATTGCAGAAAATAAGCTTTGTGGCAAACAAAAGTTTATGATACTCACATGTTTTGTTAAGCAACATAAGCTTCACCAATGAACACTACTTTTATGATTTTTGAAGCGTAAATGCAATTGCCAGAAGTTTTTTAAGACGCGTAAAAGCTTCAAAATTCACGAGTGGGGTATTTACTGATGTATTTTTTGTCGTAGAACAAAATGTGGCCATCTCTTAAGCTTGTGTTAACCACCAACCTTATTTCAGGCATCTAACCAAAAACCCATTCAGAAAACCCATTGACTTCGAGACGAGGGAACCGGAAGTGCCAACATGCTAACGGATTTCCGGGTTTTAGGACTCATTCCTGCACCATTCTATGGCGTCCTGACCAGAGAATGACGTTACCCTCCCACTGTGTGTGTTGTAATCTGAGTTTCTATTTTCTATGTTTTGGTGTCCGGTCCGGCTACGTGTTCATGATAACGCACGTGCGCCGTGCATGAGATGAGTTAATAAGGTAAAGAACACTCCCAATGGGCGTGGTTTGATATGCTGGTCTAGTGCAACATCTTTGTGGCTCGCGTTATATTGTTTATTTGTATGCATTTGTGTCGTGTGTGTGTGTGTGTGTGTGTGTGTGTGTGTGTGTGTGTGTGTGTGTGTGTGTGTGTGTGTGTGTGTGTGTGTGTGTGTGTGTGTGTGTGTGTGTGTGTGTGTGTGTGTGTGTGTGTGTGTGTGTATTAGGGGTGCAACGGTACAGGTAACCCATGGTACGGCCCGTACCTCGGTTTTTGGGCCACGGTTTCGTGTTTTGTGCCTAAAGAGAACCATTTTTTTCTCCCAAAATTCTCTCTTTATTTTACTTGTCAGCAAAAACTATAAACATACCAGTATCACTGGTGTACTGAATAATATAACAAGTAAACAGTTACTAAACTTTAAAATGGTAAAGTCGTGGACAGTCACCGTCAAGTAACTCTGTTGCCCAACTATCTGTGGTCAGTGCAAGGCTTTGTGTTTGAGCCAAATCATTTTCAATGGCTTTGCGCGCTTTGTCGTAGAGGTCGGGAATTACAACGTCGCTGAAATGTGTACGGCAGGGCATAACATAACGCCGGTTGAGCGTTTTCATTAAATGACGAAACCCCACATCTTCGACCACAGAAAAGGGCTGAAAATCTTAATAAATGCTCTCACTGCACAGGTTATTTTCTTGTGTTTGTCTGAAGTGGCACTGTAGGTCTGTTCAAAACCACCCTGAGTAGACAGTTGTTTCACTGGTGTTATCTTGTGTTGGACTCTCCTGTGTTCAGGAAGCGTTATATCAGGATGCTTACACTGGAGATGCTAAACAACGTTTGCAGACAGTAAAATTCCTGTCGACAGTTTTCACTCCCTCGTCGTATTCAACGGCGAACCCGAAATAATCCCGCACCGGAGATTTGAATGAAGCCGGTGCTTCTTCAAACGTCTCTCTACTCCTCCGCTAGTGCTACTGGCCATGTCTCCGTTTTCTTTTTTCAGCTTCTGTGTGACCTGCACTTTGAACCCGCCCACAGCTACTACCTGGGTGGAGGCACAACACTGATTGGACATTAACTTCACCTGCCTGTACATGCAGGCACACTCACACACACACACGCAAATCTGAAAAACCGCGGTTCATAAGGGTGTATTGTCCCATGCATAGTGGACTGAACGGTTCAATATTTTACAGAGTACCATTGCATCCCTAGTGTATATAAGCAAGAGATAATCATTCATCAAAAGAACAAATAACAATAGTAATAATAATTGTGATTATTATCATCGGAATTATTATAAACAAACGACAACCAAAGATCATTATTTATTTTGTATTTTCATTTTCACTGGATTAGGAAATGTCTCTCCCAACTGCAGTCTATGTGGTTTCACATACCAAGGAAAGTATTTTTTACACAAATATGCAGAGCAATTTTCATTGTCATAGTGGGTACATTCAACATGTGTATGAATCACACTGCATCTACCAAAAAATCAAAATCAATAAAAAGAGCATTAACTCTACAATGAGATAAATTATATGGTAATATGCACACACATTTGTGAGTCAATTAATAATACAAAGCACATATTTTATGTTATACTTTACCATTTCAATCATGCTCCCATCTGCATCATTTCCGAGCAAGGAGCACACCACGCAGTAGTCATCTACCTTCGCTAGAAACAATGGTTTTCATAAGGTTTTAAACTGTAGCAACTCCACTCATTCTGTATGAGTAAATAAATCATGGTACACTACAAATGTTTAATTTGTGAGTAAGAAAGCAAATTCATCTAGCTATGTTTGTTTAAAGATAAAACACTGCACGCCATTATCATCTAATTTCTAGCCAGTGTGTACATGAAAATATTTACATGCTTACAGGTCAAAAGGCGCAAATGAAAACATTATTTTTAAGATATTGCTCACAGCCAAAGTCTTGACAGCAAGGTTGCATAGATTTATAGGTGTGGAATCCAAGCCCAAGATTGTGGGGCATGCATGTGCATGCGCAGAACCGCCAAGTAGCAAATCTTGATGGGTAGCGCATATCAACAGAACACCGGCAGAAAATACCGGTAACAGTAGATGGCATTGCCATCCAAAGTTAAAATATTGTAACACTTGCCGTCCTCCGCCACTGAATTTACAACCGGATGTTATGTAGCTCCCTCACACAAGGAGAAAACATGGGCATTGTGGGGGTGTATGTGGAGTGTGTGCTGTTGATGGCTGGTTTACAGCCTCACCTGGCCTGAGTCAGTCTGATTGGACTCTGGCTGGGTGGGGCTGCACACCTGTGGTGCATGAGCAATCATGGCACCCAGGATAAACCAGCCATCAACACACACTCGAGGAGGAGCACTGTCATGACAAGTTGTCCCATCAGCTCGGCGAATACCATCTGCCTGTAAACTCTGAATAAACATCTTGCAATTACCATCTACCCGTGTCCTGTGTCGGAGGGCCCCAAAGAAAAGCCACTTAGGTGGCGTGTGGCCGGACAACCCTGCCACACTGGCGCCCATATATTTTATTCCATTCTTTGTAAACAATACGACATCACCATAGCAACATATTGTCATGCGTGTTTCGTTTGCCGTCTTGCCATTCTGTCGGACTGTCGGTTTGTTCCGTCCGAAAGGTGTTGTCCGTCTGCTGTCTACCGTCTGCCTGAATCCATGTGAATGCTGCATTAATTTCCCATGGACACTTTTGAACAGACTGCACATCTGGACTTTACCTGGACACTTTTGACTCTTGGACACTTTAGACACTTGGTTGTCTAAAGTCTAAAAAAATCTATATATATATATATACACTCACCGGCCACTTTATTAGGTACACCTTGCTAGTACCGGGTTGGACCCCCTTTTGCCTTCAGAACTGCCTTAATCCTTCGTGGCACAGATTCAACAAGGTACTGGAAACATTCCTCAGAGAGTTTGGTCCATATTGACATGATAGCATCACGCAGTTGCTGCAGATTTGTCGGCTGCACATCCATGATGCGAATCTCCCGTTCCACCACATCCCAAAGGTGCTCTATTGGATTGAGATCTGGTGACTGTGGAGGCCATTTGAGTACAGTGAACTCATTGTCATGTTCAAGAAACCAGTCTGAGATGATTCGCGCTTTATGACATGGCGCGTTATCCTGCTGGAAGTAGCCATCAGAAGATGGGTACACTGTGGTCATAAAGGGATGGACATGGTCAGCAACAATACTCAGGTAGTCTGTGGCTTTGACACGATGCTCAATTGGTACTAATAAGCCCAAAGTGTGCCAGGAAAATATCCCCCACACCATTACACCACCACCACCAGCCTGAACCGTTGATACAAGGCAGGATGGATCCATGCTTTCATGTTGTTGACACCAAATTCTGACCCTACCATCCGAATGTCGCAGCAGAAATCGAGACTCATCAGACCAGGCAACGTTTTTCCAATCTTCGATTGTCCAATTTTGGTGAGCCTGTGCGAATTGTAGCCTCAGTTTCCTGTTCTTAGCTGACAGGAGTGGCATCCGGTGTGGTCTTCTGCTGCTGTAGCCCATCCGCCTCAAGGTTCGACGTGTTGTGCATTCAGAGATGCTCTTCTGCATACCTCTGTTGTAACGAGTGGTTATTTGAGTTACAGTTGCCTTTCTATCAGCTCGAACCAGTCTGGCCATTCTCCTCTGACCTCTAGCATCAACAAGGCATTTGCGCCCACAGAACTGCCGCTCACTGGATATTTTCTCTTTTTTGGACCATTCTCTGTAAACCCTAGAGATGGTTGTGCGTGAAAATCCCAGTAGATCAGCAGTCTCTGAAATACTCAGACCAGCCCGTCTGGCACCAACAACCATGCCACGTTCAAAGTCACTTAAATCACCTTTCTTCCCCATTCTGATGCTCGGTTTGAACTGCAGCAGATCGTCCTGACCATGTCTACATGCCTAAATGCATTGAGTTGCAACAATCGCGCACCCCCCCCCCCCCCCCCCATCAACAGTCGCGCACCTCTCCCCCACCGGTCAACAATCGCGCAGACTTATTTTTTGTCATTATTTAGGTAGCACACACATATTATGAATGCCTTCGACAGAATTCAAGTGAGCCATTTTAATCTAGATTAATCTAGATTAATTCCAAGATTACAGTTAGATTAATCTAGATTAAACAAATTAATCTATGCCCACCACTAATATATATACACTCACCGGCCACTTTATTAGGTACACCTTGCTAGTACCGGGTTGGACCCCCTTTTGCCTTCAGAACTGCCTTAATCCTTCGTGGCACAGATTCAACAAGGTACTGGAAACATTCCTCAGAGAGTTTGGTCCATATTGACATGATAGCATCACGCAGTTGCTGCAGATTTGTCGGCTGCACATCCATGATGCGAATCTCCCGTTCCACCACATCCCAAAGGTGCTCTATTGGATTGAGATCTGGTGACTGTGGAGGCCATTTGAGTACAGTGAACTCATTGTCATGTTCAAGAAACCAGTCTGAGATGATTCGCGCTTTATGACATGGCGCGTTATCCTGCTGGAAGTAGCCATCAGAAGATGGGTACACTGTGGTCATAAAGGGATGGACATGGTCAGCAACAATACTCAGGTAGTCTGTGGCTTTGACACGATGCTCAATTGGTACTAATAAGCCCAAAGTGTGCCAGGAAAATATCCCCCACACCATTACACCACCACCACCAGCCTGAACCGTTGATACAAGGCAGGATGGATCCATGCTTTCATGTTGTTGACGCCAAATTCTGACCCTACCATCCGAATGTCGCAGCAGAAATCGAGACTCATCAGACCAGGCAACGTTTTTCCAATCTTCGATTGTCCAATTTTGGTGAGCCTGTGCGAATTGTAGCCTCAGTTTCCTGTTCTTAGCTGACAGGAGTGGCATCCGGTGTGGTCTTCTGCTGCTGTAGCCCATCCGCCTCAAGGTTCGACGTGTTGTGCATTCAGAGATGCTCTTCTGCATACCTCTGTTGTAACGAGTGGTTATTTGAGTTACAGTTGCCTTTCTATCAGCTCGAACCAGTCTGGCCATTCTCCTCTGACCTCTAGCATCAACAAGGCATTTGCGCCCACAGAACTGCCGCTCACTGGATATTTTCTCTTTTTCGGACCATTCTCTGTAAACCCTAGAGATGGTTGTGCGTGAAAATCCCAGTAGATCAGCAGTCTCTGAAATACTCAGACCAGCCCGTCTGGCACCAACAACCATGCCACGTTCAAAGTCACTTAAATCACCTTTCTTCCCCATTCTGATGCTCGGTTTGAACTGCAGCAGATCGTCCTGACCATGTCTACATGCCTAAATGCATTGAGTTGCTGCCATGTGATTGGCTGATTAGAAATTTGCGTTAACGAGCAGTTGGACAGGTGTACCTAATAAAGTGGCCGGTGAGTGTATATATATATATATATTAGTGGTGGGCTGTTATCGGCGTTAACGCGCTGCGATAACGCGAGACTCTTATCGCTTATCTTCGGAACGGCTGCGTCCTCTGCCCGGCTCTATACACACTAGAGCCCGACTGATATATCGGCGGGCCGATATTATCGGCCGATATTAGGCATTTTCCAAACTATCGGTATCGGCATTTATAATGGCCGATAAATGAATATTTTTAAAAAACGAAACACCCTTCAACCAGTTATAACGCCACAAACCTACAACCAGCTGATCCAGCCAGAGTCGGGCAGAGCAAACGAGTTAAACACGACCGCGAGCGACACGAGCAGCAAAAGCGGCCGGCAGTCCTTCATTTTCAATGAGCGCTGCCGACGAGGAGCGGCCGGTGCCGCGGCGGCGGCAGCGAGCAGCGCGATGCCAGCGTCCAGAGCGACGCGGAGAGTTGAAATTAGTTTAACTTTATGCAAATGAGCAGCGACGGTGTGAAGCAGCAAACCGCTACACTTCACGCCACTGTCCTATTTCACAGCGGCGCCGCGCATCAAGTGCCGCCGAAAAGGCGCTTTTTTCTTTTCTTTAGTTTTCCTTCTGCTCTGGAGACGACTATATTCCTATGGGTGCTAGGGGCGGCACTTGTGTCATAGACGCGCCGCGGCGGCAGTGTGTTTTGCACTTTATAATGCTTTATCTCCATTTCTGTTATTTTGATTACTAAATAATAAACAGGGGAAACGTGTAAATTGTTATTTGAACATGCTTGTCGCGCCGGCCTGCCGAATAGCTCTACTACAAACTTGATATTGCAATGGGCGGAACCGAACTTGATGTCTGCAGTGCTGCTTGAAGCCCCGCCCCCCTGGCGACGGCAGCCAGCGGCCACAGCGCCCCCTGCTGCTCATGTCGCTCGCGGTGTGACCCATCAGTGAAGTGTGTTCACTGCATTATCCTATTATTTTAGCCAGGACTCATAAATAACTCCATATAACTAATGTTAGGGAAATCTGTTTATGTTTTGTTACGCGTTTCTGGAATTTATTTTTAAAATATATATATCGGCCGATATATCGGAATATCGGCTTTTTAAATCATCAAATATTTGTATCGGTATCGGCCTTAAAAATCCCATATCGGTCGGGCTCTAATATATATGTATATATATGTGTGTGTATATATGTATATATGTTAATGTGTATATATATATATATATTTTTTTTACATCTTTTTAATTTCTATTACTGTCCTGTACTTTCTGCTGTGCACCCTACACCCTAATTTACTAGTACTTCTCATCGAGGCTACCCTCTTCTCCCCTTGCTCACCCCCCCCCCCCCCCCCCCCTCAGAGGAAGGAGTGGTTGAGGGGGGCGCTTGCTGAGGTGTCCAAGGGACAGCTGAATGAAGTTGAGCAGATGAAGCGTTGCTTGGCTGTCCTGCAGAAAGATGGAATGAGCGCGACAGAGTGCGAGGGAGAGGAGGAGCAGATGGACGAGGAGGATGAAGATGAGAGGGAGTCGGCGCTGGAGATTCTGTCTGAGTTGTGTGAGAATCTAGACAACGCCAGAGGTGAGTTGAAGAACAAAGAGAGACAACTGACATGCCTTTCTTTGCAGATGGTTGAAAACAGGGATCAGACAGGCTTTTTTAAAGAGTAACCAAACGGTTACTTTTTTTGGTTAATTTTACAGGAGTTCACTTTTAGTCACAGGAACAGCTTTTGCTTGTTTAGGTTTAATTCTGGGTATTTATATAAAAGACATGTACACCATACCTTAACATGTGACAAAAATGGGGCAACAGAATAGCGTAGTAGCTAGGTTGTTCTGCTCCCAGCTGAAAGGTTACTTGGTTCGATTCCCGATGTCTGCAGCCTGCCGTAGGCAAAGATGTCTATCCCCCTACCTGCTCCTTAATTACATGTATTTGAATTCAGTCCTAAATTAAGTCACATTAGATAAAACCTAAATAGCTACAAAACTAAAATAACACAACTCAACAAAAGTGCACAATTCGGTCCAGCATAATCCTACTCCTGCTGTCCACAGACCTGATGGTCCTGGGGGGCCTTCAACTGTGCCTCTCCCAGTGTCTGGGTCATGTGCAGAGTGGCGTGAGGTGGCGTGCTGCCCAGCTGCTCGCGTCCTGTGCACAGAACATGCCGGAAGTTCAGTTGCACCTTCTCGCCATCGACGCCCTCCCAAAGCTGCTCCAGCTGACTGACTCAGACCCCCATCCAACGGTTCGAGTGAAAGCCCTCTACGCCGTTTCATGTAAGAACATTTTTACTATTACTATTTATTTAACTATATTCAACTATATTCACTCATTTATAGGGCTGCCCTAGCCTAGAAATCTAGACGCCCCTAGCGGCAGAAAATTTAATTTGCAGCTAGGGGGATCTAGCCCTTTGTCGTCGTTTTTCGGTGCTGGAAACAGAAAATCTGCCAATCACAGCGTGAGGGGCGGAGTCGGAAGCCGGGCTACCATGACGACAGAGTTGCGACGGTTCCGTGTTAGAGGTTTGCGGCTTTGGCCGCGACTCTTCAAGACTTGAAGTTAACATTTTATTTGAGAAAAGAACAAAGAACGGCACTGAAGTCTTTCCTCGAAAAGAAAGATGTATTCGGAGTTTTGATTAATTACGTAGTCAGAGCCGTCGCCATGACTACGTCACCTTCTTCATTGCTCTGATTGGTTGTAGCGCTATCCTATTGCGTGCAGAGGGAACTTGAAAGACAACCGTTTATCCCGCCCACACTGCCAATGGAGCTGAGCCAGACCTTACATCTTTCTGATGTGGGTCTGGCTTGCCAGGCTAGACGTCCCTGTGTCTGTCTGTCTAATTTGGAGTGTGAATATCTGTTGAATATCTAATATGTTTCTAACTTTAAAAAACATTTTTTTGTATTTTTTAAGACAACATGATAGTTGCGCATCCCTAGTAACTACACCCGCGAAGGTTAACACTCCCGGACACCGCGATTGACATTAACCACTCCCCCGAAGAAGAGCCATACATCCACACACACCGGACATGAAAATACGAACAAACTTTTTTCTAATTTGCTTGTTGTGATAACCGGCAAGCTCTATTGCAATTGCTTGCTTTTAAATAAAGTTGTGTGCAGTTATACAGTGTATAAATACACTTATCAGAAGTGTTCAATGTCTCCTTCCTTGTCGTTCCAACAACCTTCAGAACCGCTTTGTTGATGCCGTTAATAGGTGGCCCGCTTTGTGCGTGTGCTTGTAAAAAGTATATTTTTAAAGCTCATTATTACGGTTTTGTATTGTCTGTGAAGTAGCACAAGGTAACAGTGTTTTTTTTATAACACTCTCGCCCTGGAACCATTTTCTGATGCCCCAAGAAATACATTGAAATAATTACATTAAGTGCAACAATTAGTCGACCATTGGCTTGAAATGACGAGTCGACTAGGTTCACACCTAGCGTTTTTTTTTTTTTTATCCCAGCGCTCTTTTTACATTATATTCCTATGTAGCAGAGCGTTTTTGGAAAACGTCCCTGGCGTTTTTTTAAACGCCTCTCTGCGTTTTTTTCTGCCGCACCTAGCATAAAAAAAGTTGAAAAAAGTTCAACTTTCAGGAAAAAAGCGCCCGACGTTTTTTTGACAACTGACCAATCACGGTACACCGCAAATCGTGCATCATCGAAACAAAGCTCCTGGACTAAATGATGGTAGGCACCTTGCTGCTGCCTTCCCTGAGTGATATCGTGCACCCACAAACGTGCAGGTACATGATTCTCCTCGTCGTCAGCTAGGGCCAATGCAAGTGCCAATCGCCTGTTTCTTGCCATTTTGTAACAACGATGTAAGGGTAGCCTGGATACGTAGTAGGCGAGTAACGTCGGGGTCTAGAGTGGGTTCGTTGCTAGGCGATAGAAAAAACGCTCTCGGCGCTTTTAGGACAAAAAGCGCTGCCAGCTTTTTATTTTGTTGAAAAAAACGGTCGGCTCAACTTTTCCCTATCACAAAAAACACTAGGTGTGAACACGCCCTAAGAAAATCTTTAGTCAGTCCTTTAGTGAGTCCTACTCATTTATATATTTATATGTACATTTGTTTATTTATTTATTGCCTCATGGATTTATTTCATAGCCATATTTATTTATTTCATAGGCATATTGTATTTATTTATTTAATATTGACTTAAATGCCATTCTATACATCTTATCTTATGTCCAGGAGCTCTTGTAGCTGGTCTCCTGGACTGTTTGCTGGACATCCATTTTCCAATCGAGCTTACATTCTTAATGCCATTCTGTGTGCATTCTTGTTTACAAAGCAAAAGTATGCAACGGTACTGTAATGTTGTCAACAAACCCGCTCAGAGTTTTCGCTTAAGCCACTCCAGTTAGGAGTGGAGTAAGGAAGTGTGCTCCAGTTCCGGGGTTTAACACGGATGACACACAGGGCAACGGGAGCAATGCATTGGCAGCTGCCAATGCATTTCTAATGTTCAGGTGTATAAAGCCCCTTCCCCACTAACATCTATAGCATATGTAGGCTATTTTATAAGCTTTAGGCTACATCACGTCCTGACAGTCCTGCTTAAAATCTGAACCAATGTGTTGGATGTTACATGAACTGTAAAAAGGGAGAATCATAGCAATGTAATAAGTGGAAAAATCACAGCGTTGATATTTTGTTTCTCACCAGTTGCCAAGAAGCACAGCGTTATCATTCATTTAGTCTCTCTCCAGGTGAAATATACTCCCTGGAGTTTTTGGATGAGCTGGTGCATCGCCAGCTTCCAACTCCTAGCATAATGTTAGCATAAGCACCCGATCTCTACCGCTGCAATAGCCACATATTATGATTATGGTTATGATTATGGCTTCACATAGCTGCAGCGAGCAGTGATGTGAAGTTAACAGCTAGACTTGGACCATGGATTGTCCCATTCGTTCCTTGCTGAAGATCATTTTATTACGGAGCGTGAATATAGAGGATACATGCACAGCTCATTTTAGAGACTTGTTTTTACCATTGCGGAGCGTTCGCCAATCAAAGTTTTTAGTTGTAGATCTCTAATTAGATAAATAACTTGGTAAATAGGTTGGTTTTATTTCTAACATTATTCTATCAACACAGACATTTACATCGATAGTCTGGCGTTATAATTGATTTGCCTTGGGTGCACTGTGGAGTGGGTAAGACTGTTTTTATTGGCAGGCTAGTCGTTACCGTTGACTTGCGCTAGCTTAGCACCAGCGAACTGTGCAACTAGAAGGACTGCATGAAATTTGTTGAAAACGTCTCCAATGATAAATAACACACTGGCTGACTTGGAAATGAGGCCCTATGTCCAAAATTCCAAATGACCCCTTTAAGGGGGGATGGAGTGTTTTTTTCTTGCTCTCTTCTGCTCTCAACTCTCAAATCTTGCCTTCAGCAGCATCTATATGGTGTTTTATTTGGTGATTTATTTATTTATTTTTTGGTGATTTTTGCTTTAAAACCCACATTTGTTTGACTGAGAGAATTTGAGTAGACTCAGAACGATGATTCGACTATTCAAATTTCAGGATACAACCCTACACTATTGCCTAGTGTTGGGTATCATTTGAAATACTTAGATTCCTGTAAAATGATGCCGGTTCCTAAACGGTTCTGAAATTGATACTTTTTTCTTCTTTTTTATAGAAATGCCATGCCAACACTGATTCTTTGAAAAAGTACCAGTTCCTAACAGTACCAGAACCAATGTGACACCTTTTTTTAAATAAAGACATGACAATGGTAACTTATTTGCTAAGACAGGAGCATCTTAGGCTTTGTGAAAAAGTATAGATCTATTTTAACAAATAAAATTGTCACTGTAGGTTATAAAAAAAATAGTGTCTTTGTTTATAGTTTGATACTCTTTCCATTTGTAATAATACATTATAGCATAACATAGTAAATGTAGACAACTTTTTTGGCGTTTCAAAATGGTATTCTTTTTGCGGCACTGTCGCAAAGACAAACTGGATCGCTTTCCGTTTCCTCAAAACTTAGCAACCACAAATGACACAAGACACGCATTTGTTTGGAAATCTCTGTGAAAGAAACAATCAACAGTTTGGAAATAATAAAGAAAGAAGCATGTTCTCTGAGGAGGTAAAGTGAAATTGACAGTTTTATTTGGGAACAGGCAAAAGCTATTGTAATGATGTGCATTGCATAGTAATACCATAGTGTGAGTATTGCTTTGCACAAACAAGCATCGGCAGCAGAGGTTGGTGTTGGGTGGAGTAGAAGAAAACGGTAGGAAAACCGTGAGTTTATTCATTTATTTAGTCTATAATGGAGACATGAAAGCAGATACAAATTCTTTAGTACGTGTTGAGAAAAGCGAGAAAAGTGGGTTGGTTTCCTGACTTGATCACTTGGTGAGTCGCGACATGAGGTTTATTCAGGTAGTATACTCAATGCAAAAATGTAGTGTACACAGATATACACTCACCGGCCACTTTATTAGGTACACCTGTCCAACTGCTCGTTAACGCAAATTTCTAATCAGCCAATCACATGGCAGCAACTCAATGCATTTAGGCATGTAGACATGGTCAGGACGATCTGCTGCAGTTCAAACCGAGCATCAGAATGGGGAAGAAAGGTGATTTAAGTGACTTTGAACGTGGCATGGTTGTTGGTGCCAGACGGGCTGGTCTGAGTATTTCAGAGACTGCTGATCTACTGGGATTTTCACGCACAACCATCTCTAGGGTTTACAGAGAATGGTCCGAAAAAGAGAAAATATCCAGTGAGCGGCAGTTCTGTGGGCGCAAATGCCTTGTTGATGCTAGAGGTCAGAGGAGAATGGCCAGACTGGTTCGAGCTGATAGAAAGGCAACTGTAACTCAAATAACCACTCGTTACAACAGAGGTATGCAGAAGAGCATCTCTGAACGCACAACACGTCGAACCTTGAGGCGGATGGGCTACAGCAGCAGAAGACCACACCGGGTGCCACTCCTGTCAGCTAAGAACAGGAAACTGAGGCTACAATTCGCACAGGCTCACCAAAATTGGACAATCGAAGATTGGAAAAACGTTGCCTGATCTGATGAGTCTCAATTTCTGCTGCGACATTCGGATGGTAGGGTCAGAATTTGGCGTCAACAACATGAAAGCATGGATCCATCCTGCCTTGTATCAACGGTTCAGGCTGGTGGTGGTGGTGTAATGGTGTGGGGGATATTTTCCTGGCACACTTTGGGCTTATTAGTACCAATTGAGCATTGTGTTAAAGCCACAGACTACCTGAGTATTGTTGCTGACCATGTCCATCCCTTTATGATCACAGTGTACCCATCTTCTGATGGCTACTTCCAGCAGGATAACGCGCCATGTCATAAAGCGCGAATCATCTCAGACTGGTTTCTTGAACATGACAATGTGTTCACTGTACTCAAATGGCCTCCACAGTCACCAGATCTCAATCCAATAGAGCACCTTAGGGATGTGGTGGAACGGGAGATTCGCATCATGGATGTGCAGCCGACAAATCTGCAGCAACTGCGTGATGCTATCATGTCAATATGGACCAAACTCTCTGAGGAATGTTTCCAGTACCTTGTTGAATCTGTGCCACGGCAGGCAGTTCTGAAGGCAAAAGGGGGTCCAACCCGGTACTAGCAAGGTGTACCTAATAAAGTGGCCGGTGAGTGTATGTAGTGTCATCAGATTGGCTTTACTTTGGTTGTTCCACCGTCCACCATTTCAATATTCAATATATCATTCTAATTATGTCTGTCTCTCACAGATCCATGCACCAGCTTGCAGAACCCATACAGTCAATGGGTCTAACCATAGACTAACCCATAGTATGCACATCTAACCCCCGTTAAATTTAAGCGGGGGACCAGGTTAGATGTGCAGTGCTGTACAGCGCAAATGAAAGTATCAGTAATGTCCCCTTTGTCTTCCTTGACGTCCGTGACTGCTTAAGCTAGCAACACTTTTTCATTTAACAAATATAATTAAAGCTGCAAGCAGTGCAAGCCTAAAGGGCGCAGTATGCTCGCCGTTCCCAAGCTGTCACGCGACAGCCGGTCGCGCCATGTCGCGCACCACTCTTTTTTTTTTTTCAGCTGAGCGCGACAAAGCGGAAACTGGACAAGTTCGAAGGCACATTTTAATGGGCGTTATTGCTAAGGCTTCCTCTTTATATTTTCTCTTTTATTGTGTGGTGTATATTTTTCCGCTAATAAAACGTGGTTGTACGTAAGTGCTGTCTACTGTTGTTGTGGTCAAAGACGAGTGAAATTACGTGGCTGAAAAACTCAAACCGGCATTAAGTTATAAAATTATATAAAATAATCATTAAGTTATTAAGATAGATGGTTACAAACACTATTCATATGAGAACTGCTGCCATACACTGGAATGTTGATGGCTGACCAGGTGTGGCAGTGATGTAGAATAATAGCAATGTAAAGTAATAGACAGCCATAATGCTGTATAGTGAGAGACATCCTGGTGAACTAAACCTTAACTGAATGTCTAATGATGTGTAAGAAATTAAAGACACAGGGGTACCAGCATAGACGATGTCTATGGGTACCAGTATTAGTATATCTCGTCTTCTAGTGCGTAGAAATAGCAAAGTCGGTAGCCTTTCCTCAGTTGCGACACCTCTGTTCAGGAGAAGACTGCAACTACTGCCGCAGCCACCAGCGCGAGTATAAATAGTTACAGCGCTCCCGTGACATCACATTGTCGCGCGACAGCTTGGGAACGGCGAGCATACTACGCCCTAATGCAGACATCACAACCTTTGTTTTTATAGGGTTGATAACGATGGAATAGCCTCAGCTTCGGTCCACAAATGAAAGATATCACAAATTAAAGATATTGGTCCATAGATGAAGTGTGCCAAAGGATTGGCGCCCAAGTCTAAAAACCTAGGCTCCTTAGGAAATATTGTGTTTTTCCCGAAATTCAAAATGGTGAAACATTTTTGCAGGTGCAAGTATGGGTTCTTGAGGCTAAATTCATCACAAGATGCATATGTGTACAAAGTTTCATGACTGTAGTGCTACTGTAGTGTAAAGGGGTCAGGAGATATGCTTGATCAAAGTTAGTATTTTCAAACGGTTCACCTCTCCACTGTGAGAGCCAGTGTTACCCCTTTTCCACCAAGGCAGTCTGTGAGCTGGTTCTGAGCCAGTGCCCAATCGCGAACCAGTTCTTCGCATATCGACAGCCAAAGAACCGGCTCTCGGCCAGGAAAACTGGTTCCAGAGCGGCACCAACTCTTTGCTGAACCGCTTATGTCAGGGCCTGGGGGCGGGATATGAGAGAGAGAGAGAGAGAGAGAGAGAGAGAGAGAGAGAGAGAGAGAGAGAGAGAGAGAGAGAGAGAGAGAGTCAACTGGATGCTCTGTGTGTGTTTATTATTTTCTTATGAAACACAGTTAGGCAAACCTATGAACAGCTGGTGACATGTCGTAATCGCTGTCCATAGCAATCAAGACGAGCAGTACAAATGTGTTGTACCAGTCATGTTTGGATGCCAATGTAGGCTCACGAAGCCAGGAGCAACATTTGTAAAGAGATGTGTAGTCCGCTATTGTTGTTATTGTTCTTGAAGTAGGTTCGCATTGGTGGAAAAGGGGTATGGCTGGTGAGTCTTCTGGCACATACTGGCAGCCGTGCATCACCTAGGTGATGCTACACACTGGTAGTGGATGAGGTGTCATAACCCCCCCACCCACACACACAAACACACTATGTAAAGTGCTTTGGTTATCTTGAAAAATATGAATGCAATTAATTAATTAATTAATTAATTAAAGCTGCAAGCAGCGTTTATTGGGGGCTGAGCCTAATGCAGACAATTATGACCTTTGTTTTTATACCAAATTTCATGACTGAAGGTCAAAGCCATCAGGAGTTATTCTTATTCAATCGATCACTGTAGTGCCTCCCTTTGGTCTGATTTGGATGAACTTTAGAGTACCTAATCTTGACCTATGTTTCTTACACCAAGTACACCAAGTTTGGTGATGAGTGGCCTTAGGTAACCCCGCCTTTAGGCTCCTTAAATCTTAAAAGTCAATATAAGTGATTATGCATGTAGTATGCCTATTTAACAACCTCTCTTTCCGTTTTAATTGGCTCCTAGTGTCTTTGTTTTTTATTGGACAGACTTTGTTTATAATCAAATGAAAGATATTGGTCCGATGGTATGTACCAAAGGTTTTTCACATAAATCTAAAAACCTACGATCCTTTTTTTCTTCCTGTTCATTGTGAGATACATGCGTGTACCCAGTTTCATGATTGTCTGTTAAAAGGGTCAGGAGATTTGCATTTTCAGGCGGTTGCTATAGTGCCACCATTGGGCCGATCAATTGTTGTTGTGTGGCCATCTTTAGTCACCTCTACCATTAGGGAAAGTTTCATAAAAAGCGACTGGGCGGTTTTGGCTGAGCAAGTGTTTTTGGCGGAATAATACTTAAAGGGGTAGTTCGGAATTTTGGACATAGGACTGTTAAGAATAAATAATAACATATGAAGAGTTCAGATGCAAAAGCCTCTAAACGCCACCTCCGTCAAAAATGAGATAAATATATAGAGTGACTGCTCTCCGCACGTAGCATATGGTAATCAAATCATTTTGCGTCAAAACCCGCAAAATACCACTCTTTTCCTGGTCTGAAATCTCGATTTGTAGGCATAAACCTCTAAACGCCACTTCCCTTTGGCAGCAAAAGCCGCTACGTTCCGAGAACCAATCACAACGCAACACGGAATCATGTGACTTCACCCAGTTTCAACATGGCGGCGCGCTGAGGAGCCGGCTTAGATCGCTTCTAAGATAGATTATAGATCATATAGATTGACTCTTTATTATATTATTCTTTATTATTTATTTATATGCTTTATCTTTATTATAGATTATAGATATATCCTTCCTCAGATCGCATAGATGCGCGATCTATGCGGATGCATAGATGCGCGATCTATGCGGATGCATAGAGATGCGCGATCTGAGGAAGGCCAGACGGCCGAAACATTATCGCCGTAATAAACTACCGACATTGTTCTCAACTCGGAGTGTGCGGCAGCTCTCTCCTTGTACTGATCTTCTCTCTCAGTTGCCAGCACCTCACATTTGGTGTGTGTTTGCAACTCCTTTCAAGCATGGGGAGTATTGTCAGTTCGTTGTGGTATCTTTAAAAAAAAAAATCAGATTCTCTTATATACATAGGCCTACTTGATTATATGCCAAATGTTTTTGAACGTAATAAGCTTTTGTAATTAATGTAATGAGCTTTTTTATAGTTGAATCTGATGCCCAAACATAAGAAATTAACTTACTTGACCACTTTTAACTTTTTTTTTCATGTTTTATTTTTTTATATAATTTATTGTTATTCCATCATTTACATATAATATAATAATAATATAAATATATAATACATATAAGTGATTTTACTACTTTTGACTATGTCTTGTCCAAATATGTGGATTTAGAGGTTTTTGCCAAAAAAGTACCGGTGGATTTAGCTGTTTTTGACGCAAAAAAAAAATGTATTTGGTAAAAACACATAAAAAGACTAAAGTGACATTTTTGAAAAAAAAATGTTTTATTCATTAACTAATAACCTTATCATTTTCATTAAAATAAAATGACTGAACTTGAACATAGAAGCCTGATAAAAAATGGTCATTTATAAGAAAAGTGGTCAAACGGATTTAGAGGCTTTTGCATCTAAACTCTTCATATGTATCCACAGGCTGTAATATCCTCACATAGCCACTAAGGAATATAAATATAAATATATAAGTTGTATTAACCGCTCCTGGCCACCAGATGGCGGCACACATAATACACTGGGGGCGGGCGCTAAACATTAGCCAATCAGAGCATAGTATGCGTCATAGAGGCCACGCCTGCCCAGATACTACCAAACTACAGATCCGGGGGGAGGCCAGAAACCCCAGGTAGCGTATCTGGACAGATACCCAGCTAAGGGGAGCTCCACGCGTGTGAATTTACATACCCCTCCTTTTGCTTCATAGATAAATACCTAAAATTAAACAAATAAAGTGAGTTAAAAGCGATCCTGAGTCGGCGGCCTTCTTCCTCAACGAACACATCACAGGACCTCATTTCCAAGTCAGCCAGTGTGTTATTTATCATTGGAGATGTTTTCAACAAATGTCATGCAGTCCTTCTAGTTGCACAGTTCACTGGTGCTAAGCTAGCGCAAGTCAACGGTATCGACTAGCCTGCCAATAAAATCAGTCTTACCAACTCAACAGTACACCCAAGGCAAATCAGTTATTACGCCAGACTATCGATGTAAATGTCTGTGTTGATAGAATAATGTTAGAAATAAAACCAACCTCGCATTGCATGAATCATCGCAGTTTGAGGGACTAGTTTCTCATCAGCAGCGGAATTTTACTTTGCTCAGGTTAGTTGTGTAATAACCAAATCTCAACAGCAGAAAGTAAACAGAGAGGCGCGTGACAGAAGCACGGACACCTAGTGTAGCGGGATTGAATCATTGGATTGGAAACGAACGACTAGGCAACATGGTGATTCAGTGTGCATTTAAAAATTGTAACAATAAAAGCTTGCCCTTTGTGCATCCATCTCGATCAGTTCTTCATCCGTGTATTCCGGCTCGTAGAGGTACGGTTTGCTGGCATGGACGTCGTTAGACCTGGGCATTCGGGCTATAGCCCCGGATCTCTGTGCCGTGGGAAAAAAAATTCCCCCCCCCCCCCCCCCCCCTGGTCGTCGGATTGTGCCTCCCCCCCCCCCCCCCCCCCCTCGGTCCGGGGTGTGTTACGATCGCGCCTCCCATCGGTCGTGCGCTGCCATAGCCTACTACCAGGAAGTATAACGCTGCTGCTGAGACACTCAAAAGTCCCTCAAAATGCAATGCCATGCAAGGTTGGTTTTATTTCTAACATTATTCTATCAACAGATATTTACATCGATAGTCTGCCGTTATAATTGATTTGCCTTGGGTGTACTGTGGAGTGGTTTCTTGGCAGGCTAGTCGATACCGTTGACTTGCGCTAGCTTAGCACCAGCAAACTGTGCAACTAGGAGGACTGCATGAAATTTGTTGAAAACGTCTCCAATGATAAATAACACACTGGCTGACTTGGAAATGAGGTCCTATGTCCAAAATTCCAAACTACCCCTTTAAGAAAAAAACACTAGCGATAAGAAAAACACTAGAAATTACAATAAGGTGCCTCCTGTTGGCCAATAATAATAATAATAGCGAAATGATGGTGTGAATAAAATCCCACCAGTGTCTTGGGCTGTGCGGATTAATTTTTGTCTGACCGGCTGACTCATTTCAGCATCAAACTCCTCTCTACTTTCCTCAAAATAAGCGCGATGTCTTCACACACTGCACTCACCTTTCCAAAGCGGAAGGGGAGAGGAGAGGAGTGGCGTTCTTGGGTAGTACTTTTGGCTTGTTGATTATCTACTTGTTGCTTTACCTTTACCTTCTTGCTTTACCTGCTGTACCTCTCTCTGCCTGGAAAAGTAAATTCATAGTGCAAATCTATCCATGCCTGAATCTGAGCTGCCGGCGACCACTGCTGCAGAATCACATTTGTATCAACTGATCGTTTTCCCTTTTAATTTCTAGTGTTATTCCAATACTGCAAAATGTTAATTTACAATATCATGTAGGATTGCAGCCAGGGCCTACACAGGGTTTTAGAAATAACGAGGTCCAAAAACTGAGCTTTAGGGGGGTTCGGGGGCATGCCCCCTGAAAAAAATGTGATTTCCCTGATCTAAATGTGCGTTTGGAGAGCAAAAATTGGATAACAATAGCTTACCATAACCATGTCGGTGGGCACTAGCATAAATTATCTGTCAAGCAGTAATACATGAGAATCAGGTTAAATGTTACAATAATATATGATTACACTATAATTATGCTAGGTGTTTGTGTTGTTAAATTGTGCCTATAGGTTCCACTGTAATTACCAAAACACATCTCTGTGGTAATTACATTCTTGGACTCAGGTCAGTTTTTGTTTGTGTTGAACAGCACAGGGACATAATGCTAAATCCTGGGAACAGTGAGCAGTACTTCCTCTTTCATCTCCATCCCCTTCTTATATGTAAATGTTTCTGGCCTCCATTAGGATAATCTTGCAATGACAATACAAAAATATAGGGAACCTTATTTTGACATGAATTTCAACCCTTTACATAAACTGAATTGAAAGAAAAGCATTTTGTTTAAAGTGTATCAGTTTACCATTGCTGGCTAGCTAGCTAGTTAATTCAAGTGAAACTAACTAGCCGGCATCATGATGGATGGGCACTGTTTAACGGAGCGCGACCGCACAGGAGGAGCTGTTCGTCAGATGATGTCTGGGGACAAATGACATTGAACTACAAGCAGTCCACTAGTAAAATTCTCGTAAGCGCCTTTATATTAAAGGCCGTGGTGCAGGTTTAATTTTCTAACGAATTTGCGCATTTGCTTGTTGGTAATAAACATTGAAACTGTTATTCATTGTATTTGATGTTGTTGGGTATCACAAAATGTAATATAATACGAAAAAGTAGCTACTATTTTAGCAGTTTGCGATTGATTCTCATTTCCCCCACAATGCATTGCATTACGTCACGTCGGGGATATGACAGACCAAAGCCCGCCTTGAGACCATTGAGAGTAGAGAGAGACTAGTAAGAGATTTTTCAGCAGATTATACTGATAAATAGATAAATACATATACATATACTGTACACATATACACATATATACACATATATATATATATATATATATATATATATATATATATATATATTAGTGTTGCACTGATACCATTTTTTGGCCCCCGATACCGATACCCGGCTGTGCAGTATCGGCCGATACCGATACCATACCGATACCACGCCGTTTGGAGAAAAAAAAAAATATATATATATATATATATACAAGCTTTTTTTCTTCTAATACTAAAGAACTGCATACTCACTTGGATGTAAAATCATTGCTATCATGGCTTGGTCAGGAATACACAGTAAATCCAGAAGAACTTTTTTATTGCCTACCTGTTATGGGTGACAATAATTGAATATGCCAAAATAGTGCAATATCCATGTAATTACAACATGTAAATCGTAGTGCAACAAGAAGTTAAATTAAATTAAAATAAGAAATAATATACATATGAGGTACAGAGTGCATGGCATTAAGGCCTATCTGAGGTAAGAACAAATCAGAATTGCAATAAGAAATTACTTCCTCCTGTAAGGTCTAGGCTGATGTGCACTCCTCTAAGTGCAGCCAGGGTAAAATAAATAAAATAAAATAAATAAAAGGTGTCCTATGACAACAAGTTACAACTCCAAAATCCACATTGAAAAAACTAAAACGAGCAGTGGCAAAAATAACTGCAGTGAGTGCAGTGAGTGAAGGGAGAGAATGTCTCTATGATGTCCTCTATGATTTGACAACATTACATTTGGCAAAATCGGTGTTTATTTGGGATGATCATTTCCGTAAATATGATTGGGGAGTAACCCGACGAAGTGTCCATTAACAGAAATGAATGGACGACGCGGAGGCGTGAACCGTCCGACGCGAAGCGGAGGGTTGCTTCCGCGAAGTACCATGTAGGCCGTACGGTCAACCCGATTATCGTTTCAACTCGCTCCGACGTCCGGGAACTACACGAACTTTAGCTGATAAAATAGAACGAGTTATGTTTAGCTTACAGCTAAAAGTTCACACGCGAGAACCTGCGCCAACCTTTGTTCCGAGACATGTTTATGGCGAACTTTTTTCTTCTGGGCGTAATAAGATTTGGTCGCGAGTGGTGACACGTTCATTACATAACCGTGCTTTAGACCAATAGAGAAGCTGCTTTATGACAACAAACGGCCATGTGGCTGCCGCCATGTTTTTTTGTTTTTTTTTACCTTACCGTCATAGAGGATTCTCCCAAAAGTCTTCTGAAGTGGGCAAAATGGATTCTAAACAGTGCTTAATACATAGCTGCATATAAGGTGCAAGTAGATAATAAGGTGAATGTTCTATGTTAAGTAATTTTAATAAATAAAAGGATGTAATTGTAATGATATCAATGACAAGGAATATTAATGTACTCATTAGTTCACTTATTTGTTCATAACTACATACAACACTGATCAACCATAAAAATAATCAGGTGAACTTTCAATGTTAAGTCATTTTTATCAATAAAAGGACATAATTGTAATTACATCAATGACAAGGACCATTTATTTTCTCATTTTTTCGTTTATTTTTTCATAAGAAAAGACAACACTGATCAACCATAAAAACAATCAGTATAAAAAACATATATACATACACAATCTATAAAACAATACAAAACGGCATGAATGATGAATGAAAATGGTAATGTTGCAAATGCAACCACTGCAATACAACTTGACCAGAGCTATAGAGAAAACAGAGTTACCACACTTCCATTGACTCCCATGGAAAAAAATGGCGGACGATACTTCCGGGTTATGGAGACGCCAATAGTTCCAAACAAGGGACGGAGCTCCATTGATTTCAATGGCTCGTCAAGAACAATTACTGGTAAGTTGATGAAATAACAGCATTTTAAACGGTTTTTTACATTTTTAAGCATTAGCTATCAGAGGTATACTCTTAGACATCATTATTTTTTATATTTGGTTTGCATGAAATGTCGATGTTGATGTTAAAAATGTAAAGTTAGGTCAGTTAGGTCCCTAAATGGATTTAGGGCCTAACTGAAAGCTTGGTAACGGAGGCTAACGTGAGGTTATTAACGTGATAATTTCACTAAAGTGCGTTAACCTTTTGTTGTCAGGTGACATTATGTAAAGTTGTTTTGATTGTTAGGTTTTAAAACATTATCAAAATACTACCACTACTGCTAATGTAGCCCCACTCTCACACTAATACTAAAATGCTACTGCTATTACTGCTACTATTAATTAAATGCTAGCTGTTTTACTTCTGCTGCTGCTATAACTGCTACTACAATAATAATAATAATAATAATAATGCATTTTATTTAGAGGCGTCTTTCAAAGCTCTCAATGTCATCTTACTAGACACAGATAAAACAACAATAGAACAACAATTTGTTTGTTTATTCAACAGGGACAAAGCTCTGCTGGCGGTGTCTGCTGCTGGCAGTGGCTGGTGCTAGCAGTGGAGGCTGCTGGTGTCTCACTGATGGCTGCAGGGAGATGCTGGTGGTTGCGGGAGGTTGAGATGGAATGGAGAGGCCAAATACATCCATGGCAATAAGGAAGGTATTTGTTAGTGGCCTAGATATTATGGCCTTTGGTGCAGGAGGTTGAGCCTTCTTGGCCTTCTTATTCTGACTCTTGCTGCCAAGGTGACCTTTACTTTTGTCTTCTCTCCTTGCAGCCCTGATGCACGTAGCCGCAATCCTCAACCTCAGCCTGACATATCTGCAGATGATTTTTCTTTTAACATCATGGCATGATGGAAGGCTGCTATCCAGAAGCATGGCATCCTGTTCCAGGTGTTCCACAGCATTGGTGCACTCCATGAGTGAATCATCTGTCCTTGAACGGAACAGCTGCTCCACGTGCTGGACGACAGTGAAGACCTCATCAGATGGCCGATAAAGTGCACCCTGTTTGAATTCTTTCAACTGCAGCAGAACAGCATTCTCATGTGCATCATCTGCATTTTGCACAAGTGCATGCTTGCACGTCTCACAGAGTATGGAGCTGAAGACACCCTTCACAATGTATCCAGCCAGATGGTACAGAACACAGGAATCTGTTTTTGTGAAGGTGGGTGGTGTTGTCAGGTCGACCAGCTGCTCCACTCACCTTCAGGACTGCTGGTAATGGTTCTGGTCTCCAGGAAGTCTGCTAGGTGGTCACAGCTGTCATCAGGTAAGAGCCCGTATGCACTGTGGACAGGAACTGTCCAACAGTAACAGCCCGTAGGGCATAGTGGAACTCTACAGGTGTTGGCACGGGGTTTCTCTGACGTATGCATCCAAATGTGTTTTCCAGACAGTCCTGCGTGAACCGGCCCGTGAGGACAAATTTGTGACCCTGGCTCAACAGATCTTCCTGGACCTGCAGTATGGTTGTTGTGGCCATAACCAATCCTGTCTGGACCGGCTTCCAGCTGCTCTTTACCCCTATCTTTAGGCCATGAAAAAGATGGATGCTCTCTTGGAGAAATCTGATGGCCTTTTCATACTCCCCCATTTTGAACCGAGAGAGGGCAGGACAGTGAGGACATTCTTTCCCCTTCTCCAGAGCCATCTGTGTGTTGCGTTTATGGTTTCATTGCCCCACTTTGTCTGTTAAGGGTTTTTGGTTGTTAACATACACTGCTGTTATTGTTCTAGTTTGTTCTTATTATTCTTTTGTTGTTCTTATTATTATTTATTAATATAATAATATATTATGTATGGCAATAACAATATATATTTATTATTATTATTCCTATTAATTTCTGTTTCTTGTACACACACAAACACACACACAATTGTTCTTGTTTCAATAATTCTTTAATAAAAATCTTGTTTATTTAACAACTTTTGTACCAGTCATACGTATTCCAGTCCATCAGCTCTAACATAAATTGCAAGTGTGAATAGTTGCTTGTAGAGTTAGATATTGACTGATCATATTCAAGCATAATTAGTGGTTGTTTGATAGATCTGATACATGGCTCCATCTTAAAGTCTCCATGGTTCTGATCCATGTCCTACAAAAATAACTAAATGTCCTTTAGTCTAAACTTGGTAATAAAGGGTTAATAAAACGTACTTTGGAAAAGCTGACATGTCACAAAACAGGTAAGTGCTAAGAGTGCAATAATAATAATAATGGTACAAATTAAATGGTAACTTGTTTATCTAAGTGCAAATACAGAACAACCAACCTTATAAATTTAGCATCACTCACGTAAGTCACCTAACCAAGCTAACACGAACTTCTACCGCCAAAAGTGTATTATTATTATTATTATTCAAAAGTAATCAATGCAGTACTACAGCTCAAAAGCATAATTGACGCCAACATATATGCAATAGCGCAAAAACGTGTGTTTTATTGTGATATTTACCATGCAATAGCTCACTCTGTCAATGCAAGCCAATGACCGCTATGGCAGCTTGCGGTTTGTTTGGAACTATTGAGGCTTACATGAACCACGTGACAGCCCTGGCGGCGACATCAAAGCGTGTCGCAACTCTGTTTTCTCTATAGCTCTGAACTTGACATTACAGTTGCTATGAAGACTATCAGTGGTCGACACAAACGTTTGCTTTCTCAAGCTCAGGTTTCTGTTTCACCTCCAGCTGAATAGATCTATAGCAATGACAATAATCAGCAACATCTATCATAAGGCTCATGATATGTCACAGAACTAATGCTAGTCCTCACTGTCAGTGTCAGGGCAGTTGTCATCCTCCTTCTCTTCGTCACCAGCCGTCAGTTGGTAGTAACCGTAGTAACGTAGCCGTTGCCGTCAGTTGAAAAACAGACGGAAGGGTTGTAATAAAGCAAAAAATGATCATAATAACGATAATAATGAAGTATAACATATAATAGTGATAATCATAAACGTAGCTCTTTATTCAATCCGATCGTTTAACTGAGTTTGCAGTTTTACAGTCTGGAAATAAAGCGGGGATAATAAAAGTAATACAATATAAGTAATGAGTAAAAGTATAACAAGTAGTAAGTAAAAGTAATTAAATATAAACCCAATACTTATTACATTTAAATATAAATTCATCGCCACTTGGTGTCGCCATTATTCTTTTCCCGCCTCTGAACAGCGACGCGCAAAGGATTTTGGGATATGCGAGGCGGCGAAGGATACATGCGATGCGTCCTCCAAAAGAGGGAAAAGAAGTGCGCATTTGAAGTGCGCATTCGAAGGAGTCTGCGAATTGGGACAGCCTTCGCGCAGCGTTGTGACGTAAGCGCCCTTCGAATGCGTACTTCGAAGCATGCATCCCGTGAATTGGGACACAGCTCAAATCACGTGTCCCCCGTGTCATCTCTCGCGAGCCAAAAACGTGTCCGGCGCGCAAAAATACTACTACGCCCAGACGAAACTAGTTCGGCATAAACATGTCTCGGAACAAAGGTTGGCGCAGGTTCTCGCGTGTGAACTTTTAGCTGTAAGCTTAACATAACTCGTTCTATTTTATGATCTAAAGTTCGTGTAGTTCCCGGACGTCGGAGCGAGATTCGTTTTCTGAAGGACTTTTCGGGGTTGACCGTACGGCCTAATGGTCACTTACGAAAGAATGAAATATGTAATCAATTAATAATACTTTAATGTGTTTTAGAGTTGAAATCGTGAGGGTTTTTTTATTTTTACAAGTCGAGCAGACTATTTAATATCTCCCGTATGCAGGCGTTGCCAAGCAACGTGGCCATAGCGTCTTCATAGCGTCAACGTCTTTCCTAGGTGTAAATCAAAGATGGTGTAAATAAACACTTTTTAACCTACACTCTCCAGCCAATCGGAGTAATACTGTTTTTAATGACTTCATCAAGTAACTTTCCGTGATCAACGATGTCGGTAAATGGGCTGTGCTACAGCAGTAGTTGCGTGGTGGTGTTTAGCGCGTGTGGCGCGCTGGCCTTTTAAATTAAAAAAAAAGCAAGAACGAACATTCTGAAGGGGACAAAAGCGACAAAAGCGACTTAGGTGGAGTGGACAAGGTGGATTCCTCTTTGTGCGCTTTCGGTGTGAACGCACAGAAAGACACAAGGCGCTGCGTTCCAAGTTTCATATTAGTATCTGTAAATGGCATCGGCGCATTATTTGTTCGTACTCGTCGATACCGATGCCAGCATTTTAGTGCGGTATCGGGGCCCCTCCCGATACTAGTATCGGTATCGGTGCAACACTAGTATATATATATAGCCTTAACAGAAAAAAACAACTTATGAACTCAACAGTATTTGCAGTAGTTGATGTACTCGTCGCATTGCTGCTCGAAGGTGTACCGCCCCGTAAAGCAGTGCCGGCGTCTGTGTCACTGTCAGCGTCACCCGTGCTGCTTTGTTGTCTTCCGCTATCTTCTCCGTGAGCGACAGTACGTCGACCAATGGGATGAGCGTATTCTGTATCGTCATACTCGTGTGTGAATATGCTGTCAGCTCATTGGTCACAGAACAGGACAGGGCCCGGGAACAACTTTACCATAAATGTCCATATAAAGCGCCCTGTTATTAATTTTCCATTGGCATTTTACTGACTATTTTTTGACTCTCACAGTAATATGGGACAAAGTGCGTCCCTTTTCAGCTCAATACGGGACGGGTGCTTTTGTTTCTAAATACGGGACGATTCCGTTTTTCAAGGGACGGTTGGCAACCCTATGCACTGCTGCTCATAGACTAGCTCCAGCGCGCGTTGCTGCGTTTCTAAATGGTAGCAACTCACCAGGACACTTCAACCAACTGTCCACTCATTCTCCTCTGACCATGCATTTAATTGTCTTTGACGGCCATCGGCTCTCGGCAATTCCTCATTCGCCCTCTCACGTCTGACCGGTTCGAAATTATATGGCTGTGGGCCATCATAAATGTTAATTGTGGGTCTTGCCACCTCTTCCTCATCCCAGTTAGACGCCATAGTTCTAGTACAAGGCTGAGACTACCTTCCACCACGTCTCCCTCACGTGACGTCATCGCCGAATTGCGTTAAAAAGAACCGTTACTACCAAAAACTACAAAAACTGGACTTTAACACCATTTTGGAAACATTTCTAACTTTATATACGTATCTTGAGTGCTTTATGTACCCATTAATCGACAGTGGTGTTTAACCTGCACCACGGCCTTTAAGGTCCTTGCATTAATTAATAGGTAATAAGGCCCTTAATAAGCATTAGTTAATAGGTAATAAGGGCCTTATGATTCTTATAATATGCTTATTAAATAGGTAATAAGGCCCTTAATAAGCATTACTTAATAGGTAATAAGGGCCTTATAATTCCCTATAATATGCTTATTAAATAGGTAATAAGGCCCTTAATAAGTGTTGGTTGATAGGTAATAAGGCCCTTAATAATCATTAGTTAATAGGTAATAAGGAACTTATAAGTCCTTATAATATGCTTAACATTATTATATATATTTATTGCTTTTAACTAACTTACCTATGTCATTGTTTGCCATTTGTCATGTCTTGCTTTATAAAGATGAATACATACTTTATTATGCATTTATTAGAAGTTAACTATGCACTGATTAACAGTTAACAATCCCTTTTGCAGCCACCAGATCTAAAGCGAGAACAATGCCTTATTAAGGTTAATAAATCCTTTATCATGCACTTATTAAGTTAAATATGCTTTTCGCAGCTCCCCCATCTGGAATGAACACTACATGTGGTGAAGCTTGATAAAATGTAAAAAAGAAATATAACATATTACATATAAATACAATATTTTAGCGGTGAGTCTCAAAAACACAACCAACATGGGGATGTGTGAATAATGAATGTACTGTATGTGCAAATCTAAAAAAGAAAACACAGAGTTTGAAGCCCGTTCTCCAGTGAGATGCAGGCTGGTTATTGCATCCTATAACTGAGAGCGGGCTATATGTCTATGGTTAGTGTAGCCTACCATTATTGAGAGTCGGGGCAAATTAAAGAGGAATTATGTTAAATGTAGACAATTGTCTCATTGACTGAACATGATAAAGGCTCGTCTTGTCCACAATTCGTCTTGTGCACCATTGTTTTTGAGTCACGTGATCGGCTACTGTATTTGGCAAGTCTTCAGTTGATCGATCAATCACAATCACGTGTTTATGTTGTATATCGGCCAATCGATCCGTGCATCACTAGTATATCGTGTGCCTGTAAGATTTGATTGTCTCAGCATACACCAGTGGTAATAGAGCTTTAAACTACCAAATGAATGAATAGAAAACTACACACATGTAAATTGTAATTTAAGGCCTGGAGTGGCCTAGATGTGTGTGTAACTGACTTAACCTATGCATGGAGGTGTGTGCTGTATGATGTACCATGAAGGAACTCTGGCTCTATATCTGTAGCTCGGTAACATTCAGTAGTAATAACCCCCCCCCACACCCACCCTACCCCCACACCAGGTCTGGTCAGAGAGCAGGAGGCAGGGCTCCAGGAGTTTGCCTCTCAGGACGGCTTCTCGGTGCTGATGCGAGGCATGCAGTCAGAAGACGAGAGGCTGAGGACCAAGTCGGCCTTCCTGCTGCTCAACCTGCTGTCGGTCCACGCGGAACACAAAGGTAGGGGCCAACGTGCCCCTGGGGGCCCCATTTAACCAATGTAGTAGTAGTAGTGCAGTGGCTAGGTTGGTCGACACTCAGTCGGATGGTTGTGGATTGGGTTGTGGTTATTTAAAGCTCCCCTTGTACTCTCCTCTAGGTACAGTTCTGTCCATGGGCATGGCAGAACAGCTGGTGTCCGTGCTCCGATCGCCACACTCCTCGTTCCACGAACACGTGCTTGGCGCCCTCTGCTGGTGAGAAAAGCATAGCGTACAAAGTCTCTATCTTACACGTATATGGATTAGATTCCAAGGGAGATTTGAAGAGTCGTAAGTGTACAATTACGTACACAATTCCATGCAAGTACTCTCAGAAACATGGTAAAATTGTATTTATTCTTTCTCTAATTTAAGCAAAATTGATCAATCTAAAACTTCTGTTTTTGAAGTCCTAACAAACCTGATCTGTACATAGAAATGAGTGATCCTGCCTATCCAGGAGAGCATGGCATTAACATTACCAGGGTTAGGGGTTTGATTGCTAAGAATGTATGCACTCATGGTAAGACACTTTACATAAGTATCCACCAAATGGCATGTATATATCTGAGGGTCTATGGATGATATTGCTCCTTTGTGTTTCCAGTCTGGTGGAGGACTGTCCACAGGGGTTGAAGGACTGCAGGAACTCCGCTCTGGGTTTGGAGGAGCTACTCAAGCACAGAGCCAAAGACCTCCAGGGAAGAGAAGAGTGCCAGGTACACCACTTCTACCTGTCGACCTATTGAATCTATATTTAGTTGGTTATTTACCAGACCTGCAGTGAAGATTCAGATGTATGTTGCTCAAGGGTAGACTGTGGCCATTGGGGATCGAACCCAGTGCCTTTCGTCTGGGAGTCAAACACCCTATAGACACTACAATATCCTGTCATGTACAATATGCTAAATCGTTTATACCTTCTAAAGACTGTGAGTAAGGGCAGCAATTCCTGTTCAATTTCTTAATGTGTTGACATGGACATGCATTGCGACGAGTAGATTTGGATTAAGGCAATAGTGTCAGTTAAAACCAGTCAAATGGCTATTTTTCATTTGACTACAGGAAGAACTGGATTTCTGCAAGCGATTACGGGCCACGTGTTTCCAAGGGCAACAGACCGACGACAATGGAATGGATCGCTGACATCTTGTTGGCTCATTCGTCCAAAGAGTTCCCACGTCCACTGGTCACAAAGACGAGAGATACGCAGCCCAGATGGTCCAAAGACTCATTCAAGTTTGCTCCTCTGTGGATGGCTTGTTTCTTTGACGTATGTATAAATCTATTGAGCTTTTGATGCAGCCTGTGCTCAGTTTAGCCCCTTAACTGTGCAGTGAAGTCCAATGTCTCTTGATGTAGAATGAGACATTTAAAGTGGTTTCCAGTTTCTTGTTTTGTGTCTTGTATGTTTGGTTTATCTCAACATATTAGTTTATCACGCAAGTCATTGATAACATGTTATCTAGTAAAAAGTGAAATGTAGTGGGTTTAGTTCACAAATGACGAGTTAGACGACAAAGAAATTGAATTTATTAAGTCATGTTTATGTTTGAATAAACAAATATAATTTTATGCAAACCCATAATGTAAACATTTTGTATAATTAAATTGACATTGGTGTACAGATCCATTCTAGAATTCAGTTTAATCTAAAAGTAAGCTTCGTAGTGTTTTGAGAGTCGGGTTTTCAGCTATGGGAAACGAATGAAGGAATAAACTTTTCCTTTATAGTCTTTACATTTTAATTCCAGTTTATCCTGACGTGTTCATACTTTTTTTTTTTTAAATGTTGTGCCACCACCATACAAAGCTGAACATCCGGACTGTCTCAACACCAAACTACTACTAAGACCTCTTCCATTTTGAAAAGTCATCCTGGTCCTCCACCACCAACACGTCACCCACAGCGATCAGCATCTGTGCCAGATAATACGTAACCATGACGGCCGCTTGTCCGTGTTTAATCGACGCAATCACCTTGAAAACCTGTAGCGCCAGCACGCTGTCGGAAACCAGGAACGACACGCTCCCTAATATGGTCGCAACTTGGCCGGTTCTGATCGCTAGGTTTGCCATGAGGGTGATCAGACCGACGTAGACGCCCACGCCAGGGGTTAGGAGCGCCGAGTCAGGGGCTTTCTGTAGGAATGGGTAGATGTAGACGTAGAAAGCAGCTCCCAGACCGAAGACGAGGAGGTAGAGGAGGACGCTATGGGAGGAAGAGGGGCGACGCGGCAGGTAGCGGGCGGTGAGGAAGGCCAGTGAGAACAGAAGATGTGCCGCGGCAAACGCACCCATCCCTGAAACAAACAGACAGATGAGGACATGTTGAGACCAATGCAAATTAATTCCAGTTAACTGACCCAATTAAAACCAGAAACAAAAGGTCTACTTGGAGAACTTGGTTCCGGAATATAGGTTAGGCCTAATTGAATCGGATTACATTTTAATGTCACTAATCTGTAACGTAAAAAAAAACCGATGAAAGCTGAAATCCAGCTACAGGTTATTAATGATGATATATAATCTGCTATACCAGTTTATTTTTAAGTATTTGTTTCTGAAGCACTCAAAACTGCCCTCTACCTTTCCATGCCATTAACGTATAGAGATGCGAGTTAGTGCATCCATGTCCAAAATCCAGTCTTTCGGTCAACTCTTATTAGAAGAATTATGGACTTTTTAGTGAGCTGACTTCACATATAGCATTTGTCTTGGAATTAAATTATGTTCTTTACTACGCTGCACATTGTTTTTTAAGTATTAAACTAACCAATTTCTCTTGTGTCTTATCGTCACCGTCATTATTTGTCAACACAACAGAATGAACGGCAGGACATTTAAAAAACGAAACAAAAAACCCTCCAGCATTGGACCATTGGCCGCATCGTAAAGTTGAATATCTGGAGGATCTCCACGTGCTGACCATGTCTCACCATAGATGAAGAGCTCTGGCCACACAAGGCAGCAGTCCCCCACGGCCGACAGCAGCAGACCCCCGGCCACACCCCCCAAACTCCTCCACCCGTTCCAGCCCAGCACCATGGCAGCCAGTAGGAGCACGGGCGCCGCCTTGACCCCCGCTGCAACGACTGAAGGGGGGGGGGAGTCATGGGCCCACAGGAAGAGGAAGGCGGCGGACGCCAAGAAGAACGGCACTAGAGATAGAAACAGAGCACAGGACTGGAGGGGGGAGGAGGAAACGGGGGAGACAGGAGGGGGAGGGGGGAGATAAAGGAGATGGTAAAAGAGATGCGACAACATAAATGGCTCGCATCATGGTTTGTGGCGTGCAGGAGACAGTAGAACTATGTGAAAATGTATTCATGATTAAAAATGTTCAATTATTACAATTAGAATGCCATCATTGCGCGCGACACACACAATGTATACTGCAGGTTATGTGTAAAGCTGAGGAGGGTTAAAAGATACCATGTTTTGCCGCTGTCTCCGATCATAGGCGTGGGTCTCCAGGATGTCCATCTTCACCAGCTCCTCTTTAATGGCTCTCCTAGCCCCACCGTCGTGCTACAGTCTGGTTATGATGACCACTGCACACAACCTAAACTCATGAGTTATACGTACTTGTTGTTTGGCTGTTGCTCTCTCTCCTCCTCAGTAAGACAAGCGGCGTGTCTCTCCACCTGTTGCCATCTGATAGTGTTGTGGACTTCAGACCGACCGGCCCGCTAGGGGGTCCATCCACTGGATCCTTATTGGGCTCCCTGGCTTCTCAGTTTTCGCATCCCAATCAGTGCACTTTGACCACTGCAGCTGTGACATCGCAGCACCAAGACCAAAGTTTACCTGTGCAGATAGTTAAGTTAATAATTAAGTGTGAGTGAGAGAGGGAAACACTGTTTCCTGAGTTGAACTTTGAACCGCGCACACCCACTTCTGAGTGAGGGCCCGGACGGGGTCATTAGGTGTGTAGTGGTGGATAGACCAGTTGAGAGAGGCGACGCTAGGATCTGCCGGATCTACCTGTGAGTAAATCCATAAATAAGCGACAGAGGGTTGTCTTGAACATAGTGCGACTAGGTGACATAAAGTGGAGGTTAAACTTTAAAGATAGAACTAATCCAAATTTAGATTAATCGCTTTCCTACGGAGCCCCTCTGGGGTCACATGGTAAAAGATAAAACTAGATGTGTAAATCCGTGCCCTCGGATTCACAAACCGTTTGTTTCTTCTACACAGCAGCGAATGGAGTGGACCATTCATACACACGTGCACCCCACGGAGCATTCAGACCCACATCTGTACCACGTGTTAGGGAGCACCGATAGCCTACCACTTCAGTACTGATCCCGAGCACCGACACACATTTTCGGATGGGCCGATCCCGAGTACCAATCCGATACCAATGATTATATTTTTCTTTCATTAAGAAGTTGAATATTAGACTAGCCCATTTCCAAACGTTTAAAAAAAAAAAAAATATATATATATATATATATATATATATATATATATATATATATATATATATATATATATATATATATATATATATATATAATTAATAACAATATACAGCCTACACACAATACAAACTAGGAGCCACATTAACGTTTTTGTTCCATACATTAATGTGACCTTATGATAATCATTGTGTAAGGGTTGTTATTGTTTGCGCGACATACCCGCTGTCGTATGCGAGTTAATTTGTTGAGCCGACAGACATGCGTTGTGTGTCTTTTAATGATAGACGCAACAGCATGTAAACACGGAGAACTAGTTTAGTTTGGACCAGTTAAGAGTGGAGCCACGCAGGGAACGGATTAAACATCACTTTAACAAAGGAGAAGGAATCAGTGGGTTTACTATTGAACTGATTCTGGCCACACACTCACTCGTGCACTAAGTAAATGAGCTATAATAACGGATAATACAATAGACTTTATGGATAATACACACCCAACAACGATTTAACCCAAATGTAATAGTTTCGCCTGTAATACGCTCTGCGCTTATTTATATGCGCTTGCAGAGAAAAGGACCTCTACAGTAAAAGTTAAAGCCTTTTAATACATAGGTATTGTAACCTACTCCTCGATGCCTTTACATTGCACCTCTCTTAGATGTATCTGTCGTCATGCATTAAACCATACAACTTCATCAATCTCTGTTTTCCAATGGTGTCTAAACTCAACCAAAATCGCAATCAACCTGAATGTAATCTGTCACACACATACAATTGCCTCCATTCACCCAGTTCCTTGACTACGGGTTCCTTAAAGGCCCCTGAAATGAAAAATACATTTCCCAGTGTTAATCCTGTGTCCATGTTAATTGTTCATTTATATGTTATATGCCAAATATATGTACCCCCAATTTTTTTTTTTTTTTTTTTTACCTCAAAATCCCTGTCTTTTTTTATTCTGTAAAACATTTTAACATTTTTGATGACTCATCCTGTACTAATTTGGCCTCCAATGAAAATGAGCTGAGGAGATGAGCCTGGGTCTCTCCTTCACAAGCAGCACTGCCGGCCGGAACATATGGCTTCACTCCAACGACTTCATCAGGGTCAACATCTTTCTCTTTTTCTATTTGCATCCCTGTCTTCTTCGTCCAAGTATATGTTGGCAAAATCCGCAGGCGTAGGCAAATCGATGTGGCGAGAATTCCTCCACAACAGAGAGCAGGCTGTCGTCATGGCTTTATACAGTCCCTGACAAAAGTCTTGTCACTTATCCATTTTGTAGAAACAACAGCTTATAACCTGACTTATAATTAATCCATTGGTTTTAGAAATGGCTCAAATGAAAGCTAAAACCCTCCCAAATTATGTTTAATATACTAAAATAAATTTGCTTCACTGAAGAAAGAGTGATCACTTAATGAACACAGAAAGGTCAGATTTTGGCAAGACAAAAGTTTTGTCGCCTACAGAGAGTAATGTGAAAATTGAACAAATAATTTTCTTCAACTACAAAAATGTGTTGCATAACATCAGTGAATTAAGTAGTGGTGCTGTGAGATCCATATTTAATATCTTGTATGACTTCCATGAGCTTGAAGGACTGCATCTCCATGCGGTTTGACTCCATGCGGTTCAACAATGAGGAATAGCAAAGAAAGCAGTCTTACATGCCTCCCAGAGTTCATCAAGATTCTTTGGTTTCGTCTTCCATGCTCCCTCTTTCATTCTACCCCAGACATGCTCAATGATGTTCATGTCTGGTGACTGGGCTGGCCAGTCCTGGAGCACCTTGATCTAGAGATGGAAGTATGCGATGGAGCACCATCCTGCTGCAAAATTTGACCCCTTTTATGGTTGGGAATGTAAGAGGTAGCTAATACTTTTTGATATTTTAGGCTATTGATATTGCCTTCCACCCTGCAAATCCCTCGCACACCCCCATACTGGATGTAACCCCAGACCATGATTTTTCCGCCACCAAACATAACTGTTTTCTGGGTGAATCTCAGATCCATGCGGGCTCCAGTAGGTCTCCTGCAATATTTGCAGCAGCTGTGATGTGTACTTCCATCTCTACATCAAAGTTCCTCAAGGCGAAGTCCTGGAGCACCTTGATCTTTCAAGGTGCTCCAGGACTGGCCAGCCCAGTCACCAGACATAAACATCATTGAGCATGTCTGGGGTAGAATGAAAGAGGGAGCATGGAAAACAAAACCAAAGAAGAATCTCGATGAACTCTGGGAGGCATGTAAGACTGCTTTCTTTGCTATTCCTGATGACTTCATCAATAAATTGTATGAATCATTGTCGAACCGCATGGAGTCGAACTGCATGGAGATGCAGTCCTTCAAGCTCATGGAAGTCATACAAGATATTAAATATGGATCTCACAGCACCACTACTTAATTCACTGATGTTATGCAACATATTTTTGTATTAGAAGTAAATTATTTGTTCAATTTTCACATTACTCTCTGTAGGCGACAAAACATTTGTCTTGCCAAAATCTGACCTTTCTGTGTTCATTAAATGATCAATCTTTCTTCAGTGAAGCAAATTCATTTTATATATTAAACATAATTTGGGAGGGTTTTAGCTTTCATATGAGCCATTTCTAAAACCAATGGATTAATTAAAAGTCAGGTTATAAGCTGTTGTTTCTACAAAATGGATAAGTGACAAGACTTTTGTCAGGGACTGTATTAAGGGCGTATATCATGGTATAGACATGGGGGGTCCAAATGAGAGCCCTCCCCCAGATTTTCTTTTTGTAAGTGCATCTCCCACAATTCTATGATATTTATATACAGTATGAACATTTGCACATTTACAACATAGTTTTGAGGACTACCAGGGGTGGAATTCAGGGCTGAAAAAGATGACAAAAATGTGAACCCCCCCTAGGGGGGTCCAGGGGCATGCCCCCCTGGAAGATTTATTTTTAAATATCTTTAAAATGTGGATTTACAGTCAATTTTAGCATCACAATATAGGGAAACTCACCCTAGAATTAATGTAATCATACTGAATTAAAATCTTTCTGAAGTAATGTAAGGGGGGTATCAGTTCAGGGCACTTAAAAAAATAAACAGTCAAGAGAGTGCTGAGCCGGGTCCAAAATTGTATTAAAGTGCATTGCATCCACAATACAATAAAGAGCATCAAACAAAACAAAACCAATATGCATAACTGACAAATCAAATGGAAAACACTGCTTATGTTATATTTTGGGAGAGAGAGACTGTCCTTATTTCTTCTTAATGTTAAGTTGGCACTTTGGCTGGTGGCAACGTTATGGTAATGTTAAACGAGTGGTCCCAGAGCCCTAACGTCAGTTATGTTATACAAGTGGAAACAAGTATGCTAACGTTGGACTCCATCGAAATAACTTTAACACCACATCCAAATTGTGATGGCTAGCGTTTGCTAAATCAAAACAACTTAACCTTATCAGGCTAATTAACAGTCCCAAGCTTGACATATTGTCATATAAGCCAATTAAGGTTATCATAACACTACCTTAAAGGAGAACTCCGGTGTAAAATGGTTCTGGGATGTTTAGTATGATAACGAGTTTGAACGTTCCATGGAGAGCAACAAAAAGCCGATACGACGCGAATATAAGCTCGCGTGATCGCACGTGACCTCTGTGTTCGTCAATCGACTTATCGAGCCTCAAAAAAAACATGGCGTCGACGGGCGAACTACTGAAGGTATTGTGTGTATAAAATCTGCTTTTTAATAAACTATCTGTACACTTACGAAGTTGTCAAGCTCGTTTTATGTTAAGACCCTCATTATACTACCAAAGAAGTGTCAGGCTATTTCTAGCCTTGTAAGTGCTTTAAAAAAGCGATTTATTTTTTACCAGGTGAGATGCCCTTAGCACTCAAACGTATAGCAGTTTGGTAGAATCGGCTAAAAACAGCGAACTTAGCTTTGCGTCGTATCAGCTTTTTTTTGCTCTCCATGGAACGTTCAAACTCGTTACTAAACATCCCAGAACCATTTTATACCGGAGTTCTCCTTTAAGGCATGTGGGCAGTCAAAAACTGACCTCCCAGAGAAGGCCCTCTTCAGTCTCCACTCTTCTCAGGTGCGTTGCACGTGCCAAGCGTGGTTCTTATTTCATTCCCTGTGACTCTACACAAATCACACAAATGAAGATTAGAACAACTAATGCTGTACTTGAACAAATGACAGATTAACTCTTTAACACAAAATAAATAAAATGAACATAAATAATGTATGCGAGTTCTATTTGGCAGTGTAATCATGAACATTGTGCAAATACTTACAATTTAGTGAGACACACAGGCTTATGCTTGACATACATTGGCACGAAAGTGATATGCTCATTGCTTTTTTAAATAAAAAAAGGTTATATTGAAAATATGTGGCATAGAAAATATTTAGGCTATCGAACTTGTATGTTAGTATCCAGATTTAACTGATTTTATTAATGTGGGATGCATTAATTATTTATAAACATTTTAGTTTTGAGTACCCCCTGCAGTACTCCAAAGTACCCCTAGGGGTATGGGTACCCCCATTTCAGAAACACTGATCTAAACAAAATGACCCAAAAACCTTGAGGCTTCATCGTTTAACTCAACTAGGCACTGACAGATTTGTTTCCTTTCCAACGCATCCAATTTCTCTTGATGCACATGGCAAATGACAATATTGTTTAGCCGGGTCTGTGTCATTGTTGTTCTCAGCCATGTCTTCAGATGTCTCAGGGTGCTGAAACTTCGCTCTGCCTCTGCTGAGGAGGCAGGAACAACCATCATCAGTCTCAAGAGGACCTCAACTTGCTTGAAAAGATGTCGCACCTCTGGCACCATTTCCCGGAAAATCTTCTACCTCTGAGGAAGTTGTACACGTGTAGTTGGCCTGGAACATTTTCAGCTGCACTTCTAAAGCCATGGCATTCAACTCTGGGTATTCATCTAGGACTGCATCAATGTACCCAGAGATGATTACGTCCTCTAATCCAGTAGAATGATGATGTGGTGTGGCTGGATCAGTGAAGCGCTTCGGAGGGATCTGTACATGAGGCATCTTGATGGGCTGCAGGTTTAGAGATTACAACCTGAGATGCTTTGGAGTACAGCCGGTCAAAGTGCTCTTCAGATCTTTTAGCCTGGATGCCTCTTGTCACATGCGCTACAGCAGCCAGCATCCCTGATGTCATTTGGCTTCTCTGCTGCAGAGAACTGTTCACCTCCTCCAAGACAGCCATGGCAACTTCTGCCAGGATGATGCTGAGAATGGTATTGCCCCTCAAAAAGCTGCCATGAAGGCCACTTGCTTTTGCAGACATTTCCATCGTGGTGGAGACATTTCTTCTGTGGCTGTGAGCACAGATTCGTATTGGGTGAGGACAGAGTGCATGGCTGGCGTTTGCACTGTCCACCTGGTGGGGCAGAGAGGCTTTGGAGATGTGTGCAGAGATGTGTGATCTGACTTTGCTATAGCGGTGAAGATAGCCTTGAATTTCCCGGACTGATTGAATTAAACACCCAACTCATGCACTAATTGCATTGCATCTCTTATAATTGGGGAGGATACACAGGCGGCTTTGGTGATCAGATTTACACAATGCAGCCCACAATGAACATAAACTGCAAGAGGCTGCTCTTTCTTGAGATGAGCTTGCACACCTTGCATCCTACCAAACATATTGTCTGCACCACCGTAAGTTTGATCCTGTAGTTGTGATAGTGGGAGATTTAGGCGAATTAGAACATCTTTAGCTACACTAGCGATGACCTGATATAGGCCGATGAATTCCTCTCTGGGTTGCAAGGTTTTGTTAACAAAGCGCAGGTTGAAGTTTCCCTCTTTGTTTTCATGTCCCCTTAAAGCATTGTTCTGTCTTGCCGAGCACATCACCCCCCCCCCCCCCCCCCCCCCCTCACACAATCTTTAAGAGATTATTTCTTGCCACATGCTGCTGCTTTTGTAACTGAGAGGAAAGTTGAGTACTGACAGGCTGTTTGCGGTGCAAATGTGTTGTCATCGCTGTTGAATGACAATCGCTGTCTTCATGTTGAAAGAACCTTTGGAATGCTGTTTTCCAGTTGCTAAATCTTGTTTTTATATCAGCCTTACTGGCTAAAGAGGATTTCTGATCTCCAAAATATTTGGCACAGTAAAACACAGCAGCCCCTTCAACGAGGGGCTGTAATGAAGCCATTTGTACTGCCTAAACCAACTTTTTTGTCAGGGACTCGATGAAGTTGGTATTGGGCTGGTGTGGGCAAGTACCTGATCTAAACCAAACTGCTCTCTCTGCCTGGTTCTGTCTCTATATCCCTATTAGTCTCCTGAAATATACATAACATGTGTTGAAATAACTGCATCTTTTCATCATTGAATCGATGACTGCGGTTACATGGCCCGCAATACTCCAATCTTAATCAGATTAAGACACAGGTGGACAACACCGGTTAAAAGCAAACCAAAAAGCAAAACACCAGCTTACTGTGTCCTCTCTTTAGTAGGCTACTGGACCCTTTTCACAGGTCGTCAGTAGCAGGGTAAAGTAACTTCCTGTTCCTGTCGTTTTAACATTAGATCGGTTTTATTTATGTTCGTCCCAGCACCAGCATGGTCAATGTATATTTACTTGACTAGTTGTCAAGTTACTGTTATGAACTAGGCCTACACCTGTGTTTTTCCTTCTATGAAAAGGGTCTAGTCCAGCCTTAGCAATGCAACGAGCAAACAGCATGGATGGAGTGAGAGTTAATCACCAAAACTAAAACAGCTAACTCTTAAGCAAAAAGTGAATCCTCCTGACAAATAATCGCATCATCACACATTTTTATTAAAAGTGAACCTAGAAAACAGTGTAGATAATACATCAGAAACAATGTCCTCCTCACTAGCGCTTTCGTTACTCGCAGCGGCTGCCATCGTGAAGTAAACCAAATCACGCCCCATAAGCTAGCTAGCTAGTTTAGCAGGCGGAACTTGTCATACAGTTAGCGATACCAAAGCCCACCCATTTAGAGGGAAGATATGATTGGTCAATTTTACTGTCATTTGAAATTAGTCTCTCATTGAATTACTATTACTCGACCCATTTTCTTGCAGCAAATGCAGTCAGCAAAATTCTGATAGACTGACAAAAGGGCTTTTTTCATTTAACCCTTCACATTCCAACACCAATTAAATAGGCAGGTTTGAACGGTTTATTTCCTCAGAAACATTTGTTTAGATGTTGATTGTCAAATTATGAATTAATAAAATACAATTTGAATATCTAGAATATCTTGGGTCTTGGCCTAGAGGGCCCTGACGGTTCCCCTCTGCTATTTAGCTAGCTATATAGTAAGTGTATAAAGAACAGTGTACAATGTACAGTAGTAACAGTTTCCTGAAACGTTAGCTATTGCCTTATCTATTTACTAAGATAACGTTACCTATTTAGGTATCTAGTTACTTACTGTCTGAAAAAAACCTTGTATGTCTGGCTGCCGGTCCTGCTTTCTCCACTTTTTAGGTAACCTTTCTTCCTCCATTTGTTCACCTCCACTGACCAGAGACCATCAGATTACCGTCACAGCAGAACGACGTGAGGTGGATTGCGTTAGGTGAACGTACGGCCGTGCAGCAAGTACGTTGTAAACATGGGCGCAACCAAGTGTACAATTGGGAGGGGGGGGACTTAACAAGCGGAAATAAATAGAAAATAAATAGGAAAAACCAAGAAGACAGATCCGTTGACAGGGTTAAAAAAAGCAGGACATATGTAACATATTTTCTACTGTATATTGGGGGGGGGGGGGGGGGGGGGGGTATTGGGGGTAACACGAAGTATTGGGGCGGAACACGACCTCCCTGAAGAAAGTGTGGTTACGCCCTTGCTTTACATGTTGAGCTGCTAGCTACTGTCAATCTGGCAGCACATTCAGCACTATTGGCTACTGTAAATGCCAATTAATATCCAAGTCCCTCCCTAGCTTCGTGTTTAACTGGAAAAACGTGAATATGCAATAGTGAATATTGAAATGGGATTCATAATCTGTGCGCACGGTTTTGTAAATCTTGTTTAATCCGTAGTTCAGGAATCCGTAGTTAAGGAATTCAATTCAATTTTTTTTTATTCATAAGGAAGTGGATGAATGCTCCATGGGGAATGCATGCACGTGTGTATGAATGGTCCACTCCAATCTGAATAATATGCTTATTAACATTATTAACAATGTGTATTTATTGTGTTTCACTAACTTACCTATTATGTCATTGTTAAACCTAACCTTTTTCTTGTTTTATTAAGATTAATACAGACTTAATTATGCATTTATTAGCAGTTAACTATGCACTTATTAACAGTTAACTATGCTTGTTGCAGCTCCCCCATATGGAATGAACACTAACTGTGGTCAAGTTAATAACGTGAATACAAAATTATATATAAATACTGTATTTTAGCGGTGAAGCACAAAAACACACTTTAAGACAGCTTTTTTGAAAAACAATTTTTTAGTTTTCATCACTTTCATGTACCTAAATGGCAGCTACATGTGGCCACAAACAGTACGTTTGCATGCACAGATTATATCGATTAAAGCCATTGCTCGTCTATGCTCCGCAACTGGACAACTGCAATTGTCCGCGTATACATGGCGGTGAGTAAATCGATTCATTGGCCGAAGCGTGTCGTGCCCCGGTACGATAGGTGGCGCTGTGCCCATTTCAACTAGTGGTAGTAGAGCCACCGGTTGACCCCTTTACGTCACCAGCAACAACAAACTCATTCGAGAAAGCGATGTTTCAGCAGACAGCTGTCAGTTCACTTCGGGTCCATATCATTTCTCCGACCTCTCGGTCGTATGCGGACCGCTCCGCTGCTCTGCCGGCGGAGCGGTCCGCATACGACCAAGAGGAACAATGGAGCGTCAATGGAGAAATGATATGGACCCGAAGTGAACTGACAGCTGTCTGCTGAAACATCGCTTTCTCCTCCATGTCGCGTTTCAGTCTGGACTTCAGAGAGTCAAAGCCAAAGTTAATTTCCCCCAATTCCTTTTCCCCATGGGCGAGATAAACCCGACTAGGAGTCTTTACTTGTTGTGTACCAGAGAGTCGGAGAACCCGACGCAGTCTGTAAGATTCATATATCAGAGAATACCGCCGTCAGTTCGGCCGCGGCGCAATGAATGAATAAAGATCGTAGTTATTTTACAACCTCGTTGATGAGCAAGATTTAGAAAAACATGGGCCGTGTTCCGATATCTGTGAGTACACTAACTTCCGTGAGTACACTTCAACATAGTACACTATCCGTACTCAATAGGTACGCAGAGCTTCAGATGTTAGTGCTGTTCCAAATGCAGTACTCTGTGGCGCACTTAACGGAAATGACATCAGCTGCGCGGCCGCGTCACCCGCCAAACAGGTGAATTCATTAGACGTTCTCTGAGCGCGGCTCCGCCTCTTCCGCTACGTAGCTAAGATGGCTGCCGTTGAGTACGCATAGTGTACACCGTTGCACACTCAGCATTTTGGCCGTTTTGAGTACACATACGGTCCTTTCAAGTACACTTCTTTTCGCCGCGATCATAATCGGAACACCCTACGTACTCAAACTAAGTATACTAAGTACGGGTAGTACGGCCAGAGAATGTCTAATAAGGAGAGAAGTTCCACTCTCGGTTTACTTCCGGGTTCTGAACTGTTGCAGTTCCCCTCTGGTTCCATGTGAGGGCGCTCACATGGTGAGTGCAGAATGAATGGCGGTCTATGGAGCTGTAATACCCCTCAAACTCCAATTTTCTCAGGATATAATTTTTTGTCTAGTAATTTGAATGTTGCTTTCGAAAGGGGATGCAAAGAAATTACACATTGCTGGGTGTTAGATTTTTTAGAGTCACTTATTTGCTTTAAAAAAGTATTTTAAAATGTCAATGACGTCATACACATCTTACGACCAGAGATACTGCTTTACGGCTTTAAGCCTCTCCCTTTCCCTCAAGGCATCGATAACACAGCAGTACATACATAACGATACGCAGATAAAAGTGCCAGCAACCAAAAGAAGTTGCTGTGTTAAAAAAAAAAAGAACTTGGGCGAAATTGTCCACCATAACGTTCTGGTCCCGCTTCGGATGCCAAGATGCCATCAAGCAGATCTCTGGTCGTAATCAGTCCTTCACTGACCAATCAGCGTTCATTAGCAGAATGCTAGCGTGTTATGGGCAATAACAACACGTCCTGTAAGAAATCGAGAGGACATAAGTACTCGTTCATTCAACTTTCGATCTATAACCTATGTTGAACTTGTAAGAACTACAATCAAATCGGAGTTTTTTCAATGAGAATCAGGTGAAAGAGACACATTTAGCCGTGTAGCTCCATCTGCTCCCATTCATTCTGCACTCACGGCGCCCCCAGTGGAGCTCTGGTGGAACTGCAACCAGAATTCGGTACAATGGGACTTAATAGGGAGTGGACAGACTCTCCGTAGACGGGCTCTGGTACGGCTATCGGAACACGGCCATGGACTTTAAATTCAGCCTTGGGTTAAATCGAAGCGTAGTGTGTACTGAATGCACGTTGATGAAGATACACTCCTATAGGCACGGCACCCGCTTCCTCCATCTTCTGCGCCAGCTTTTTAAATACACCGCCGACCCAAAGTTAGTTGACAGCTGTCTGCTGAAAACATATTTCTCCCACCAGAACAGCCCTGAATGAATGAATAAAGATCGTAAACACGTTGGGAGAAAACATTTATTTTGACAGATGTGCCCGACATTACTACTTTACAACCTCGTTGATGACCCACATTTAGAAAAACATGTACTTTTAATTCAGCCTTAGGTGAAATGGAAGCGTAGTGTCCGTGTGCTTCCACCTTTAATGAATGAATGCCATGCGCGCTCCCGCGGCCGGGACACAATTCTTATAGCGCCACCTTTTTAAATAAATCGCCGTTTCTCGTTATCCCTTATCCGATGGCGACAACCACAACAACAAGACTATCGTCTCCTTCTACTTCCGGCTCACGGCCCCGGGAAGAGATCTCGAGCATGCGCAGAACGCAATTCAGCGCAGAAGCCAATTCGATTGGTTACATGCACGCTTAGTCGACTATGAATCGCATAATCTAGGGGTCTTAACTCGATAATGTGTAAGTCGATTCGAACCGATTATAGCTCGACTAAGGTGTATACATGCATCTTAGTAATCCAATCATAGTTGGATTAAGCCAATAAGTCGACTTTCTTGAGTGTCATGTAAACGTAGAGAACATTGTATAAAACACACTCAAACAGGCCTTTGAAAAACATTTAAGTAAATTGTATATTAGATATTCTGAAAACGTTAATATGAAACATGACTAATCACATCAACACAATACATTGTTGTTTTTTCTGAAGGTATTTAATTAGCTTTAATGTTTTTCTAGTTGAACTACCTTCAAAAATCAGTTTTCTGAGTTTGGTTTGCAACACCATGTCGCTTCTTTTTCTTCTTCTTTTTAGTTTTTGTCTGTTGGCATCTAGCTTAAAGGTGCATTACCGCCACCTGGAGATAGGTCTGGCTATGCTAGACTAATAAGTGCATAGTTAACTGCTAATAAATGCATAATAAAGTATGTATTAATCTTAAGCAAGCAAGAGTTTTTTTCGGTAACGTTTTATATTAAGGTCCTTGTAATAACCATTAATTAATAGGTAATAAGGCCCTTGTAAGTCCTTACAAGATGCTTAACATTATTGTGTGTTTATAAGTGTTAATAATTGCATTATAATACAGTTCATAGCAGGCTATAACACATTTATAAGCGCTTATAAGAAACTTGTTAACAGTTTGCAAATGCATAAGAACATTAATAAAAGCCTCATGAGTAGGCTATCTTATAATTGTTCATAATAGCATTACAAACACCCATAACCCACCCATTACGTCTTTGCCATGCCTTTATTAATCTTCTTTTGTTTGCTTATTGATATTAAAATATACTTTATTGTTCATCTATTATAAGTTAGCTATGCAATTGTTAACAGTTAACTATGCTTTTTGCAGCTACCGGATCTAAAGCGAGAACAATGCCTTATTAAGTCTTTTCATTATGCGTTTATTAATGGTTAATATGCTTTTCCACTTCCACATCTAGAATGTGGTCAAGGTTGATATAGTGGAAAGAAAAAAATGCATAATACAAGTGTTTCAACTGTGAAGGCCACAATTGTTTTATTTATTGCTGTGGCGGTTCCGGACGCCGCCGGAATGGTTCCGGTTCCGGACGCCGCCGGAACCGCGACGCTTTCCAGGGCACGGGCCCCTATCTCGGGGCGAACCCATTCCAGGGCGCCCTGCCCTTCACAAAGAAAAGAGAACTCTTCCCGGGGCTCCCGCCGGCTTCTCCGGGGTCGTTTGCGTTACCGCACTGGACGCCTCGCGGCGCCTATCTCCGCCTCTCCAGATTCGGGGATCTGAACCCGACTCCCTTTCGATCGACTGGGGGCGACGGAGGCCATCGCCCCGCGCTTCGGAACGGCGTTCGCCAATCTCTTAGGACCGACTGACCCATGTTCAACTGCTGTTCACATGGAGCCCTTCTCCACTTCGGCCTTCAGAGTTCTCGTTTGAATATTTGCTACTACCACCAAGATCTGCACCCGCGGCGGCTCCACCCGGGCCCGCGCCCTCGGCTTCCGTGCTCACCGCGGCGGCCCTCCTACTCATCGCGGCGTAGCCCACGTGGCTCCGATCGCCAGCGACGGCCGGGTATGGGCCCGACGTAAAGCACATGGTGATTACGCCGGGAAATGTCAAGATGCCATCCGTGACTGACCAGATATTGACGACACAGTTCGGGCACTGAAGAAATCATGGAGACCGTTGCCTGTTGGCAGGGCCGGTTCTAGCCCTTTTGGTGCCCTAGGCGAGATTGAGTTTTGCGCCCCCCCCCCCCCTTACTTTGCATATTTTTTCAACCACTTATAATTCTACTATACTACATTCAGTGTTTCCCCTACAATTTTGTGTAGCAGTGGTGCTGAGAGTTGGTAATCTAGCAAGGCTAGGGGGGTCCGGGAGCATGCCCCCCCAGAAGAACATTTAGAAAAATAACCCTTTAAATGGTTACTTCTGGTGATATTTTTTGGGGGGGAAATTTACAGATTAAGACTTCCAAATAGACATAAAAATCAACAGAATCAAGGCCTCTGCTGAGACCAAATCATTGTGCAAATGTGCCTTGAACCTGGCAGAAACTAAGTTCATCTTTTGTGTGAATTTTCAGCTATTTCTTTAGAATTAATCATAAGCCTTAGAAAAAATAATTTAGACACCACTAGTTTTACAATCAGTTTAAACAGTAAACATGTTTTATTATTATATTCAATAACTTATTACACACTCTAATTCTGGTTCAAAGCATGGATGAACTTTTTGATGAATGATTGTTGACGGGGGGGGGGGGGGGGGTGGGGACAGATCGCGGTGCTCGTCCGATCGCGGACGAGCACCAGTGTTTCCCCTACTATGTATTCTGCTGGAAAATCAGCGCCACTGCAAAAATCTTCACATGATCGGTATTTAGCACAACACAACGTCATCTTGAAATTGCCAAGCGTTAAAGGGGAAATGAACCCAAAAACAACACTATGCTCCAACACTATATTTCATCACATGAATAAAGTTGATTGTGCTGCCATCAAATGTACTAACTCCATATAAAAAAGAAAAGAATTTAACGGCTACAGTAACGGTGATTTGACGCGTCATCAAATCACCGGAAGAAAAATGCAGGACTACAAGTTATGAACGTTCTGAATGTGAATCTTCAGGAGAGCAGCCCTCTCGGACACACACACACACAGGGGTTGAAATAAGGCTGTTTTACTCGCCAAATGCGAGTAATTTTTGTATTTGTCGAGTAATTTATGAAGACCACTCGCCACTCTGGCGAGTAATCTAAGAATTCGCCGCGATTGCCGCGGACCCGCCAGCAACGGACCCGCTAGCCGCGGACCCGACCGCGCAGCACCCACCGCCGTCTACAATCGCTGTTAACAGCATGTTACAGCGGTAACAGCATGTGTGTGTCCGAGAGGGCTGCTCTATTCGGACACATTACTATGAAGCCCCGGTGACGGTGTGGGAGTGCGGATGATAATAAAACAGCGGTAACAGCGATTGTAGACGGCGGTGGGTGCTGCGCGGTCGGGTCCGCGGCTAGCGGGTCCGTTGCTGGCGGGTCCGCGGCAATCGCGGCGAATTCTTAGATTACTCGCCAGAGTGGCGAGTGGTCTTCATAAATTACTCGACAAATACAAAAATTACTCGCATTTGGCGAGTAAAACAGCCTTATTTCAACCCCTGTGTGTGTGTGTGTGTGTCCGAGAGGGCTGCTCTCCTGAAGATTCACATTCAGAACGTTCATAACTTGTAGTCCTGCAGCTGGTTGCACCAGCTGAACGTAAGTTCCATCTTAGCTTAGTTTGAACGTAAACTGGCACTACGTTCGAGTTTACGAACTACTAATTGTTACACTGTTGCACCACACCATTTACGTTCAACGTAGGCTTAAGTTACACCTTAAGTTACACCTTAAATTACACCTAGTACTAGGTAGGTGTAACCTCCGCCGTAAATACAAAAAAAAATCCTTAAGGATGTGCGGCTGCTCCGGCGGAGCGGTTCATGTTAATAGCGGAGTCCGGGAGGGTTCACCTTCACGGCGTAGTTACGAGGGATGTGCGACTATCGTTTTAAAAATACTAAAGTGTTTTAGTTAGAAAGATATTAGATATTCAACCGATATTCACGCTCCGAATTACAGCGATCAGACACGGAGAACTAAACCCGCGATCACCGGTATGAGTCCCGCATGTCTAGCGGTGTCTAGCGGTGTCTACCTGCCCCCCCCCGTCGCTCGTAGGTCCGGGGTGGACTGTCAAGTCAGAAACGTTTGCAAATGCGAACCGATTCCTTACTTTTAAATTGAAACAATAACCGATTAATGTCATGTCAATTTCGATACGAGGCTTCACGCATCGATGTGGTCGTATTTTACAGGTTAAAAATATACGTATCGGTTAATCTTTACACCCCTAACCCGCACACGCACACACACGCATACCTCCGCCCACAAACACACACACACACGCATACCTCCGCCCCCCCCCCCCACGCACACACATCTACGCACAATGAGAGTGTGTAATTACACATCAAACGGCCCCGCCGCTCGCCTCGCGTTCCGGATCAATCCCTATTGGTCTTCCCGGACTAAACCCCAAGAAGATGTGAATGAGCCAATTAGAGTCATTATATGTAATTTAATGTTATTTTATTCCTCCAGATTGGATGCTTGAAGTTTTCATTCAGCACAAGTGTAGCTACTGTCACACTTCCTGTTTTCATTGTAAGCTACTAATGATTGGCTTGATGTGATCTAAACGTCATTAAATGCGACACTTATGGCTTGATCATGTGATCTAAACGTCATTAAATGCGACACTTATTTCACCCTAGGTAATTTACGCACTACTAGTTAAGTTCCGTCTTAAGTTATGGTGGTGCAACCTGAATTTAGAACGGCGCTAGTTTGAAACTAACTACGTCGAACGTAAGGTTAAGATCAACTTTACACCTAAACTTACGATCGACCTTACGTTCAGCTGGTGCAACCGACTGCTGCATTTTTCTTCCGGTGATTTGATGACGCGTCAAATCACCGTTACTGTAGCCGTTAAATTCTTTTCTTTTTTATATGGAGTTAGTACATTTGATGGCAGCACAATCAACTTTATTCATGTGATGAAATATAGTGTTGGAGCATAGTGTTGTTTTTGGGTTCATTTCCCCTTTAAGACAACATTTTCAATATTTTTTGCCCCAATCAATTTCTACCAATAATGTAAATAAAAGCTTAAAATTAACACAAAAGAAAAACATGAGTAATCCTGTCTAAAATTATAAAATCAAGATTTCTGTTTCTGACCAGTTCAAGGTACGTGCTCCAATATTAAATCTGTTGATGGTATATCATATTTGTCTCAAAATGTCCATTTCTATCCACAAAACTTGCCAGAAGTTATGGTTTAAGGGGTTATTAAAAAAAAAGAATCTTCCGGAGGTGAATGCCCCCAGACCCCTGCGCGCCGCCGCGTGTGGCTTGCCTCCGTTACGTAACAGCACCACTGCTGGAAAAATTTCTAGGGGAAACACTGAGCACTATTGCGGGCGCGATTGTTGAAGAACACTCAGAGGGCACTTTTTAATACGAGGCAAAAAGGGCAGGGGCTCAAGCACCCCTAGGGCCCTATGTGTGCACGTGCCTGCTGGGACGCTACTCTGTCCAATGAAATCGTCTTTGTGGTACAACCCCACGTGGATATGTCCCCCCCCCCCCCCCCCCCCGTGTGGCTGAGGGGGCGCCCTAGGATGATCATGTTTAATAAACATGTTTCATTTCGCTTCTTGTTCTAATTCTATGATAAATGGGAATTAAGGGCGCCACTAGTGGGCGCCCCCAACACATTTTGGCGATCGCCTAGGTCGCCTATGGCAATCGCCGGGCCTGCCTGTTGGAAAGGGGCACTTTTGAATTGCTGTGGTTCTAATGGACCATGTTTTTCAGTTAAAAAAAAGTTTACAGTTCCTTGAAAGTGTTTTTTTCTTTCTTTGAAATGCCTGTTTTAGGTGATTTTTATTTTGATACATTTTTAGTAATATGTCCACAGCAATAAATAAAACAATTTTGGCCTTCACAGTTGAAACACTATTATGCATTTTTTTCTTCCCACTATATCAACCTTGACCACATTCTAGATGTGGAAGTGGAAAAGCATATTAACCATTAATAAACGCATAATGAAAAGACTTAATAAGGCATTGTTCTCGCTTTAGATCCGGTAGCTCTAAAAAGCATAGTTAACTGTTAACAAGTGCATAGTTAACTTATAATAGATGAGCAATAAAGTATATTTTAATATCAATACGCAAACAAAAGAAGATTAATAAAGGCATGGCAAAGTCGTAATGGGTGGGTTATGGGTGTTTGTAATGCTATTATGAACAATTATAAGATACTCATGAGGCTTTTATTAATGTTCTTAAGCATTTGCAAACTGTTAACAAGTTTCTTATAAGCGCTTATAAATGTGTTACACCCTGCTATGAACTGTATTATAATGCCATTATTAACACTTATATAGGCTTATAAACACACAATAATGTTAATAAGCATCTTGTAAGGACTTACTAGTGCCTTATTACCTATTAATTAATGGTTATTACAAGGACCTTAATATAAAGCGTTACCTTTTTTTCTTTCCTTCAGTGGAAGGCATGGCTACCAGTTCTTCTTCGCTGAGGATAGGAGTGGTGGGATATGGACATTTAGGTTTGCACATAGCCATGCTTTGGCTAGCCACCTAGCCATGCTTCCACCTCATGTAATCCAGTCCATGCATTGCATCAAATGAATCAAACATTGCATCAAACTTATCAATGATTTCTTTGCTGTGTGTGATTTGTGTGTGTGTGTGTGTGTGTGTGTGTGTGTGTGTGTGTGTGTGTGTGTGTGTGTGTGTGTTGCAGGGAAGCACTTAGTGGAGAGGATCATAAAAGATGGAGCTGGCCTAGGTCTAACTCTAGCATTTGTTTGGAATAGAAAACCTGACAAGCTAAAGGGTTTGGTTCCCGACCAGCTAATACTTGAAGACCTATCTGCTTTTAAAGCCAGGTATAGCCACACACACTCACTCCCCAAATTAATAATAATGCAAAGATGCTATTAAAACATACAAATATCATAACTCACACCATTCAAACAGAAAGCCATCAAAATGTGTAATGGCGACACATTGCTGTCTGTGACGTCTAACCAGTAGATTTCACAGGGAATGCGAGGTGATTGTAGAGGTGTGCCATCCTCAGATAGTCAAAGACTTTGGTGTTCAGTTTCTCTCACACGCTCACTTCCTGGTGAGTTTTCCCCCACTTCCTGCCTGTTTTTGTGTGAAAGAATACATATATCTTGTGGTGTTGGACATGTTGAAAGTTAATTTACATTGAGACATGGAAAACTCTTATCCAACACGACTCTGAAGCAACAAAAAAAAACATAGTCGCTGTAGGATTCATAATTTAATAGAACAAGCAATTCAACAGTGTAAGTACAGTGTGCATTGATGTAATTTGTATTTGGTCATTAAGCAGACTATTGTTATATTAGGTGACCTATAGTTCATTCAGAATGATACATGTAATTAACTAAACTAACTAACCTTAACAGGCTCTAGCCTCTGCCCCCAATAAAAAGAGCAAATATATTTTAAAAAAAAAAGAAAATTATTGGCAAATTTAAAATGGCAAATGTTTTATTAATTGGCAAATTTAAAATGGCAAATGTATTGCCAAGTAGATTTACCCATACAAGGAATTTTTCTTGGTAGGCTGGTGCAAAGAAGACATTTAAAATACAAAAATGTACTATACAGTAATTCAAAATATGTACAAACTTTTTAATTACTTAATCATTTATTTGTATTAGGTAGGCTCTCCCTCTGCACTCTGTGACCCCCAGCTGAACCAGCAGCTCCGGCATGCAGCTGGTTGCCATGGCAACACGCTCTACATCCCCAGTGGCGCATTGTGGGGAGGCCAGGACATCCAGAGGCTTAACGACAGTGGGACACTCACAGTAAAGATGCGCTTTTACCCCAAGTGACTTACAGTGAATTCAGATGCTATGTCATTAAGGAGTAGGTAGGGGGTTAAGCATATTGCTCAAGGATGCCTACAGGCAGACTGCAGACATTGGGGTTCGAACCCAGAACCTTCAATTCAATTCTAAAGTTTAATGACCACACAGCAATTGCTAGTGGACATTTTTCAGCTTAAAAACAAGACAACATAACATAACAGTGGAAGCAGACACATAACTTAAGACATGACACAGCAAATGCAGGCTATGCTAGGCTATATAAAGCTATATAAAGTGCAGTGCAGTAAGGGACTTATCTGGATGGAAGGTGTTGTGAGTTTAGTGCCTGTATTGCAGTAGGGAAACCCTAACCACTAGACTATCCTCCTTGTCTTATGCCAATGACTCCATAGGGTGTGTTCATAAGGATGTCCAAACACCCCTCCTGCTTCAGGCTCACAGAAGACATGCTCTCTGATTGGACTGAGGGCGAGGGGAGGCGGGTCTTATTCAGCGGCTCGGTGGCCGAGTTGTGCCCACTGGCCCCCAACAACGTGAACACCATGGCAGCGGTCGCTGTGGCAGCAGGAACCCTGGGCTTCTCCGGTGTTCGTGGGGAGATCGTGTCGGATACAGCGTGAGTCTTCTCCCACACAAAACTTTATTGATACAACAAAGAATACATACCACTGTTTTAAATATAAGATGAATTTCATGATTGAACATCAGCTTAGATCACAAACAGCCACTGCAGAGCTGGGAAAATGATGCATTGTCATACTAAAAACACTATAAAATGTCTCTTTAAAGTAAAGTTAATTGCAGTAGCACAGCTATGTGGTAAGGATATGAAATGTTATTCATGACAGCCCACTGATCATTAGTTGGTCTATTCATTGTTATGAATGAGCATATCAGTATACTGAACTAATAAGACAACATATTATTTATTTCATGAATTAATCGTATTTATTTCTTACTTATCGTACTTATTTAGTCATTTATCAAATTCCATAAATTCCTAAAGTTGATATTATGACTTTACTGACCAAAAGGTTTTCAAAGGAGGCCAGATATTAGAATAATAATTTGGCTTTGGTTTGGTATGTGTCTATGTAGAATATTTCAAACGTTAAAATATGTTAAGAGAGAAGTTTAGCTGAGTTGTAAGAGGTGTCGTTCTCATCAGCACTGTTCATAGGCCATGCTTTTCGAAAGGCGCCATTTTCATTAGCCAAAAGAAAAATAAATGTGTAAAATAATGTTTTTTGCAATAAAGTACTGTTAAAAATGGAAATATCTCACCTGTCCTGTGGTGTGTGGGCCAGGCTGATGGACTACCATGTGGTGGAGGTGGAGGTGAGCGGAGCCCAGGGCTTCTCAGTCCACACGGTGAGGAAGAACCCTGCCCAGCTGGGAGCAGTGACGGGCAGCGCCACCTACAGCTCCTTCTGGCACAGTCTACTGGGTGAGGAAGAACCCTGCCCAACTGGGAGCAGTGACGGGCAGCGCCACCTACAGCTCCTTCTGGGTCAGCTGTAGCTGTAGCAGCTACAGCTTCTGTGGACCCTTCTCTTACCATCTACAGCTGGGGTCACCGGCTGCTTGATTTTATGACTGTTTATGACCATGTTGATGAGATATGAGAAAAGATCTGAATCCAATAAAGTAAATGTAATGTTTTGTTATATCTACACATCAAGATAAGATATGGGTATATATTGATATACCTATTCACCCATATATTAATCATTTATATTTCTATATTATATATATTATACATTTTGGGAGTCAGTCTTCGAGGGCCTGGTTTGTCCATCATGAGCAAAGTTGTCTTGTCTTCTAAATCATCTCTCGCTCTCTCCAGTTTGTAAAGGGCACGGTGGGCGAGTGTACTTGTGCTGATGGCAGCCTTCCCCCTCAGGTGAATGGATCAAAAGTTGCAGACAAGAGGAAAGTTTCCACCCATCTGTCACCACATAATTCCACACTTCCCATGAATCTGTTGTCATTAAAAGACATTTCAAAACAAAAGGAGAAGAGAGCATTGTTGTTTGTAGTAAACATATAGTGTACATATAGACTTTATTTGTATTTATCTGGTGCAATATTTCAACAAAAGACAGCATGAACAGAGTGCAGATGCTGCTGGGTAAAACCTTTTCCTCCAATAACGAACAATAACACGTATCTTAAGAACGTACCATAGCAACCCTTCAGCCTAGCCATTAAGATACAGCCCATTCCATTCTGTATGTGACCACTGTCACATTCAGTCGCCATTCCAGACCTCTGTATAACCTGCCTCAAGGAACGCTCCTCGTCATTCCTTTACCCTTAATAAATACTGACTATACAGTCACCCGCTCAGATGGACAGGTGTGTGAGGTCTATCTCAAGGCTCTGATAACATAAGGCTAAAAACGAAACAAAGACACACAGTGCTGAGATCTTAATGTAGAAGAGATCCAGCGATTCATACAGCATGGAGTTCTGAGGCAGTACATGATAGTGATGGAGAGTGTGTGTGTGTGTGTGTGTGTGTGTGTGTGTGTGTGTGTGTGTGTGTGTGTGTGAGAGAGAGAGAGAAGGAAGGAAGGCATTAAAAACCAGACGACTGCCATCACTAGGTAGGAAAGCAGTTATAAAACAGTGTTGTTGTTTATTACTAGTCAAGCTAGTAGATATGTTAGGAAGTGTCTTTTGAGGCTGTGCAAAGTTCTGAATGAAAACTACTACTTGTGCCTAGAGATGTGCCTCTGCTGCTTATAGTTTGAGTAGAGGTGACAATCCAGCAACAATTCTTTTTAAATAAAATGTATAAACCCCCATGTAATTCAATCTTTAAGTTATTCAGCGTTAATACCAAAGGCAAACTTGCTATGGTGCTGAAAACCCTTTTATTCACCAAGATCTATCCAGCCCTTAATCTTAGTAGTAAACCATGTGTTAAAATGCTGCTACAACTTAAATCTCTCTCTTGTATATGATTGATGGCAGTATTCAGTCGATAAATAAGTCTTCCACAATTATGTTTTGTGGAAGACATGTTTCCACCTGTTGGGAAGACATTGAGGCTGATCTGATTTGTATTACAAGAGGGAAATATGATTTCAAATATTAGCCCTATAGTGTGTGTGTGTGTGTGTGTGTGTGTGTGTGTGTGTGTGTGTGTGTGTGTGTGTGTGTGTGTGTGTGTGTGTGTGTGTGTGTGTGTGTGTGTGTAAGCAGTGTGCATCTGCCTCAGTTGCCCTCGCTCACGACCCCATCGCCGTTGCTAGCCTTGGTCCTAGTGGCAAAGGGCTGGCGGATGTTCACGCGGTCCTTCTCCGCCTCCAGGTCCTCGTCGTAGCGCTCGTCTTCATCGTCACTGTGGTGAGGCGAGGAGTGGCGGGAGAGGGACGGAGAGGGGGGCACGGATGCCGGGCGGGGGTACCGGAACCCAGACGACTGGAGAGGAGCAGGAGAAGGAGAGGAAATAGTGTTCCAAAAGGTGAAGAGCTAACGCTAGTTTTAAAACATTTGGATAAACAAAGCTAAGTGAAAATAAACTAAAGCAAAAGGTGGACATACCGAGGTGGGGTCTTGAGCTTCGTATATGTAGGTATCAGGGAAGGCCTTGGCCAGCGCCATATGCCGTGCTGATATATAATACTAGTCCAAGATGGAGGAGGACAAAATATACAATCACTCACAGTCAATGTTATTACCTTTGTTACAATAACTTTTTAAATTTGGATTGGTTAATCTGCAATTGAAATTCAAATATTTAAATTGAAAATTAACCAATATAATATACAACTATAATAATAAATAGCTAGTGAAGAAGAAACACCTAATTCACTTCATATTGTCAATCTTAGATAGGCACTTTGATGAATCGGTGACATCACATCATAATTTGTTAGGCCAAATCAGAAATAACAAATTACAATGACCTGTGTTCATCCACAGGCGGTGCTGTCCCTGCAGTTTAGGTTTCAGTACCAGGTTACTCCACATGCATAGTACCACTTGTGACCACAGGTGGTGAAAAGTATTTCTACTGAGATTTTAACACTAAAGGCCGCAATATACTATAACAAAATCAAAATTGGCGTGTTGGCATAGGCTGTCAAAGTGCTGTCTTTTAAAAAATATATATAGTCACTGCGATTTGCAGGCTGTTCGTTTAATGATGTTAACCTGTTTAATTTGATTTGGTTGCAAATGTCTGTGCGAACACGCCAATTTCTATTTTGTTTAAAGTATATCAGGGACTTTAGGGTGTTGTTGGCCCATTCGTGGTGGCTCCAGTCTGTACCCTGCCGAGGTATCTCCAGTCCAAAAGGTCGCTGAGGCGCTCGGTGCGGTTCCTCTGGATGATCCGCTGGCGCCGGCTCTGCTTGCAGAACTGGAACAGGAAGGAAGTGAGCTGGTTGCATGACTCGTCCACGCCCCGAAACCGCCGGTCCAGAATGTAAATTCCTAGCAAAAAAATAAATAAACAAATTGAAAGGTTCGAAAAAAATAACTTAATAAATAAATAAAAAGTATTATTCGATAAAAACAACAAGAATCACAGTGGATACCACATGACAATAAAAATCACTGTGAAGACATAAAATATACTTACCATATGCTGAAGGATCTGCGATGTGTTCCTCCATGAAGCAGCCGAAACCTGACAGATTGGTGGAGATAGACGGAATACCCATCACTGTGCACTCAGCTGCCGGCAGAGAAGGAAAAGTAAAATATTAATTTAGAAAATATATACATTCAGAAAATATGATGACGATATTCATGGTACGTACTATAGTGATTCTTATACTATTTCTGATTCCTATGGCTGCCCTTTGAAACTAGGTTGTGCAGCACTATAACCTTTTTGTTTTTTTGGTATTACCTGCATCTGAATTCACTGTCTACCCCCTACCTGCTCCTTAATGACCTGTCTCTGTATTCACTGTCTAGCCCCTACCTGCTCCTTAAAGACCTGCATCTGTATTCACTGTCTAACCCCTACCTGCTCCTTAATGGCCTGTCTCTGTATTCACTGTCTAACCCATATCTGCTTTTTAATGACCTGCATCTGTATTCACTATCTAACCCCTACCTGCTCTTTAATGACCTGCATCTGAATTCACTGCACGTTGATATGGATTGAAGCATCAGCTCAATAGTAGGTTTTTTGTTAAATTTACCATGCCAATAAAGCTCTTTTGAATTGAAAGAACCAGCAGGTGGAGAGACGTACCTGGAGTGTACCCCCAGGGTTCATAGTAGGAGGGGAACACGCCAAGATGGCAGCCCCTCACAAACTCCTCGTAGTCCATGGGCAGGAGGGGAGAGGTGGATGACAGGAACTCTGGGTGGAAGATGACCTAACATAAAAGATAAAGAGGTAAATAGTTAGATGAAGTGCTTACTGAGAACCACATGGAGCTTACTCTTGCTGCTCTGTAAAGGATAGCCAGCACAGCAACTATAGGCTACTTGAGAGTGAGAGTGGCGTGAAGTGGTCAACCATCACATGGTTTGCTGATTATTCACAGCATCAGAAGACAGCAGTATTCTGATACAAGTGACCAGATTAAAGCTTGTAACTGCAGGGATGTGTAGAGTGCATATAACTACTTTGGTAGTGACAGAAGTGACAGAAAAAGCAACTTCCAGTAAAATAGTTAAATACAGGAAATAAAGTAGTAGAGTAAATAGCCATCTTGTTAAAAATATTTATATTTTATTTTGTAACTAAATAGACTGGTTTTGTTTTGTTTTTGTTTGTGTTTGTCTGTTTGTAGGATTGAGGTGACTCTGTATGAGAGCTCTATTTTTTGTTCTGTTGTTTAATCCTTGAAAACTTATTATTGTATTAAATAACAACAATACATTTTTTTTTTTTTTAAATAGCAGAGTCCCCCAATGTGGGGGGGGTGGATGGCGGGTTAAAAAAAAAAAAAAAAAAACCTCCAACTGCTATTAGCATGTTAGCTGCGGCGCAGACGTGCCTTGACACGGTCGGCGGAGCAGTTGAAGAGGCCAATGCGGCGGATGCAGTTGAGGATGGGGTCGCTGCTGTCCTCCAGCATGTTGTGGGTGCAGATGGGTGGCTGACACTGCCTCTGAGTGGCGAAGATGGCTCGCTTCATCATGGTGAAGTCCTCCTTGTCCAGCATCTTGGACACGTCTGGTAGCTGCCCACTATGCATTACCAAAACATGTTTTAAGGGCATGATGACAAATAGAATGGTAGTCTTCTCAGACCTGACTAGTGGAATTCAAGTAGAAGGGGGTACTAGAATTTGCCGCACACCAAGGGTAGTAGTAGTAGGTAGGTTGAAATGAGAAAATCAAATCTTAATGAGGTTGAATACCTAATTATATAATTATATATTGAAGGTGCTATTGATAACATTCAGCCACTAGATGTTGTACTCCCCCTCCCCCCCATTGTATTCACGTCACAACAACGCTGTTGCTCGAAGCACTCGCTCCCTTAAGTGTTGCCAGTTTGTTGCACAACCTGCATATTTTGTGGTCGAGTGAAGTGAGACTGAGACAGACACAGTTATGTCAAGTGATGAATCTTTTGAGTAATGAAATCATTTTGCAACATGTAGCTGTACATTAGCTATAGATTTAGGTTACTTTGTGCGGAGTAAAGCCGGGCGCATTTTTTAAATGATTAATTCAAAATCATAACTTTTTGGGGGGGGAAAGTGATACTTTTAATCCACACCTTTCTAAAAGTTCTGTGGATGTATTTTTTGTATTTTTTATTATTAGAAATAATACATAAATATGTTATCAATAGGACCTTTAAATAATATAATATATATTATATAATTAATATAATATGACATTACATCTACATTCTAATGTATAATATAAATATACATTATAATGTACAGTATATTGTATAGTTCAATAGGTCTGCACATGGTGAACTTACACTAGCAGAGACTCGTAGAGTTTTTTGCCAAATCGTTCCTTCACTGTCTGCGCCGTATCCCTGTTGGTGGGAGAACTTGTTAGTGCCACAGTAGAACAAAAACATACAGCCACTAAAATGGGACTACACATATCAAGCTGGACTATAATGGACATGTCCAAGCGTCCCTACAGGATTACTAATTTTGTCACTTCTTCCAACAATTTATATTTTTACTTTAGCAAATTTGGCAAATGTTTTTTTACTTGGCAACTATTATAATGCTTAATTTATTTAGTTTTCAAGCCAATTGAGTAGTAAAGCATAGTCTGTTAGCAGCATGCCACTGTGATCTTACAGGCCTATTAGTTTTACAAAATGTAATTAGCACAAGCTGTTTGTAAATTGCTCCAAAACACTCACTACTCAATTTCATCTAAATATAAAACTTGCATTTCCAACAACATAAAACAACTTGGTGTCTCAAAAGTCTATGCTACCCTGCGTTGCTATGCTACCCTGCTATGGTACATTGCATTCCCTCTCTCTTTCAACGATCTTTCCTTTCCCATCATCTCACCAGAGCTGCTTTCTGACTGCCTGGCCCTTCAGCGTCTCCACGTTGAAGTTATTGGTCCTAGCGGGCATGATGAAGAAGGCGATGACCGTTACATCGCTGTGGTTCACCTGTCCCCCGCAGAGCAGAAGGGGTCACCATTTGGGTGAGTTTTACCCCCTCTCCCCACACACACACACACACACACACACACACACACACACACACACACACTACCTGCATATGACGGCTCTACAACACCATATGGACTACACTGGACAGCTGGAATAGCACCATTACTGCTCATTTTAGACTTTTAAGATTACCTTTTTTTCATTTTAATCATCATTAGGGGTCTTCTTTTTACGGGGCCCGGCCGGGCACAGCCCGAAAGGATGACGTGGGACCCCCTTCCCGCCGGCTCACCACCAGCAGGAGGGGCCAAAGGGGTCGGGTGCAGTGCGAGCTGGGCGGCGGCCGAAGGCAGGGACCTTGGCGGTCCGATCCTCGGCTGCAGAAGCTAGCTCTAGGGACGTGGAACATCACCTCTCTGGTGGGGAAGGAGCCTGAGCTGGTGCGCGAGGTTGAGAAGTTCCGGCTAGATATAGTCGGCCTCACCTCGACGCATAGCAAGGGCTCTGGAACCAGTCTTCTCGAGAGGGGTTGGACTCTCTTCCACTCTGGAGTTGCCACTGGTGAGAGGCGCCGGGCAGGGGTGGCAATACTTATTTCCCCCCGGCTTGGTGCCAGTATGTTGGAGTTTACCCCGGTAGACGAGAGGGTAGCCTCCCTCCGCCTTCGGGTGGGGGGACGGATCCTGACTGTTGTTTGTGCCTATGGTCCAAACAGCAGTTCAGAATATCCACCCTTTTTGGACTCCTTGGAGGGGGTGCTGGAAAGTGCTCCCTCTGGGGATTCCCTCGTTCTGCTGGGGGACTTCAACGCTCACGTTGGCAGCGACAGTGAGACCTGGAGGGGTGTGATTGGGAGGAACGGCCCCCCCGATCTGAACCCGAGTGGTGTTCAGTTATTGGACTTCTGTGCTCGTCACAGATTGTCCATAACGAACACCATGTTCAAGCATAAGGGTGTCCATATGTGCACTTGGCACCAGGACACCCTAGGCCGCAGTTCGATGATCGACTTTGTAGTCGTGTCGTCGGACTTGCGGCCGCATGTCTTGGACACTCGGGCGAAGAGAGGGGCGGAGCTGTCAACTGATCACCACCTGGTGGTGAGTTGGCTGCGATGGTGGGGGAGAATGCCGGTCAGACCTGGCAGACCCAAACGTATCGTGAGGGTCTGCTGGGAACGTCTGGCAGAGTCTCCTGTCAGAGAGAGCTTCAACTCCCACCTCCGGGAGAGCTTTGACCATGTACCGGGGGAGGCGGGGGACATTGAGTCCGAGTGGGACATGTTCCGCGCCTACATTGTTAAGGCGGCCGACCAGAGCTGTGGCCGCAAGGTGGTCGGTGCCTGCCGTGGCGGCAATTCCCGAACCCGCTGGTGGACACCGGCGGTGAGGGATGCCGTCAAACTGAAGAAGGAGTCCTATAGGACCTTTTTGGCCTGTGGGACTCCGGAGGCAGCAGGCAGGTACCGGCAGGCCAAGCGGAGCGCAGCTGTGGCGGTTACCGAGGCAAAAACCCGGACATGGGAGGAGTTCGGTGAGGCCATGGAGAACGACTTCCGGACGGCTTCGAAGAGGTTCTGGACCACCATCCGGCGTCTCAGGAGGGGGAAGCAGTGCATCATCAACACTGTGTATGGTGGAGACAGTGCGCTGCTGACCTCGACTCGGGACGTTGTGGATCGGTGGAAGGAATACTTCGAAGACCTCCTCAATCCCACCGACACGCCTTCCGGTAAGGAAGCAGGGCCTGGGGACTCGGGTGTGGGCCCTCCTATCTCTGGGGCTGAGGTTGCCGAGGTGGTCAGGAAGCTCCTCGGTGGCAGGGCCCCGGGGGTGGATGAGGTCCGCCCAGAGTTCCTTAAGGCCCTGGATGTTGTGGGGCTGTCTTGGTTGACACGACTCTGCAGCATCGCGTGGACATCGGGGGCAGTGCCCCTGGATTGGCAGACTGGGGTGGTGGTCCCTCTTTTTAAGAAGGGGGACCGGAGGGTGTGTTCCAACTATAGGGGGATCACACTCCTCAGCCTCCCTGGTAAGGTCTATTCAGGGGTGCTGGAGAGGAGGGTCCGTCGGATAGTCGAACCTCGGATTCAGGAGGAGCAATGTGGTTTTCGTCCAGGCCGTGGAACAGTGGACCAGCTCTACACCCTCTGCAGGATCCTTGAGGGTGCATGGGAGTTTGCCCAACCAGTCCACATGTGCTTTGTGGACTTGGAGAAGGCATTCGACCGTGTCCCTCGGGGAGTCCTGTGGGGGGTTCTCCGGGAGTACGGGGTATCGGACCCCCTAATACGGGCTGTCCGTTCCCTGTATGACCGGTGTCAGAGCTTGGTCCGCATTGCCGGTAATAAGTCGGACTTGTTTCCAGTGAGGGTTGGACTCCGCCAGGGCTGCCCTTTGTCACCGATCCTGTTCATAATTTTTATGGACAGGATTTCTAGGCGCAGCCAGGGCGTTGAGGGGGTCCGGTTTGGTGACCTCAGGATTGGGTCTCTGCTTTTTGCGGATGATGTGGTCCTGATGGCTTCATCAGACCGTGACCTCCAACTCTCGCTGGACGGGTTCGCAGCCGAGTGTGAAGCGGTCGGGATGAGAATCAGCACCTCCAAGTCCGAGTCCATGGTCCTCAACCGGAAAAGGGTGGAGTGCACCCTCCGGGTCGGGGATGAGATCCTGCCCCAAGTGGAGGAGTTCAAGTACCTCGGGGTCTTGTTCACGAGTGAGGGGAGGATGGAGCGGGAGATCGACAGGCGGATCGGTGCAGCGTCTGCAGTAATGCGGACTCTGCACGGATCCGTCGTGGTGAAGAGGGAGCTGAGCCGAAAGGCAAAGCTCTCGATTTACCAGTCGATCTACGTTCCTGCCCTCACCTATGGTCATGAGCTTTGGGTCATGACCGAAAGAACGAGATCGCGAGTACAAGCGGCCGAAATGAGCTTCCTCCGCAGGGTGGCTGGGCTCTCCCTTAGAGATAGGGTGAGAAGCTCGGTCATCCGGGAGGAGCTCGGAGTAGACCCGCTACTCCTCCGCGTTGAGAGGAGCCAGATGAGGTGGCTCGGGCATCTAGTTAGGATGCCTCCCGGACGCCTCCCTGGTGAGGTGTTCAGGGCACGTCCCACTGGTAGGAGACCCCGGGGAAGACCCAGGACACGCTGGAGAGACTATGTCTCTCGGCTGGCCTGGGAACGCCTCGGGATCCCCCAGGAAGAGCTGGCCGAAGTAGCTGGGGAAAGGGAAGTCTGGGCTTCCCTGCTTAGGCTGCTGCCCCCGCGACCCGACCCCGGATAAGCGGAAGAAGATGGATGGATGGATGGAAGATTACCTTTTTTGAATGATGTACATTTACTCTTCGACAGACTAGCCTACAGCCAGTAGTTTCCTTTAAATTAAGGGAGTATCTCCTTGCACTTTAGAGGGCTTTAGTGTGGGGGGGTGTTGTATAATGTGGCCTGTGTGAAGCCCTTTGACACTGTTACTGTGAATAAGTGCTAAACAAATACAATGGACTTGACTTTGACATGCACACTCACAGACAAAGCAATACTCACCCTCAGCAAATAGTTGAGTCTAGCCAAGGCCTCTAAGAAAATGTCCGCTCCCTTGTTGGAGAATTCATATCTTCCAGCGATGAAGAGAAACACACACTTGTCCAGGTTGAAATCCAAGTGCCTAACGGACATGACAGGAAAGTAAATAAACAGGGGCTTTCAATAGAACACACAAATGTTTTAAATACATATGTAACACCCACTCTATGAAGAAAAAGTACCATCTAATTTGACACTTTTAAATAGTGCGAATTCCAAAAGCTGAATTCTCATTTTTGTAGCCTTTTCAATGTAGTTTATTACACATATATACATGTAAATAGATTTATGTTTGCATTATCTGGAAGGTGTTTTAGGTTGAGTTGTGGCGCTAATGCTATGGCACCTGGGAATTTACATCAGCGTGCTAATGCTAATGGGTACAGATTACGTTATTACCGAGTATGTAAACCAAAAGTAAATATGTGTATAGAGTTTGTCACACTATAGAACAATTTGTTATTAATCACCCAGCCAAATTTGAATGATTAAAAAAGTCGGCAAGTATGTAAAATTAGGATTCAAAATCGTATAAAATAAGCATTATTCTCAGCTCTGAGACGCTGGGGGCGTGTCCGCTGAAGACACTAAACCACACCCATTTGCGCACGGGGGGGCAGAGCCTCTCTCATCTGTCTCTCTTAACTGTCAAACTAATATAGTCTTTTCACATGTTTTCAGCAATGACCTTCTAACATGTGTAATGTTTTTAGAAACAAATCTCAGAATTTGCTTTACATGGTCTTTAAATTAAGTGTTAAGTGTCAAGTTAAAAGGAATCTCAGACCCGTAAAAGTGTCCTCTGATGAACTCCTGGATGCGACTCTTGCTCTTAGCGTGGAGGTTCTGGAACTCATGCATGGCCGAGAACTTCTTCACGTTCAGACCATTGGGAGTGATAATGTCTGTGTGTAGACAGACAAACAGACAGAGAGACAGAGAGGCAGAGAGCCCATTTGGAAGGTTACAAAATATATGAACTGAAAATCCACCAACACAATTATTCATCCAATTCTTCCAATAGTACATAACTAGAATAATCTGTGTGTCATTTCTTAATTTCCTTTCCTTTTAAATACATTGGGCTTGAGTTAAGTATGAAAACATTTTATATTTGACAATTGCATCTGATTGTATCTAGTTCGTTAAACTAGCCAGGTGGAGTCCTGGTCACCGATTGGTTGGAGCCTTCCTCTCACCTGGTTTCCTCTTGAGCAGGTATTCGGCCTCGATGGCAGTAATCTGGGACACCGTGGTGAAGACGTGAGCGCAGCGTGCTGCAGCTCGCTCCAGACAGTAGCGGTGGAAGATCTGTCGGTCGCCTGCCTCCTTGTCAAGGTTGAACTGTGTGTGTAAGAGAGAGAGAGAGAGAGAGCTGGAGATGGTAGGTGGATAGATGGATAGATGGATGGATGATGGCTAGATGGATGGCTGAATGGATCGATGGATGATCGATAGATGGGTGGATAATGCCTGGATGGATGGATATATAGATGGATAAATAGATGGATGGATGCACTACTGACATCTAAAGACCCACTTGAGATAGGTCCTATTCCCTTCGCCCTACCCAAAAGTTTTGGAGTGCCCTCTACTGGTAGTGGCCCTTCAGAACTGAACCACAAGGGGTAGGGGTCGAAATCTTGACCTAGGAAATGGTACACTACTCGGTATGTCATCAGTAGCCGACGATGGCACATACATCACACACCAGCGACAAGGCTGTAGGCATTCCAGACAGAGGTTTCCAGAATGGCGGCACCAGGTGTGCTGGGAATTTTATTAGTTGCCTAGTTTGCTTAGGAGTCCCTGGAATGTTACAACATGATTATAACAGTATAGTACTGTAGTACTATATTAAAACCTGTGTGCGGAAAATGTGCTGCTGGATTAATGTTATTTTTAAGCATCATACAAAGTGAATAGCTTTTGATGTTTCCGTAATGCGTGTTATCATGATCCAATTACATATTCCTTTGCATCTACATGAAACACATTTTAACATTTTTGCATGATTATTTGCAAAGATATACATTAATGGTCTTCTTTCCCCAATTCGCAACGCATTCTGGGAATTTTCTTCTACCGCTCCGTTTGAAGTCGGCATCTGAAAATGCTTAGTTTGGAGAGCCATCTGGAGGGCTGGATGAGCACTACCCCTCGATCCCCAAAAGAAACAGGACACCCTAACCTACGCAGGAGCGCGCAAAACTGAGGGGTACGGCCAATTGGTAGGGACAAGTGGGGGAATTGGAATTTGGCCCTAGCCTGATAATCATCCTGAATTTCTATTTTGTTTCACTTCATAATTCAATCTGAAGTTTTTTCTGTCTGAGCTGTTTTCAGAGTCTAGGCGGGGTTGCTTCCACTCTAAACCAATCACGAAGCAGATAACGATCTGTAAGTAACGCTCTATGTTGTTGATTTTAGAGCAATTAAGTCCATAGACTTTAAAGATATTTTAAAAGCAGAATCCAAACTTTTCGTGGTGGGATTCGTGTTGTCGCCCGGTTGGTTTCTGTTGCTCGCACACAGATTCTGTCAACTTATAAGTTCCACCTACAAGGCGATGATTGGCTCGGTGTAGTAGTACCACTCAAGCAACCAACACCAAACCCTGAATCACAGAACATTTGTAAAAAGTGGACAGGGATTCAGGGGCAACACTTGAGTGACACACACACACACACAAACACACACACACAACAACGTGCACACTGACCTCGGCCAGGTTGTTGTAGAAGTCCACGTTGCCAGCACACAGGTAGCGGCCCAGCAGGGTGGCGTGGGTGGTGAAGATGGTGGCCACAGGGAGCTGCCTCTGGCGGCACAGGACAAGCCCCAGGCCTGCCAGCCACTCATGGAAGTGGGCCAGGATGTGGGGGGGGTCCTCACACTGGGCCGCATACTGGGGGCGTAGAGGAGGGGGGGGGGGGGGGGGGTTGATGGGGTCAGGGAGTGGAACACACACACACACACACACACACACACACATGTCAGAGGGGCAACTTCAAAGTAGTTCTCTTTCATAGCATTCATTTCGATGTCTCATTATGGGATGCCCCCTGAAGATGGGGACTCCGGATTTCGTGCCTGCACGTGTGGGAACAAGATTTCGGGAAGAGACACACTAGGTCTGTTCCTCCTGCCTTGGGCTGGAACACTCCCAGGCAGCAATCGACGCTCCCGGCTCTTGCCCACACTGCTCCTACTTCACCATGAAGACGGCTGACGGCTGGCCTGCCAGGTTAGCTTGTCGGAGGACGACCCCCTTTTGTTTCACACTGGGCCGCGGCTCATCAAACATACAAAGATGAGCGACAGCGGGGGTTCCCAGCTCGAGCTGGACGACCTAACCTATCGTGTACGTAGCGGGTGCGCGATTAATTGTAAAAAAAAAAACACAAAACACGATCTCGATTCATATTCATCTATGCCATCTCATTTCTAAATGACGACGATTCACATGCTGCTATTCCCCTATGCATTCTCGTCACACTCCATTCATGTGTTGACTTTTTTGCTTCGGAGCAATCCCAGTCGCGAAATCAATCACACTTACACGATGTAAAGACAAACACGCTATACATTCATCACTCACGTCATACAACTACATTAGTTTTCTCATTTCTCTTCCTCACTCACACTGTTCACTGCCGCTGTCCTCCCCATTCCCAGAGTCCCCGTTACTATAATAAATTAAACAGAGTCTCGCCTATTTTTTCCGCAACGCACACACCGCAAAAATAGACCGTTTCAATGTCTATATCTGTAGAATATGTGACATGAATAAAATATAATTATTTAAAAAACTTCCTATGTCCGTTTCAAATTAAGCACTCTGTGTCAAGTTTTTATTATTGTAATTTATTTTTTTCTTAAAGCGCATGTACAGCACTGAACGACTATTCATATATACAACATATACAGCCCATTCCACCTCTTTCACAATGCAAGCAGAAATGAGCAGAGCGCACAAATTCAATGTGAGTTCTGAGAACAGAATATCCTCTCTGTTACTAAAGGGGCCGTAGACATAATGCCAGCCGAAAGGAGCCTAAACGGTTTCTAGTCCAGGAATTTTCTGGTCCCAGGGAGGGAACGGAATTCGCCCTATACTGGATCGTCGGGCTCTGAACAAATATCTCACAACATGCAAATATCGGATGTTCACACATGCATCCCTATTATGCCTAGTGCACACAGGCGACTGGTTCGTATCCATCGACCTGAAGGACGCATATTTTCATATCCCAATATATCCTCCTCACAGGAAATATCTGAGGTTTGCTTTCCAAGGCACGACGTACGAATACAAGGTTCTTCCATATGGCCTATCATTGAGTCCGAGAGTATTTGTACAGTGTTCAGAGGGAGCAATAGCCCCACTGAGGCAGCGGGGTATTCACCTGGCCACATATCTGGACAACGGATTTTAGCTAAATCGAGCCAGGAGGCGATGTTACACACAAATGTGTTAACAAATCATTTAGCATACTTGGGTTTTGTATTAAACAAAAACAAGTGTTTTAACGCCAGTTCAGAGTATACTCTTCCTAGGGCTTTCGCTGGACTCAAGGCGCAACTGTCGACGGATAGAGTGAAAATGTTCAGAGCATGCCTCTCTCATTTTCCCAGTGGAGAAGACAGTCACTTTCAGGCTATGTCTCAGGTTATAAGTTGATGGCTTCAGCCCTGGTAGCCACCAGGTTTGGTCGCCTTCATGAGGGATTTCCAATGATGGGTTGGATCTCTCAGACTTGATCCTCTGCATCATGGTGCATGCAGAATAAAAGTTTCAATGGAATGTGCCCTGGCACTGCGTCATTGGAAACACCCAGCCGTCTTGTTACAGGGGGTGCCTATGGGACCCGTCCAATCCAGAAAATTTGTGACATAGTGAAACAGATGCGAGTCTGATGGGCTGGGGAGGAACTCACAAAAAATTACTACAAAAATTACTTTGCGCACGCACAACTTACCCATCCATGCACACAAATTATTATTGCACTTTTTCCTCTGCGAGGAAAAAAAATCATTTTATTGAGCTAACATACAGTGAAGCAGCACGCAGCACGATAGACCCCCGTCTGATAGTCATAGCCTATCAGAGAAATGAATATTCATATGCAAGCTAGAACCTTTACCTTCATTCAGAGCACTTTTCACCTTATGCGAGCAGCAGATGCTAAGGTCAGCTGGCAGGATCTTACAGGACCCCTCACATGTCCTGTTCCCCAGGACGCAGGCTTCGCTGCCCAGGCTGCAGGATACAGAGGAGAAAGGCAACCTTTGTCCCCAAGGCTGTCCAGCTCCTCAACTCCCAACCATCTTTGACCTGCTGCTCACCCAGCTAACCCCCCCCCCCCCCCCCCCAAATCACTGACATAGTTCATGCATTGAACAACCTCTCCCACACACATACACGCACACACACACACGGCCCTGGACTGCTACCTCATCCATCCACCCATCAATATGTATACTGTGTATACTGCACTTCATTATTATTGCACTATAATTAGTATCATATATATATATATATATATATATATATATATATATATATATATATATATATATATATATATATATATATATATATTAGAGATGGGCATAGATTAATGTCTTTAATCTAGATTAATCTATTTGTAATCTTGATATTAATCTAGGTTAATCTAGATTAAAGTGGCTCATTAGAATGCTGTCGAAGGCGTGCATAATATGTGTGTGCTACCTAAATAATGACTTATAATACCTAAATAATGACTGAGAACCGGTCTGCGCGATTGTTGAGCGGGGGGGGGGGGGGGGGGGGGGGGGGGGGGGGGGGGTCTGTCGGAGGTATATAGTTGGTAACGCCGATAACGGCCCATCACTAATATATATATATATTATTTTTGTATTATTATTACTATTCTTTTTTTTTAAATATTATATTATATTAGTATCATAATTTATTAGTATTATAATCTTTACATTTTTTAAATGTTTAATTTTTTTTTTTCCTGTATTGTGTCACTTGTTTATTGTATCACTACAATTGCAGGTGCCTCTGCAGTTGCCCCTCAGGGACAAATAAAGTGATTTGAATTGAATTGAATGATTTCAATTCATAAAATCTATATTTTTTAAAACAGGGACAATTCCACAAATTGTCCCTGTCCCGGGGAATTGTCCCTGTCCCGACACCTCCAGTAGGGAAAGGCCACCAGAAATGGGGACTGTCCCCAGAAAACAGGGATGTCTGGTCACCCACCATGGCCATTGTATTCCTGAATGTGATTGGCCATTGTATCCCTAAACATGATTGGTTGCCATGGCTGGCTCCGCCCACTTAGTGCCAAAAAGAGAACCACCCGTGCGGGCAGAAAAAATGTGTCAGTTGCGTGCTGCTTCACTGTATGTGCGCTCAATGAATGATTTTCTCTTCGCAGTCTATATTACTCGCGAGCAGAGAAACACTGGGCCTCATTCACGAACCGTTCTTAAGAACAAATTTGTTCTTAAGTCCTACTTATGAAGATTTTACAAAGATTGTGGCATTCATGAATTTTTTTCTTATCCAGGATTTTTCTTAGGTAAGAACAAATCCTACGAACACTCAGGAGTACTCTGACTGTGCGTTCACACCAAAAGCGTCTTGCGCTGCAAAGACGCTTTGACGCTCAAAAAGATTCGCTGCGAATATTTTTGTTCGCTTTTGACGCTCAAGACGCTCAATGACGTACAATTAAATTATGCAGACGCATTTAAAGGAGCCGTATGCTTTTAGACAGCCATATCAAAGAGTGAACTCCACACACTTTGGCCATATATTGCAGAGACGGTTTTGATTGTTGGATAAACGATAGTCGCACATCCCTCGTAACTACGCCGTGAAGGTGAACCCTCCCGGACTCCGCTATTAACATGAACCGCTCCGCCGGAGGAGCCGCACGTCGTCCACACGCACCCGGCGGACACCACAATACAAACACACATGTTTTACATTTGATTGCTTTTAAATAAAGTTGTGTGCAGTTATACGGTAAATACGATTAAGTGTTCAATGTCTCCTACCTGGTCCAGAACCGCTTGGTCCATGCCGTTAATGGGCGGCCCGCTTCGTGCGTGTGTTTGTAAAAATGATATTTAAGCTGACTATTACGGTATTGTCTCTGAAATAAAAAAGGCTTGGATCGTACAACACCGGGTGCCCCGCCACAGCCGCGATTATCTTTTCCGTCGACATTTTACAGTAGGAACCAACAAAGTACAGTAGGAACCAAAGTGCCGGTGTTCCCCGGGACCCACCCAAACGGAGAGCGTCTACATTCAGATTGGCTGTCAGTTTTTGCCGCTGAAACGCGTCATAGTCATTTGCATAAAGTTAAACTGTCTTCAACTTTTTTTTGACGCTCTGGACGCTCAACTTTTGACGCTGGAAGCGTTGGACGCTTGTGACGCTTTGGACGCTCTTGCCCATAGAAAGTGAATGACTTCCGGCGTCTTTGCAGCGCAAGACGCTTTTGGTGTGAACGCACAGTTAAGCACATTTCAGTGCCGACATGTTGGCATGGTTGTGTTGTCTTCTTTTGTTAAGTTCAATAAAATACATTACAGTGACATTTCTGTCATATTTATGTATATTATTTATTAATTTAACTTTTTTTTCATTTTTCATTTTAATTACATTAAATGTGCCAACGTTTTAACATGAATCAAGTACATTGGAAACCATGCCGTCAATTAGTGATCCCACCCTATTTATAGGTGGCATTTCTCCATCCACGGCCTACAAAACAATGGCATATATATATATATATATATATATATATATATATATATATATATATATATATATATTGCTGCTACAGGAGATTGGGGATCTGCCCTACGGAGGGAACGAATCTTTCAGGACCACGTAGATCTTTATTCAGAGGCCCTGCACACGGCCCTGCAGTCCCTTTTATGGGCCCTTTTATGGGCATTAATGGGCGGTTACCTATGCTAATCCTATGTTAATTAGACTCATGGCACGCGCGCTCAGTTTACGAGGAGATGGCGTTCATCAAAGTCTAAGAACACAGCTGCAAACAATTCAGCGGCTTAAGAACACGTTGATGAATCTGACGTAGGGTCTTCTTAGAAGTCTTCTTAAGAAGGACTTAAGAAAGAATCTAAGAAGATTCTTAAGAAGATATTGGTGAATGAGGCCCACTGTGTGTGAGTACAGTAAAAGTGCTCGCAATAATAATTTGTGTGCACGGATCTGTTTGTTTTGCACGCAGGCAAAGTAATTTCTGCTTGCGATTTTTGGCAGTGATATGCTGCCATACAGGATGGTGAATGGCCGTTGAAATTAGCGACTCAGACACACCCGTATAAATAATCTGGAGCTCTTGGCACCCACTAAAACATTTTTCTCTGTTCCATCTCAGACACCATATGCTTGTGAGGACGGACAACCACAGGTGTCAGCTGTGTCGGCTGTTCTCAGAGGTGGATGGCGACTAGCCATCCGACAACAAGGTACTGCTCCTCCGCGCCGCTCATCTTTCATTGAAAATGAATGTCTAGCGGGTGCAACTAGAAATCCGACAACAAGGTACTGCTCCTCCACGCTGATCGTCTCTCATTCGAAAATGAATGTCTAGCGGGCGCGCATCACACCCATCTAAAAAGGCCAGTACCTACGTTAATGCGTCAAAAAAACAGGTAATAAAGTCAGCAGCAAACAGTGGAAAGAGTGTATAAGAAATAGTACTCTTGGATACTGCAGTTAGGCTATACTTCCATTTCTTTGGATACAGCAGTCTGTTTTTGAGATGCATCGTTGGGCTTGAGTTTGCCATGAGTTGTGATTTGAGCATATTGGTAAATGATTGACCTGTGTGGGTCCCTGGATTGTTTAGTCCGTTGTTTTGTGTTAATGCTGGAAAAAAGGTTGGTTGTGTTTTTGTTCTTAATTGATACAAAAATAAATATATATACATACATTTGCATAAAGCAAGCATATTTTGTCCAGTCCCATGTTGATTAAAAACTTGAAAAATGCCCTGTACATTTTGAACAGATAAAAAATGTGCGATTAATTTGCGATTAACTATGGACAATCATGCAATTAATTGCGATTAAATATTTTAATTTGATTGACAGCCCTAGTTTAATTACATGTTTACAAGTCAACCTAGCGTTACTTCATCATTACATCGCTGTGCTGTATTGTTGTTATGTTCGCCACTCAAAAAGAAGCATCAATGCACATGCTCCTAATGTTCTTCTGTGGAGTTTGAAATAATTTTTTATTGCCACCTACTGGCCTGGCATGCTTATGCGAGTGTATTAACATTTTTTGAAAACAGAGGGGGAAAAGAAATACATCTCAGCCCCAGACTGCTGAATATAGTCCACTCTGAATGTTACATCACATCACTAACATTCTACACATCTGTGTTTTTTTGTTTGTTTGTGGTATAACAAGGTTGACCCCTGACCTCTCCCAGGAGCCAGGCGGTAAGGAAGCCGAACAGGACGGCGTCATTGGCCTCGCGGTCGAACCACGGCACACCAATGGAGAAGTTCTCCCACAGCTCACTCTTCCAGCGGTCCAGAGACCACGCAGTGTATGCCACATCGATGAGGACCACATAGGGACTACCCTCTATCAGCCAGCGACCGAAATACACCTGGGGGGGAAGCAAGAGCGCGAGAGAGAGAGAGAGAAAAAGAGAGAGAGAGAGAGAGAGAGAGACCAATTTAATTTACTAAAGTACTAAATTATTGGATGTTATCTGAAGTACGTAGTAATTGGTAATAGAACAAATTGCCAGTTGTTGGACTCAACGACATGAGAACACACTAAACGGAAAAAGAAGCATATAAACAGTTTAAAGACCAGTTAACAACAATGTACACAGATCATAGCTCAAAAAAATTAAAACAATTTGTTCTGCTCCAATGACATTGAGTAGCATTTCTTCTGAATGTTGTGCAACAACCGTTGTGTAGGAAGGACTGAAAGGTCTCCCGGTTTAAAATAAATCAGACATGTCGCTTTAAAATAGCATCACGACCGCGAGCCATAGCCATGACCCATAATCCCACATGGCCCTCTCTCACACAGTGACACACACGCACCAACACACAGAGAGACAGAGAGAGACTGAATCTACATGGCACACCAAAAGCGCTGT
>JAOPHQ010003719.1:0-218728 GCA_030340625.1 Merluccius polli | reverse complement strand
CTTGGTCACTCTTTTATGTTTTAAAGGATCCCTCTCTGAGACCCAGGAAAATGTGGAGGGAGGGGGTGTGTGCCCGTGCAATCAAGGTCCTGACCCACATAAAGAAAACTGCAACAAAAACCTAACCTAGCCTTGCCACCACCCTCAAATCCCTCCTGTGGACTAAGGCCCCATATAGAGAGTATTAGTTGCTTATTGTTTTATATCTTTTTATTTTTTCAGGATCCAACATATTCTTTATTTAGGAAAAGCAAATGGGAGAACATATAATATAAATATACTTACCTTAAACCAAAACCTGTGGCAAAAGGGAAAAAGAAAGCTAAATGCTACTTACCTCCAGGTCCCCTGCAATTATATACAAAAAACCAACAATACTTACCAAAGATCCTCAGAAAATGGAGGACAAATACAACATAATTCGAAACACCTGTTTCAAAAATGGCCGCCAATTATCCCTCTACTTAAGGGAGGCCACCAGTCTCACCTCTTGGCACTTGTGGCCTGCGGCCAGACAAAAGAACGTCTCCCTGCTGCAGTCCACAGGTGCCATTTTTCCTTTTAAGTTCCTTTCTCCCAGTTCCCCAGTTTCTTTTCTGGTTTTTGCATGAGTTTGGAGTGTGGGGGTGCAGTTTGATTTAGGAGTTTAGAAGTGGTTTTCCTTTGTTTCTTTTGTTTGTTCTAAATCCCTCTTTTTGGTTTGAAATTAGTTTGATATTCATTTATTTAGCTTCTTTTATTTTGTCCCAAACCCCCTTTTTTCCCTGTCCCAATCCCTTTCCCCTACCATAAGGCCCAGCCTGAAGAAGGGTAACCCACCCGAAACGTCGCGACGGGGCCTGGTTGCCCCTCGGCCTATTAGCCTAGGGGCATTTACTAAAACTTCCAGATGGCCTATATGGTACAATTTTTTTGATAGACGGAATCTGAGGCCAATATGGGATCTGAGGCCTCAGATTCCGTCGATACGGACCCCAAAGCCCATAGAGGCAGGGTCTTCCCTAACCCCCTAACCTCCAACCCCTAACCCCAACCTTAATCCCTAACCCTACCCCCATCCCTAACCCCTAACCCTAACCCCTAACCCTAACCCTAACCCCTAACCCCAACCCCTAACCCTAACCCTAACCCCAACCCTAATTCCTAACCCTAACCCCCATCCCTAACCCCCAACCCCAACCTTAACCCCTAACCCTAACCCCCACCCCTAATCCTTATCCCTAACCCCAACCCTAATCCCCATCCCTAACCCACAACCTAACCCTAACCTGAACCACTCCCACCCCACATCTCACTCCCACCATTCTTCATCCCATACCCCATCCAATCCACCAGCCCCAAACGGGCGATGGAAGGGGATATGCTTTCTGCTTGGGTGTCCGCCCTGCATCCTGTCCGACCCTTGCGGGGTCCGGCAGCCCTGGCGTGCGATCGGTTTAGGGGTTGGGCAGGGCATGGTCTCCCAGCCCCCGTCAAGCCCCAGCCCACCGACACACACACATGCACACACCAGGTGGGCCGGCCGGGGCTTGAACGGGGGTTCCACAAGTGCCCATAAGTCCCCTCACCCGAGGCCAAGGACTGGCAGCAAGGCTTGGGGTCGGGCCCTGCGGGGGCCGGAGGGATGCATGGGCGGGACCCACCCAACATTGTTGGGACTTGGTCAACTCTTTTATGTTTTAAAGGATCCCTCTCTGAGACCCAGGAAAATGTGGGGGAGGGAGGGGGTGGTGTGCCCGTGCAATCAAGGGTCCTTGACCCACATAAAGAAAACTGCAACAAAAACCTAACCTAGCCAGTGCCACCACCCTCAAATCCCTCCTGTGGACTAAGGCCCCATATAGAGAGTATTAGTTGCTTATTGTTTTATATCTTTTTTATTTTTTTTCAGGATCCAAGCATATTCTTTATTTAGGGAAAGCAAATGGGAGAACATATACATATAAATATACTTACCTTAAACCAAAACCTGTGGAAAAAGGGAAAAAGAAAGCTAAATGCTACTTACCTCCAGGTCCCCTGCAATATATACAAAAAACCAACAATACTTACCAAAGATCCTCAGAAAATGGAGGACAAATCAACATAATTCGAAACACCTGTTTCAAAATGGCCGACCAATTATCCCTCTACTTAAGGGAGGCCACCAGTCTCACTCTTGGCACTTGTGGCCTGCGGCAGACAAAAGAACGTCTCCCTGCTGCAGGTCCACAGGTGCCATTTTTCCTTTTAAGTTCCTTTCTCCCAGTTCCCCAGTTTCTTTTCTGGTTTTTGCATGAGTTTGGAGTGTGGGGGTGCAGTTTGATTTAGGAGTTTAGAAGTGGTTTTCCTTTGTTTCTTTTGTTTGTTCTAAATCCCTCTTTTTGGTTTGAAATTAGTTTGATATTCATTTATTTAGCTTCTTTTATTTTGTCCCAAACCCCCTTTTTCCCTGTCCCAATCCCTTTCCCCTACCATAAGGCCCCAGCCTGAAGAAGGGTAACCCACCCGAAACGTCGCGACGGGGCCTGGTTGCCCCTAGGCCTATTAGCCTAGGGGCATTTACTAAAAACTCCAGATGCCTATATGGTACAATTTTTTGATAGACGGAATCTGAGGCCAATATGGGATCTGAGGCCTCAGATTCCGTCGATACGGACCCCAAAGCCCATAGAGGCAGGGTCTTCCCTAACCCCTAACCTCCAACCCCTAACCCCAACCTTAATCCCTAACCCTAACCCCCATCCCTAACCCCTAACCCTAACCCCTAACCCTAACCCTAACCCCTAACCCCAACCCCTAACCCTAACCCTAACCCCAACCCTAATTCCTAACCCTAACCCCCATCCCTAACCCCCAACCCCAACCTTAACCCCTAACCCTAACCCCCACCCCTAATCCTTATCCCTAACCCCAACCCTAATCCCCATCCCTAACCCACAACCTAACCCTAACCTGAACCACTCCCACCCCACATCTCACTCCCACCATTCTTCATCCCATACCCCATCCAATCCACCAGCCCCAAACGGGCGATGGAAGGGGATATGCTTTCTGCTTGGGTGTCCGCCCTGCATCCTGTCCGACCCTTGCGGGGTCCGGCAGCCCTGGCGTGCGATCGGTTTAGGGGTTGGGCAGGGCATGGTCTCCCAGCCCCCGTCAAGCCCCAGCCCACCGACACACACACATGCACACACCAGGTGGGCCGGCCGGGGCTTGAACGGGGGTTCCACAAGTGCCCATAAGTCCCCTCACCCGAGGCCAAGGACTGGCAGCAAGGCTTGGGGTCGGGCCCTGCGGGGGCCGGAGGGATGCATGGGCGGGACCCACCCAACATTGTTGGGACTTGGTCAACTCTTTTATGTTTTAAAGGATCCCTCTCTGAGACCCAGGAAAATGTGGGGAGGGAGGGGGTGGTGTGCCCGTGCAATCAAGGGTCCTTGACCCACATAAAGAAAACTGCAACAAAAACCTAACCTAGCCAGTGCCACCACCCTCAAATCCCTCCTGTGGACTAAGGCCCCATATAGAGAGTATTAGTTGCTTATTGTTTTATATCTTTTTTATTTTTTTCAGGATCCAAGCATATTCTTTATTTAGGGAAAGCAAATGGGAGAACATATACATATAAATATACTTACCTTAAACCAAAACCTGTGGAAAAAGGGGAAAAAGAAAGCTAAATGCTACTTACCTCCAGGTCCCCTGCAATATATACAAAAAACCAACAATACTTACCAAAGATCCTCAGAAAATGGAGGACAAATCAACATAATTCGAAACACCTGTTTCAAAATGGCCGACCAATTATCCCTCTACTTAAGGGAGGCCACCAGTCTCACTCTTGGCACTTGTGGCCTGCGGCAGACAAAAGAACGTCTCCCTGCTGCAGGTCCACAGGTGCCATTTTTCCTTTTAAGTTCCTTTCTCCCAGTTCCCCAGTTTCTTTTCTGGTTTTTGCATGAGTTTGGAGTGTGGGGGTGCAGTTTGATTTAGGAGTTTAGAAGTGGTTTTCCTTTGTTTCTTTTGTTTGTTCTAAATCCCTCTTTTTGGTTTGAAATTAGTTTGATATTCATTTATTTAGCTTCTTTTATTTTGTCCCAAACCCCCTTTTTCCCTGTCCCAATCCCTTTCCCCTACCATAAGGCCCCAGCCTGAAGAAGGGTAACCCACCCGAAACGTCGCGACGGGGCCTGGTTGCCCCTAGGCCTATTAGCCTAGGGGCATTTACTAAAAAACTCCAGATGCCTATATGGTACAATTTTTTGATAGACGGAATCTGAGGCCAATATGGGATCTGAGGCCTCAGATTCCGTCGATACGGACCCCAAAGCCCATAGAGGCAGGGTCTTCCCTAACCCCTAACCTCCAACCCCTAACCCCAACCTTAATCCCTAACCCTAACCCCCATCCCTAACCCCTAACCCTAACCCCTAACCCTAACCCTAACCCCTAACCCCAACCCCTAACCCTAACCCTAACCCCAACCCTAATTCCTAACCCTAACCCCCATCCCTAACCCCCAACCCCAACCTTAACCCCTAACCCTAACCCCCACCCCTAATCCTTATCCCTAACCCCAACCCTAATCCCCATCCCTAACCCACAACCTAACCCTAACCTGAACCACTCCCACCCCACATCTCACTCCCACCATTCTTCATCCCATACCCCATCCAATCCACCAGCCCCAAACGGGCGATGGAAGGGGATATGCTTTCTGCTTGGGTGTCCGCCCTGCATCCTGTCCGACCCTTGCGGGGTCCGGCAGCCCTGGCGTGCGATCGGTTTTAGGGGTTGGGCAGGGCATGGTCTCCCAGCCCCCGTCAAGCCCCAGCCCACCGACACACACACATGCACACACCAGGTGGGCCGGCCGGGGCTTGAACGGGGGTTCCACAAGTGCCCATAAGTCCCCTCACCCGAGGCCAAGGACTGGCAGCAAGGCTTGGGGTCGGGCCCTGCGGGGGGCCGGAGGGATGCATGGGCGGGACCCACCCAACATTGTTGGGACTTGGTCAACTCTTTTATGTTTTAAAGGATCCCTCTCTGAGACCCAGGAAAATGTGGGGAGGGAGGGGGTGGTGTGCCCGTGCAATCAAGGGTCCTTGACCCACATAAAGAAAACTGCAACAAAAACCTAACCTAGCCAGTGCCACCACCCTCAAATCCCTCCTGTGGACTAAGGCCCCATATAGAGAGTATTAGTTGCTTATTGTTTTATATCTTTTTTATTTTTTTTCAGGATCCAAGCATATTCTTTATTTAGGGAAAGCAAATGGGAGAACATATACATATAAATATACTTACCTTAAACCAAAACCTGTGGAAAAAGGGAAAAAGAAAGCTAAATGCTACTTACCTCCAGGTCCCCTGCAATATATACAAAAAACCAACAATACTTACCAAAGATCCTCAGAAAATGGAGGACAAATCAACATAATTCGAAACACCTGTTTCAAAATGGCCGACCAATTATCCCTCTACTTAAGGGAGGCCACCAGTCTCACTCTTGGCACTTGTGGCCTGCGGCAGACAAAAGAACGTCTCCCTGCTGCAGGTCCACAGGTGCCATTTTTCCTTTTAAGTTCCTTTCTCCCAGTTCCCCAGTTTCTTTTCTGGTTTTTGCATGAGTTTGGAGTGTGGGGGGTGCAGTTTGATTTAGGAGTTTAGAAGTGGTTTTCCTTTGTTTCTTTTGTTTGTTCTAAATCCCTCTTTTTGGTTTGAAATTAGTTTGGATATTCATTTATTTAGCTTCTTTTATTTTGTCCCAAACCCCCTTTTTCCCTGTCCCAATCCCTTTCCCCTACCATAAGGCCCCAGCCTGAAGAAGGGTAACCCACCCGAAACGTCGCGACGGGGCCTGGTTGCCCCTAGGCCTATTAGCCTAGGGGCATTTACTAAAAACTCCAGATGCCTATATGGTACAATTTTTTGATAGACGGAATCTGAGGCCAATATGGGATCTGAGGCCTCAGATTCCGTCGATACGGACCCCAAAGCCCATAGAGGCAGGGTCTTCCCTAACCCCTAACCTCCAACCCCTAACCCCAACCTTAATCCCTAACCCTAACCCCCATCCCTAACCCTAACCCTAACCCCTAACCCTACCAACCCCTAACCCCAACCCCTAACCCTAACCCTAACCCCAACCCTAATTCCTAACCCTAACCCCCATCCCTAACCCCCAACCCCAACCTTAACCCCTAACCCTAACCCCCACCCCTAATCCCTTATCCCTAACCCCAACCCTAATCCCCATCCCTAACCCACAACCTAACCCTAACCTGAACCACTCCCACCCCACATCTCACTCCCACCATTCTTCATCCCATACCCCATCCAATCCACCAGCCCCAAACGGGCGATGGAAGGGGATATGCTTTCTGCTTGGGTGTCCGCCCTGCATCCTGTCCGACCCTTGCGGGGTCCGGCAGCCCTGGCGTGCGATCGGTTTAGGGGTTGGGCAGGGCATGGTCTCCCAGCCCCCGTCAAGCCCCAGCCCACCGACACACACACATGCACACACCAGGTGGGCCGGCCGGGGCTTGAACGGGGGGTTCCACAAGTGCCCATAAGTCCCCTCACCCGAGGCCAAGGACTGGCAGCAAGGCTTGGGGTCGGGCCCTGCGGGGGCCGGAGGGATGCATGGGCGGGACCCACCCAACATTGTTGGGACTTGGTCAACTCTTTTATGTTTTAAAGGATCCCTCTCTGAGACCCAGGAAAATGTGGGGAGGGAGGGGGTGGTGTGCCCGTGCAATCAAGGGTCCTTGACCCACATAAAGAAAAACTGCAACAAAAACCTAACCTAGCCAGTGCCACCACCCTCAAATCCCTCCTGTGGACTAAGGCCCCATATAGAGAGTATTAGTTGCTTATTGTTTTATATATTTTTTATTTTTTTCAGGATCCAAGCATATTCTTTATTTAGGGAAAGCAAATGGGAGAACATATACATATAAATATACTTACCCTTAAACCAAAACCTGTGGAAAAAAGGGAAAAAGAAAGCTAAATGCTACTTACCTCCAGGTCCCCTGCAATATATACAAAAAACCAACAATACTTACCAAAGATCCTCAGAAAATGGAGGACAAATCAACATAATTCGAAACACCTGTTTCAAAATGGCCGAACCAATTATCCCTCTACTTAAGGGAGGCCACCAGTCTCACTCTTGGCACTTGTGGCCTGCGGCAGACAAAAGAACGTCTCCCTGCTGCAGGTCCACAGGTGCCATTTTTCCTTTTAAGTTCCTTTCTCCCAGTTCCCCAGTTTCTTTTCTGGTTTTTGCATGAGTTTGGAGTGTGGGGGTGCAGTTTGATTTAGGAGTTTAGAAGTGGTTTTCCTTTGTTTCTTTTGTTTGTTCTAAATCCCTCTTTTTGGTTTGAAATTAGTTTGATATTCATTTATTTAGCTTCTTTTATTTTGTCCCAAACCCCCTTTTTCCCTGTCCCAATCCCTTTCCCCCTACCATAAGGCCCCAGCCTGAAGAAGGGTAACCCACCCGAAACGTCGCGACGGGGCCTGGTTGCCCCTAGGCCTATTAGCCTAGGGGCATTTACTAAAAAACTCCAGATGCCTATATGGTACAATTTTTTGATAGAACGGAATCTGAGGCCCATATGGGATCTGAGGCCTCAGATTCCGTCGATACGGACCCCAAAGCCCATAGAGGCAGGGTCTTCCCTAACCCCTAACCTCCAACCCCTAACCCCAACCTTAATCCCTAACCCTAACCCCCATCCCTAACCCCTAACCCTAACCCCTAACCCTAACCCTAACCCCTAACCCCAACCCCTAACCCTAACCCTAACCCCAACCCTAATTCCTAACCCTAACCCCCATCCCTAACCCCCAACCCCAACCTTAACCCCTAACCCTAACCCCCACCCCTAATCCTTATCCCTAACCCCAACCCTAATCCCCATCCCTAACCCACAACCTAACCCTAACCTGAACCACTCCCACCCCACATCTCACTCCCACCATTCTTCATCCCATACCCCATCCAATCCACCAGCCCCAAACGGGCGATGGAAGGGGATATGCTTTCTGCTTGGGTGTCCGCCCTGCATCCTGTCCGACCCTTGCGGGGTCCGGCAGCCCTGGCGTGCGATCGGTTTAGGGGTTGGGCAGGGCATGGTCTCCCAGCCCCCGTCAAGCCCCAGCCCACCGACACACACACATGCACACACCAGGTGGGCCGGCCGGGGCTTGAACGGGGGTTCCACAAGTGCCCATAAGTCCCCTCACCCGAGGCCAAGGACTGGCAGCAAGGCTTGGGGTCGGGCCCTGCGGGGGCCGGAGGGATGCATGGGCGGGACCCACCCAACATTGTTGGGACTTGGTCAACTCTTTTATGTTTTAAAGGATCCCTCTCTGAGACCCAGGAAAATGTGGGGAGGGAGGGGGTGGTGTGCCCGTGCAATCAAGGGTCCTTGACCCACATAAAGAAAACTGCAACAAAAACCTAACCTAGCCAGTGCCACCACCCTCAAATCCCTCCTGTGGACTAAGGCCCCATATAGAGAGTATTAGTTGCTTATTGTTTTATATCTTTTTTATTTTTTTCAGGATCCAAGCATATTCTTTATTTAGGGAAAGCAAATGGGAGAACATATACATATAAATATACTTACCTTAAACCAAAACCTGTGGAAAAAGGGAAAAAGAAAGCTAAATGCTACTTACCTCCAGGTCCCCTGCAATATATACAAAAAACCAACAATACTTACCAAAGATCCTCAGAAAATGGAGGACAAATCAACATAATTCGAAACACCTGTTTCAAAATGGCCGACCAATTATCCCTCTACTTAAGGGAGGCCACCAGTCTCACTCTTGGCACTTGTGGCCTGCGGCAGACAAAAGAACGTCTCCCTGCTGCAGGTCCACAGGTGCCATTTTTCCTTTTAAGTTCCTTTCTCCCAGTTCCCCAGTTTCTTTTCTGGTTTTTGCATGAGTTTGGAGTGTGGGGGTGCAGTTTGATTTAGGAGTTTAGAAGTGGTTTTCCTTTGTTTCTTTTGTTTGTTCTAAATCCCTCTTTTTGGTTTGAAATTAGTTTGATATTCATTTATTTAGCTTCTTTTATTTTGTCCCAAACCCCCTTTTTCCCTGTCCCAATCCCTTTCCCCTACCATAAGGCCCCAGCCTGAAGAAGGGTAACCCACCCGAAACGTCGCGACGGGGCCTGGTTGCCCCTAGGCCTATTAGCCTAGGGGCATTTACTAAAAACTCCAGATGCCTATATGGTACAATTTTTTGATAGACGGAATCTGAGGCCAATATGGGATCTGAGGCCTCAGATTCCGTCGATACGGACCCCAAAGCCCATAGAGGCAGGGTCTTCCCTAACCCCTAACCTCCAACCCCTAACCCCAACCTTAATCCCTAACCCTAACCCCCATCCCTAACCCCTAACCCTAACCCTAACCCTAACCCCTAACCCCAACCCCTAACCCTAACCCTAACCCCAACCCTAATTCCTAACCCTAACCCCCATCCCTAACCCCCAACCCCAACCTTAACCCCTAACCCTAACCCCCACCCCTAACCCTTATCCCTAACCCCAACCCTAATCCCCATCCCTAACCCACAACCTAACCCTAACCTGAACCACTCCCACCCCACATCTCACTCCCACCATTCTTCATCCCATACCCCATCCAATCCACCAGCCCCAAACGGGCGATGGAAGGGGATATGCTTTCTGCTTGGGTGTCCGCCCTGCATCCTGTCCGACCCTTGCGGGGTCCGGCAGCCCTGGCGTGCGATCGGTTTAGGGGTTGGGCAGGGCATGGTCTCCCAGCCCCCGTCAAGCCCCAGCCCACCGACACACACACATGCACACACCAGGTGGGCCGGCCGGGGCTTGAACGGGGGTTCCACAAGTGCCCATAAGTCCCCTCACCCGAGGCCAAGGACTGGCAGCAAGGCTTGGGGTCGGGCCCTGCGGGGGCCGGAGGGATGCATGGGCGGGACCCACCCAACATTGTTGGGACTTGGTCAACTCTTTTATGTTTTAAAGGATCCCTCTCTGAGACCCAGGAAAATGTGGGGAGGGAGGGGGTGGTGTGCCCGTGCAATCAAGGGTCCTTGACCCACATAAAGAAAACTGCAACAAAAACCTAACCTAGCCAGTGCCACCACCCTCAAATCCCTCCTGTGGACTAAGGCCCCATATAGAGAGTATTAGTTGCTTATTGTTTTATATCTTTTTTATTTTTTTCAGGATCCAAGCATATTCTTTATTTAGGGAAAGCAAATGGGAGAACATATACATATAAATATACTTACCTTAAACCAAAACCTGTGGAAAAAGGGAAAAAGAAAGCTAAATGCTACTTACCTCCAGGTCCCCTGCAATATATACAAAAAACCAACAATACTTACCAAAGATCCTCAGAAAATGGAGGACAAATCAACATAATTCGAAACACCTGTTTCAAAATGGCCGACCAATTATCCCTCTACTTAAGGGAGGCCACCAGTCTCACTCTTGGCACTTGTGGCCTGCGGCAGACAAAAGAACGTCTCCCTGCTGCAGGTCCACAGGTGCCATTTTTCCTTTTAAGTTCCTTTCTCCCAGTTCCCCAGTTTCTTTTCTGGTTTTTGCATGAGTTTGGAGTGTGGGGGTGCAGTTTGATTTAGGAGTTTAGAAGTGGTTTTCCTTTGTTTCTTTTGTTTGTTCTAAATCCCTCTTTTTGGTTTGAAATTAGTTTGATATTCATTTATTTAGCTTCTTTTATTTTGTCCCAAACCCCCTTTTTCCCTGTCCCAATCCCTTTCCCCTACCATAAGGCCCCAGCCTGAAGAAGGGTAACCCACCCGAAACGTCGCGACGGGGCCTGGTTGCCCCTAGGCCTATTAGCCTAGGGGCATTTACTAAAAACTCCAGATGCCTATATGGTACAATTTTTTGATAGACGGAATCTGAGGCCAATATGGGATCTGAGGCCTCAGATTCCGTCGATACGGACCCCAAAGCCCATAGAGGCAGGGTCTTCCCTAACCCCTAACCTCCAACCCCTAACCCCAACCTTAATCCCTAACCCTAACCCCCATCCCTAACCCCTAACCCTAACCCCTAACCCCAACCCCTAACCCTAACCCTAACCCCAACCCTAATTCCTAACCCTAACCCCCATCCCTAACCCCCAACCCCAACCTTAACCCCTAACCCTAACCCCCACCCCTAACCCTTATCCCTAACCCCAACCCTAATCCCCATCCCTAACCCACAACCTAACCCTAACCTGAACCACTCCCACCCCACATCTCACTCCCACCATTCTTCATCCCATACCCCATCCAATCCACCAGCCCCAAACGGGCGATGGAAGGGGATATGCTTTCTGCTTGGGTGTCCGCCCTGCATCCTGTCCGACCCTTGCGGGGTCCGGCAGCCCTGGCGTGCGATCGGTTTAGGGGTTGGGCAGGGCATGGTCTCCCAGCCCCCGTCAAGCCCCAGCCCACCGACACACACACATGCACACACCAGGTGGGCCGGCCGGGGCTTGAACGGGGGTTCCACAAGTGCCCATAAGTCCCCTCACCCGAGGCCAAGGACTGGCAGCAAGGCTTGGGGTCGGGCCCTGCGGGGGCCGGAGGGATGCATGGGCGGGACCCACCCAACATTGTTGGGACTTGGTCAACTCTTTTATGTTTTAAAGGATCCCTCTCTGAGACCCAGGAAAATGTGGGGAGGGAGGGGGTGGTGTGCCCGTGCAATCAAGGGTCCTTGACCCACATAAAGAAAACTGCAACAAAAACCTAACCTAGCCAGTGCCACCACCCTCAAATCCCTCCTGTGGACTAAGGCCCCATATAGAGAGTATTAGTTGCTTATTGTTTTATATCTTTTTTATTTTTTTCAGGATCCAAGCATATTCTTTATTTAGGGAAAGCAAATGGGAGAACATATACATATAAATATACTTACCTTAAACCAAAACCTGTGGAAAAAGGGAAAAAGAAAGCTAAATGCTACTTACCTCCAGGTCCCCTGCAATATATACAAAAAACCAACAATACTTACCAAAGATCCTCAGAAAATGGAGGACAAATCAACATAATTCGAAACACCTGTTTCAAAATGGCCGACCAATTATCCCTCTACTTAAGGGAGGCCACCAGTCTCACTCTTGGCACTTGTGGCCTGCGGCAGACAAAAGAACGTCTCCCTGCTGCAGGTCCACAGGTGCCATTTTTCCTTTTAAGTTCCTTTCTCCCAGTTCCCCAGTTTCTTTTCTGGTTTTTGCATGAGTTTGGAGTGTGGGGGTGCAGTTTGATTTAGGAGTTTAGAAGTGGTTTTCCTTTGTTTCTTTTGTTTGTTCTAAATCCCTCTTTTTGGTTTGAAATTAGTTTGATATTCATTTATTTAGCTTCTTTTATTTTGTCCCAAACCCCCTTTTTCCCTGTCCCAATCCCTTTCCCCTACCATAAGGCCCCAGCCTGAAGAAGGGTAACCCACCCGAAACGTCGCGACGGGGCCTGGTTGCCCCTAGGCCTATTAGCCTAGGGGCATTTACTAAAAACTCCAGATGCCTATATGGTACAATTTTTTGATAGACGGAATCTGAGGCCAATATGGGATCTGAGGCCTCAGATTCCGTCGATACGGACCCCAAAGCCCATAGAGGCAGGGTCTTCCCTAACCCCTAACCTCCAACCCCTAACCCCAACCTTAATCCCTAACCCTAACCCCCATCCCTAACCCCTAACCCTAACCCTAACCCCTAACCCCTAACCCCAACCCCTAACCCTAACCCTAACCCCAACCCTAATTCCTAACCCTAACCCCCATCCCTAACCCCCAACCCCAACCTTAACCCCTAACCCTAACCCCCACCCCTAACCCTTATCCCTAACCCCAACCCTAATCCCCATCCCTAACCCACAACCTAACCCTAACCTGAACCACTCCCACCCCACATCTCACTCCCACCATTCTTCATCCCATACCCCATCCAATCCACCAGCCCCAAACGGGCGATGGAAGGGGATATGCTTTCTGCTTGGGTGTCCGCCCTGCATCCTGTCCGACCCTTGCGGGGTCCGGCAGCCCTGGCGTGCGATCGGTTTAGGGGTTGGGCAGGGCATGGTCTCCCAGCCCCCGTCAAGCCCCAGCCCACCGACACACACACATGCACACACCAGGTGGGCCGGCCGGGGCTTGAACGGGGGTTCCACAAGTGCCCATAAGTCCCCTCACCCGAGGCCAAGGACTGGCAGCAAGGCTTGGGGTCGGGCCCTGCGGGGGCCGGAGGGATGCATGGGCGGGACCCACCCAACATTGTTGGGACTTGGTCAACTCTTTTATGTTTTAAAGGATCCCTCTCTGAGACCCAGGAAAATGTGGGGAGGGAGGGGGTGGTGTGCCCGTGCAATCAAGGGTCCTTGACCCACATAAAGAAAACTGCAACAAAAACCTAACCTAGCCAGTGCCACCACCCTCAAATCCCTCCTGTGGACTAAGGCCCCATATAGAGAGTATTAGTTGCTTATTGTTTTATATCTTTTTTATTTTTTTCAGGATCCAAGCATATTCTTTATTTAGGGAAAGCAAATGGGAGAACATATACATATAAATATACTTACCTTAAACCAAAACCTGTGGAAAAAGGGAAAAAGAAAGCTAAATGCTACTTACCTCCAGGTCCCCTGCAATATATACAAAAAACCAACAATACTTACCAAAGATCCTCAGAAAATGGAGGACAAATCAACATAATTCGAAACACCTGTTTCAAAATGGCCGACCAATTATCCCTCTACTTAAGGGAGGCCACCAGTCTCACTCTTGGCACTTGTGGCCTGCGGCAGACAAAAGAACGTCTCCCTGCTGCAGGTCCACAGGTGCCATTTTTCCTTTTAAGTTCCTTTCTCCCAGTTCCCCAGTTTCTTTTCTGGTTTTTGCATGAGTTTGGAGTGTGGGGGTGCAGTTTGATTTAGGAGTTTAGAAGTGGTTTTCCTTTGTTTCTTTTGTTTGTTCTAAATCCCTCTTTTTGGTTTGAAATTAGTTTGATATTCATTTATTTAGCTTCTTTTATTTTGTCCCAAACCCCCTTTTTCCCTGTCCCAATCCCTTTCCCCTACCATAAGGCCCCAGCCTGAAGAAGGGTAACCCACCCGAAACGTCGCGACGGGGCCTGGTTGCCCCTAGGCCTATTAGCCTAGGGGCATTTACTAAAAACTCCAGATGCCTATATGGTACAATTTTTTGATAGACGGAATCTGAGGCCAATATGGGATCTGAGGCCTCAGATTCCGTCGATACGGACCCCAAAGCCCATAGAGGCAGGGTCTTCCCTAACCCCTAACCTCCAACCCCTAACCCCAACCTTAATCCCTAACCCTAACCCCCATCCCTAACCCCTAACCCTAACCCTAACCCCTAACCCTAACCCCAACCCCTAACCCCAACCCCTAACCCTAACCCTAACCCCAACCCTAATTCCTAACCCTAACCCCCATCCCTAACCCCCAACCCCAACCTTAACCCCTAACCCTAACCCCCACCCCTAACCCTTATCCCTAACCCCAACCCTAATCCCCATCCCTAACCCACAACCTAACCCTAACCTGAACCACTCCCACCCCACATCTCACTCCCACCATTCTTCATCCCATACCCCATCCAATCCACCAGCCCCAAACGGGCGATGGAAGGGGATATGCTTTCTGCTTGGGTGTCCGCCCTGCATCCTGTCCGACCCTTGCGGGGTCCGGCAGCCCTGGCGTGCGATCGGTTTAGGGGTTGGGCAGGGCATGGTCTCCCAGCCCCCGTCAAGCCCCAGCCCACCGACACACACACATGCACACACCAGGTGGGCCGGCCGGGGCTTGAACGGGGGTTCCACAAGTGCCCATAAGTCCCTCCACCCGAGGCCAAGGACTGGCAGCAAGGCTTGGGGTCGGGCCCTGCGGGGGCCGGAGGGATGCATGGGCGGGACCCACCCAACATTGTTGGGACGTGGTCAACTTCTTTATGTTTTAAAGGATCCCTCTCTAGGACCCAGGAAAATGTGGGGAGGGAGGGGGTGGTGTGCCCGTGCAATCAAGGGTCCTTGACCCAGCATAAAGAAAAACTGCAACAAAAACCTAACCTAGCCAGTGCCACCACCCTCAAATCCCTCCTGTGGACTAAGGCCCCATATAGAGAGTATTAGTTGCTTATTGTTTTATATCTTTTTTATTTTTTTCAGGATCCAAGCAAATTCTTTATTTAGGGAGAAGCAAATGGGAGAAAATATACATATAAATATACTTACCTCTAACCAAAACCTGTGGAAAAAGGGAAAAAGAAAGCTAAATGCTACTTACCTCCAGGTCCCCTGCAATATATACAAAAAACCAACAATACTTACCAAAGATCCTCAGAAAATGGAGGACAAATCAACATGATTCGAAACACCTGTTTCAAAATGGCCGACCAATCATCCCTCTACTTAAGGGTGGCCACCAGTCTCACTCTTGGCACTTGTGGCCTGCGGCAGACAAAAGAACGTCTCCCTGCTGCAGGTCCACAGGTGCCATTTTTCCCTTTAAGTTTCCTTTCTCCCAGTTCCCCAGTTTCTTTTCTGGTTTTGCATGAGTTTGGAGTGTGGGGGTGCAGTTTGATTTAGGAGTTTAGAAGTGGTTTTCCTTTGTTTCTTTTGTTTGTTCTAAATCCCTCTTTTTTGTTTGAAATTAGTTTGGGATTCATTTATTTAGTTTCTTTGATTTTGTCCCAACCCCCCTTTTCCCTGTCCCAATCCCTTTCCCCTACCATAGGGCCCCAGCCTGAAGAAGGGTAACCCACCCGAAACGTCGCGACGGGGCCTGGTTGCCCCTAGGCCTATTAGCCTAGGGGCATTTACTTAAAAACTCCAGATGCCTATATGGTACAATTTTTTGATAGACGGAATCTGAGGCCAATATGGGATCTGAGGCCTCAGATTCCGTCGATACGGACCCCAAAGCCCATAGAGGCAGGGTCTTCCCTAACCCCTAACCTCCAACCCCTAACCCCAACCTTAATCCCTAACCCTAACCCCCATCCCTAACCCCTAACCCTAACCCTAACCCCTAACCCTAACCCCAACCCCTAACCCCAACCCCTAACCCTAACCCTAACCCCAACCCTAATTCCTAACCCTAACCCCCATCCCTAACCCCCAACCCCAACCTTAACCCCTAACCCTAACCCCCACCCCTAACCCTTATCCCTAACCCCAACCCTAATCCCCATCCCTAACCCACAACCTAACCCTAACCTGAACCACTCCCACCCCACATCTCACTCCCACCATTCTTCATCCCATACCCCATCCAATCCACCAGCCCCAAACGGGCGATGGAAGGGGATATGCTTTCTGCTTGGGTGTCCGCCCTGCATCCTGTCCGACCCTTGCGGGGTCCGGCAGCCCTGGCGTGCGATCGGTTTAGGGGTTGGGCAGGGCATGGTCTCCCAGCCCCCGTCAAGCCCCAGCCCACCGACACACACACATGCACACACCAGGTGGGCCGGCCGGGGCTTGAACGGGGGTTCCACAAGTGCCCATAAGTCCCTCCACCCGAGGCCAAGGACTGGCAGCAAGGCTTGGGGTCGGGCCCTGCGGGGGCCGGAGGGATGCTTGGGCGGGACCCACCCAACATTGTTGGGACGTGGTCAACCTTCTCATTGTTTTAAAGGATCCCTCTCTAGGACCTGGGAAAATGTGGGGAGGGAGGGGGTGGTGTGCCCGTGCAATCAAGGGTCCTTGTACCTGCATAAAGAAAAAAACAACAAAAACCTAACCTAGCCAGTGCCACCACCCTCAAATCCCTCCTGTGGACTAAGGCCCCATATAGAGAGCATTAGTTGTTTATTGTTTTACATCTTGTTTATTTTTTTAGGATCCAAACAAATTCTTTATTCAGGGAGAACAAATGGGAGAAAATATACATATAAATATACTTACCTCTAACAAAAACCTGTGGAAAAAGGGAAATAGAAAGCTACATGCTACTTACCTCCAGGTCCCCTGCAATATATACACAAAACCAACAATACTCACCAAAGATCCTCAAAATGGAGGACAAATCAACATGATTCGAAACACCTGTTTCAAAATGGCCGACCAATCATCCCTCTATTTAAGGGTGGCCACCAGTCTCACTCTTGGCACTTGTGGCCTGCGGCAGACAAAAGAACGTCTCCCCTGCTGCAGGTCCACAGGTGCCATTTTTCCCTTTAAGTTTCTTTCTCCCAGTTCCCCAGTTTCTTTTCTGGTTTTGCATGAGTTTGGAGTGTGGGGGTGCAGTTTGATTTAGGAGTTTAGAAGTGGTTTTCCTTTGTTTCTTTTGTTTGTTCTAAATCCCTCTTTTTTGTTTGAAATTAGTTTGGGATTCATTTATTTAGTTTCTTTGATTTTGTCCCAACCCCCCTTTTCCCTGTCCCAATCCCTTTCCCCTACCATAGGGCCCCAGCCTGAAGAAGGGTAACCCACCCGAAACGTCGCGACGGGGCCTGGTTGCCCCTAGGCCTATTAGCCTAGGGGCATTTATTAAAAACTCCAGATGCCTATATGGTACAATTTTTTGATAGACGGAATCTGAGGCCAATATGGGATCTGAGGCCTCAGATTCCGTCGATACGGACCCCAAAGCCCATAGAGGCAGGGTCTTCCCTAACCCCTAACCTCCAACCCCTAACCCCAACCTTAATCCCTAACCCTAACCCCCATCCCTAACCCCTAACCCTAACCCTAACCCCTAACCCTAACCCCAACCCCTAACCCCAACCCCTAACCCTAACCCTAACCCCAACCCTAATTCCTAACCCTAACCCCCATCCCTAACCCCCAACCCCAACCTTAACCCCTAACCCTAACCCCCACCCCTAACCCTTATCCCTAACCCCAACCCTAATCCCCATCCCTAACCCACAACCTAACCCTAACCTGAACCACTCCCACCCCACATCTCACTCCCACCATTCTTCATCCCATACCCCATCCAATCCACCAGCCCCAAACGGGCGATGGAAGGGGATATGCTTTCTGCTTGGGTGTCCGCCCTGCATCCTGTCCGACCCTTGCGGGGTCCGGCAGCCCTGGCGTGCGATCGGTTTAGGGGTTGGGCAGGGCATGGTCTCCCAGCCCCCGTCAAGCCCCAGCCCACCGACACACACACATGCACACACCAGGTGGGCCGGCCGGGGCTTGAACGGGGGTTCCACAAGTGCCCATAAGTCCCCTCCACCCGAGGCCAAGGACTGGCAGCAAGGCTTGGGGTCGGGCCCTGCGGGGGCCGGAGGGATGCTTGGGCGGGACCCACCCAACATTGTTGGGACGTGGTCAACCTTCTCATTGTTTTAAAGGATCCCTCTCTAGGACCCTGGGAAAATGTGGGGAGGGAGGGGGTGGTGTGCCCGTGCAATCAAGGGTCCTTGTACCCAGCATAAAGAAAAAAAGCAACAAAAACCTAACCTAGCCAGTGCCACCACCCTCAAATCCCTCCTGTGGACTAAGGCCCCATATAGAGAGCATTAGTTGTTTATTGTTTTACATCTTGTTTATTTTTTTAGGATCCAAACAAATTCTTTATTCAGGGAGAAGCAAATGGGAGAAAATATACATATAAATATACTTACCTCTAACCAAAAACCTGTGGAAAAAGGGAAATAGAAAGCTACATGCTACTTACCTCCAGGTCCCCTGCAATATATACACAAAACCAACAATACTCACCAAAGATCCTCAAAAATGGAGGACAAATCAACATGATTCGAAACACCTGTTTCAAAATGGCCGACCAATCATCCCTCTACTTTAAGGGTGGCCACCAGTCTCACTCTTGGCACTTGTGGCCTGCGGCAGACAAAAGAACGTCTCCCTGCTGCAGGTCCACAGGTGCCATTTTTCCCTTTAAGTTTCCTTTCTCCCAGTTCCCCAGTTTCTTTTCTGGTTTTTGCATGAGTTTGGAGTGTGGGGGTGCAGTTTGATTTAGGAGTTTAGAAGTGGTTTTCCTTTGTTTCTTTTGTTTGTTCTAAATCCCTCTTTTTTGTTTGAAATTAGTTTGGGATTCATTTATTTAGCTTCTTTGATTTTGTCCCAACCCCCCTTTTTCCCTGTCCCAATCCCTTTCCCCTACCATAGGGCCCCAGCCTGAAGAAGGGTAACCCACCCGAAACGTCGCGACGGGGCCTGGTTGCCCCTAGGCCTATTAGCCTAGGGGCATTTATTAAAAACTCCAGATGCCTATATGGTACAATTTTTTGATAGACGGAATCTGAGGCCAATATGGGATCTGAGGCCTCAGATTCCGTCGATACGGACCCCAAAGCCCATAGAGGCAGGGTCTTCCCTAACCCCTAACCTCCAACCCCTAACCCCAACCTTAATCCCTAACCCTAACCCCCATCCCTAACCCCTAACCCTAACCCTAACCCCTAACCCTAACCCCAACCCCTAACCCCAACCCCTAACCCTAACCCTAACCCCAACCCTAATTCCTAACCCTAACCCCCATCCCTAACCCCCAACCCCAACCTTAACCCCTAACCCTAACCCCCACCCCTAACCCTTATCCCTAACCCCAACCCTAATCCCCATCCCTAACCCACAACCTAACCCTAACCTGAACCACTCCCACCCCACATCTCACTCCCACCATTCTTCATCCCATACCCCATCCAATCCACCAGCCCCAAACGGGCGATGGAAGGGGATATGCTTTCTGCTTGGGTGTCCGCCCTGCATCCTGTCCGACCCTTGCGGGGTCCGGCAGCCCTGGCGTGCGATCGGTTTAGGGGTTGGGCAGGGCATGGTCTCCCAGCCCCCGTCAAGCCCCAGCCCACCGACACACACACATGCACACACCAGGTGGGCCGGCCGGGGCTTGAACGGGGGTTCCACAAGTGCCCATAAGTCCCCTCCACCCGAGGCCAAGGACTGGCAGCAAGGCTTGGGGTCGGGCCCTGCGGGGGCCGGAGGGATGCTTGGGCGGGACCCACCCAACATTGTTGGGACGTGGTCAACCTTCTCATTGTTTTAAAGGATCCCTCTCTAGGACCTGGGAAAATGTGGGGAGGGAGGGGGTGGTGTGCCCGTGCAATCAAGGGTCCTTGTACCTGCATAAAGAAAAAAACAACAAAAACCTAACCTAGCCAGTGCCACCACCCTCAAATCCCTCCTGTGGACTAAGGCCCCATATAGAGAGCATTAGTTGTTTATTGTTTTACATCTTGTTTATTTTTTTAGGATCCAAACAAATTCTTTATTCAGGGAGAACAAATGGGAGAAAATATACATATAAATATACTTACCTCTAACAAAAACCTGTGGAAAAAGGGAAATAGAAAGCTACATGCTACTTACCTCCAGGTCCCCTGCAATATATACACAAAACCAACAATACTCACCAAAGATCCTCAAAATGGAGGACAAATCAACATGATTCGAAACACCTGTTTCAAAATGGCCGACCAATCATCCCTCTATTTAAGGGTGGCCACCAGTCTCACTCTTGGCACTTGTGGCCTGCGGCAGACAAAAGAACGTCTCCCTGCTGCAGGTCCACAGGTGCCATTTTTCCCTTTAAGTTTCTTTCTCCCAGTTCCCCAGTTTCTTTTCTGGTTTTGCATGAGTTTGGAGTGTGGGGGTGCAGTTTGATTTAGGAGTTTAGAAGTGGTTTTCCTTTGTTTCTTTTGTTTGTTCTAAATCCCTCTTTTTTGTTTGAAATTAGTTTGGGATTCATTTATTTAGTTTCTTTGATTTTGTCCCAACCCCCCTTTTCCCTGTCCCAATCCCTTTCCCCTACCATAGGGCCCCAGCCTGAAGAAGGGTAACCCACCCGAAACGTCGCGACGGGGCCTGGTTGCCCCTAGGCCTATTAGCCTAGGGGCATTTATTAAAAACTCCAGATGCCTATATGGTACAATTTTTTGATAGACGGAATCTGAGGCCAATATGGGATCTGAGGCCTCAGATTCCGTCGATACGGACCCCAAAGCCCATAGAGGCAGGGTCTTCCCTAACCCCTAACCTCCAACCCCTAACCCCAACCTTAATCCCTAACCCTAACCCCCATCCCTAACCCCTAACCCTAACCCTAACCCCTAACCCTAACCCCAACCCCTAACCCCAACCCCTAACCCTAACCCTAACCCCAACCCTAATTCCTAACCCTAACCCCCATCCCTAACCCCCAACCCCAACCTTAACCCCTAACCCTAACCCCCACCCCTAACCCTTATCCCTAACCCCAACCCTAATCCCCATCCCTAACCCACAACCTAACCCTAACCTGAACCACTCCCACCCCACATCTCACTCCCACCATTCTTCATCCCATACCCCATCCAATCCACCAGCCCCAAACGGGCGATGGAAGGGGATATGCTTTCTGCTTGGGTGTCCGCCCTGCATCCTGTCCGACCCTTGCGGGGTCCGGCAGCCCTGGCGTGCGATCGGTTTAGGGGTTGGGCAGGGCATGGTCTCCCAGCCCCCGTCAAGCCCCAGCCCACCGACACACACACATGCACACACCAGGTGGGCCGGCCGGGGCTTGAACGGGGGTTCCACAAGTGCCCATAAGTCCCTCCACCCGAGGCCAAGGACTGGCAGCAAGGCTTGGGGTCGGGCCCTGCGGGGGCCGGAGGGATGCTTGGGCGGGACCCACCCAACATTGTTGGGACGTGGTCAACCTTCTCATTGTTTTAAAGGATCCCTCTCTAGGACCTGGGAAAATGTGGGGAGGGAGGGGGTGGTGTGCCCGTGCAATCAAGGGTCCTTGTACCTGCATAAAGAAAAAAACAACAAAAACCTAACCTAGCCAGTGCCACCACCCTCAAATCCCTCCTGTGGACTAAGGCCCCATATAGAGAGCATTAGTTGTTTATTGTTTTACATCTTGTTTATTTTTTTAGGATCCAAACAAATTCTTTATTCAGGGAGAACAAATGGGAGAAAATATACATATAAATATACTTACCTCTAACAAAAACCTGTGGAAAAAGGGAAATAGAAAGCTACATGCTACTTACCTCCAGGTCCCCTGCAATATATACACAAAACCAACAATACTCACCAAAGATCCTCAAAATGGAGGACAAATCAACATGATTCGAAACACCTGTTTCAAAATGGCCGACCAATCATCCCTCTATTTAAGGGTGGCCACCAGTCTCACTCTTGGCACTTGTGGCCTGCGGCAGACAAAAGAACGTCTCCCTGCTGCAGGTCCACAGGTGCCATTTTTCCCTTTAAGTTTCTTTCTCCCAGTTCCCCAGTTTCTTTTCTGGTTTTGCATGAGTTTGGAGTGTGGGGGTGCAGTTTGATTTAGGAGTTTAGAAGTGGTTTTCCTTTGTTTCTTTTGTTTGTTCTAAATCCCTCTTTTTTGTTTGAAATTAGTTTGGGATTCATTTATTTAGTTTCTTTGATTTTGTCCCAACCCCCCTTTTTCCCTGTCCCAATCCCTTTCCCCTACCATAGGGCCCCAGCCTGAAGAAGGGTAACCCACCCGAAACGTCGCGACGGGGCCTGGTTGCCCCTAGGCCTATTAGCCTAGGGGCATTTATTAAAAACTCCAGATGCCTATATGGTACAATTTTTTGATAGACGGAATCTGAGGCCAATATGGGATCTGAGGCCTCAGATTCCGTCGATACGGACCCCAAAGCCCATAGAGGCAGGGTCTTCCCTAACCCCTAACCTCCAACCCCTAACCCCAACCTTAATCCCTAACCCTAACCCCCATCCCTAACCCCTAACCCTAACCCTAACCCCTAACCCTAACCCCAACCCCTAACCCCAACCCCTAACCCTAACCCTAACCCCAACCCTAATTCCTAACCCTAACCCCCATCCCTAACCCCCAACCCCAACCTTAACCCCTAACCCTAACCCCCACCCCTAACCCTTATCCCTAACCCCAACCCTAATCCCCATCCCTAACCCACAACCTAACCCTAACCTGAACCACTCCCACCCCACATCTCACTCCCACCATTCTTCATCCCATACCCCATCCAATCCACCAGCCCCAAACGGGCGATGGAAGGGGATATGCTTTCTGCTTGGGTGTCCGCCCTGCATCCTGTCCGACCCTTGCGGGGTCCGGCAGCCCTGGCGTGCGATCGGTTTAGGGGTTGGGCAGGGCATGGTCTCCCAGCCCCCGTCAAGCCCCAGCCCACCGACACACACACATGCACACACCAGGTGGGCCGGCCGGGGCTTGAACGGGGGTTCCACAAGTGCCCATAAGTCCCTCCACCCGAGGCCAAGGACTGGCAGCAAGGCTTGGGGTCGGGCCCTGCGGGGGCCGGAGGGATGCTTGGGCGGGACCCACCCAACATTGTTGGGACGTGGTCAACCTTCTCATTGTTTTAAAGGATCCCTCTCTAGGACCTGGGAAAATGTGGGGAGGGAGGGGGTGGTGTGCCCGTGCAATCAAGGGTCCTTGTACCTGCATAAAGAAAAAAACAACAAAAACCTAACCTAGCCAGTGCCACCACCCTCAAATCCCTCCTGTGGACTAAGGCCCCATATAGAGAGCATTAGTTGTTTATTGTTTTACATCTTGTTTATTTTTTTAGGATCCAAACAAATTCTTTATTCAGGGAGAACAAATGGGAGAAAATATACATATAAATATACTTACCTCTAACAAAAACCTGTGGAAAAAGGGAAATAGAAAGCTACATGCTACTTACCTCCAGGTCCCCTGCAATATATACACAAAACCAACAATACTCACCAAAGATCCTCAAAATGGAGGACAAATCAACATGATTCGAAACACCTGTTTCAAAATGGCCGACCAATCATCCCTCTATTTAAGGGTGGCCACCAGTCTCACTCTTGGCACTTGTGGCCTGCGGCAGACAAAAGAACGTCTCCCTGCTGCAGGTCCACAGGTGCCATTTTTCCCTTTAAGTTTCTTTCTCCCAGTTCCCCAGTTTCTTTTCTGGTTTTGCATGAGTTTGGAGTGTGGGGGTGCAGTTTGATTTAGGAGTTTAGAAGTGGTTTTCCTTTGTTTCTTTTGTTTGTTCTAAATCCCTCTTTTTTGTTTGAAATTAGTTTGGGATTCATTTATTTAGTTTCTTTGATTTTGTCCCAACCCCCCTTTTCCCTGTCCCAATCCCTTTCCCCTACCATAGGGCCCCAGCCTGAAGAAGGGTAACCCACCCGAAACGTCGCGACGGGGCCTGGTTGCCCCTAGGCCTATTAGCCTAGGGGCATTTATTAAAAACTCCAGATGCCTATATGGTACAATTTTTTGATAGACGGAATCTGAGGCCAATATGGGATCTGAGGCCTCAGATTCCGTCGATACGGACCCCAAAGCCCATAGAGGCAGGGTCTTCCCTAACCCCTAACCTCCAACCCCTAACCCCAACCTTAATCCCTAACCCTAACCCCCATCCCTAACCCCTAACCCTAACCCTAACCCCTAACCCTAACCCCAACCCCTAACCCCAACCCCTAACCCTAACCCTAACCCCAACCCTAATTCCTAACCCTAACCCCCATCCCTAACCCCCAACCCCAACCTTAACCCCTAACCCTAACCCCCACCCCTAACCCTTATCCCTAACCCCAACCCTAATCCCCATCCCTAACCCACAACCTAACCCTAACCTGAACCACTCCCACCCCACATCTCACTCCCACCATTCTTCATCCCATACCCCATCCAATCCACCAGCCCCAAACGGGCGATGGAAGGGGATATGCTTTCTGCTTGGGTGTCCGCCCTGCATCCTGTCCGACCCTTGCGGGGTCCGGCAGCCCTGGCGTGCGATCGGTTTAGGGGTTGGGCAGGGCATGGTCTCCCAGCCCCCGTCAAGCCCCAGCCCACCGACACACACACATGCACACACCAGGTGGGCCGGCCGGGGCTTGAACGGGGGTTCCACAAGTGCCCATAAGTCCCTCCACCCGAGGCCAAGGACTGGCAGCAAGGCTTGGGGTCGGGCCCTGCGGGGGCCGGAGGGATGCTTGGGCGGGACCCACCCAACATTGTTGGGACGTGGTCAACCTTCTCATTGTTTTAAAGGATCCCTCTCTAGGACCTGGGAAAATGTGGGGAGGGAGGGGGTGGTGTGCCCGTGCAATCAAGGGTCCTTGTACCTGCATAAAGAAAAAAACAACAAAAACCTAACCCTAACCCTAACCCTAACCCTAACCCTAACCCTAACCCTAACCCTAACCCTAACCCTAACCCTAACCCGATCCGGCAGGGGTGAGTTCAGTCCGTACAGACCTCTCACCTTGACTCTACCTTCCCTAAACCTAACCCTTAACCCAACCCTAACCCTTAACCATAACCTTAACCCTTAACCATAACCCCTAATCCTAACCCTTAACCCCTAATCCTAACCCTTAACCCCATCCCTAACCTTTACCCTAACCCTAACCCCTCACTCTCTTACCTAACCCTTAACCCCATCCCTAACCTTTACCCTAACCCTAACCCCTCGCTCTATCTTACCTAACCCTAACCTTAACCCCTAGCCCTAACCCTAACCCTTAACCATAACCCCTAATCCTAACCCTTAACCCCATCCCTAACCTTTACCCTAACCCTAACCACTCACTCTATCTTACCTAACCATAACCCTCTAACCCTAACCCTTAACCCCATCCCTAACCTTTACCCTAACCCTAACCCCTCGCTCTATCTTACCTAACCCTAACCTTAACCCCTAGCCCTAACCCTAACCCTTAACCATAACCCCTAATCCTAACCCTTAACCCCATCCCTAACCTTTACCCTAACCCTAACCACTCACTCTATCTTACCTAACCATAACCCTCTAACCCTAACCCTTAACCCCATCCCTAACCTTTACCCTAACCCTAACCACTCACTCTATCTTACCTAACCATAACCCTCTAACCCTAACCCTTGCTCTGAGGGTCTTTCAGATCTATCTCTAACTAACCCCCTTGCCCTAACCCTAACCTTTCCCTTAAACCTTTATTCCACCTTATCTAACCCTAACTCAACTCTAATCTATCTCTAAACACGGGAGTGTGGTCTGATGCCAATATGGGATCTGAGGCCTCTCAGATCCATCTCTGACTCTATACCCGAACATAACCACCAGTAACGTCTGTGGTTATTCATTTTCTTTTCATAACTGATTTTCTGAATATCATAGGAATTCGGAAACAGCGTCCGTCAGATGGTTTGTGGCGACTCGGAACACGGCAGTCTTGTCCCTGACTTAATACGACGTTCCATTCCAGAGATACAGCAGACTGCATCTCCGCCTCAAGATCGAGCGTTTTAAGGTACTTCCGGTTCACGTAGAGCGTTGAGGTGGGTTCCATTGGATAGCGCGTACCTGATTTAGTGGGGGTAGAACCAACCTGGGTGTCTTTACGACCTATATAACTAAAGTTATTACCCAAAACGCGTTTAGGGGAGGGTTAATGCAAATAAACAATGCGTTGCATTCTGGGTAATCGTATCGCGAAATCACTCTCCTAGTGTTAATTCCTTAACGAAGTCACGAATCAAGATTCTGATTGGACAGGATGGATACCATTACCCATCAGAAGAATACAACACAATTTATGTTTAATCAATATTGAAACCGTTATTGAAGTTAACACCTGGAGATTAGACTATAACATGAATATGGAGTTTTTTCTAAAGCCATTTCTGGGGTCGTGCGGTGTATGTGGCACAGGATAAAGGCTTTTTAGCTTAACGTGTTGTTTAGCACCCTGCGCTGTGTGGAGCTGACGTGGCTTCATCATCAGAACAGAGCTTCGGTCCTGATTGGCCAAACCAGAGCTACCTAGCGGTGTTAACAACTGGTTTGTGCTGATCAGGTGGTGAGTGTTACACACACACACACACACAATGTTTTTTCTGCAACTCGTTTCCAGAACCATCCTGCTTTTTCAAAGCTCAATAAGGTAATGACCATAGGAAATTAATTTTCACAATTAAAGCAATGTAGCCTTAAAATGTGTTATACTGCCCACTGGTGGATAAAAGGGAAAACAACGTGACCTTTCTCAACTCCAGAACGCTCCTACTTTTTCAAAACTCAATAAGGTAATGGCCTTAAGAAATTACATTTCATAATTAAAGCAATGCATCCTTAAAAACGTTATACTGCCTCTAGTGGAGAAAAGGAAAACAACGTGACCTTTCTCAACTCCAGAACGCTCCTACTTTTTCAAAACTCAATAAGGTAATGACCTTAAGAAATTACCTTTCATAATTAAAGCAATGTATCCTTAAAAACCGTTTACTACCTCTAGTAGAGAATAATGAAAACAAACGATCAACAAATGATCAACTCTAAAACACTTTAACCCCAAAACCAATTCCATTTTGGATTCGACACGTCCTGAGACTTGATCAATCTCAGGCGGGCCTTCCTTAGGTGAGGGTGTATAGATGGTAATGGCCGAAACATCCGATGATCCTGAGGTCCACTACTGATGATGTGTCCTAACATTTCGATAGTACGTTTATACTAAACCAGGAATACAACCTAATTCCAAACCGAGCCAACGGAATATAGGGTTTTAAAACCATTTCATCCCGGTTAAAACTCACTCCAAAGGTGACTCCTATTTTTTTAAATAAATAAATATACCAATCAAATAATGACTCATCGAAAAGACGAAAGAAGAAAGAAAAACCTTTAAGTCTATAGTATAAAAACAATACTGGTTTTAATACAAGACAGATAACTAATTCATTTTAATAATGCATTAATGTTAAAAGGGGCGTGACGAGAGAGCTGCGGATGACTGGATATTGGCGAGTGCATTGCCTTTGATCCCCCATTCAACTGCCCAGTCGTCGGACGAGGTGGGGGGGGTCATCGAGATAACTTATACAAACCTAACCCTAACCCTAACCCTAACCCCTAACCCCTAACCCCTAACCCTAACCCTAACCCATTCTAACCCTAACCCATTCTAACCCTAACCCAGCCTTAACCCGAGCCTAAACCCAACCGGACCCTGGGTTAACCCTAACCTGACCTTTAACACTGACCGGCCCTGACCTTGACTCTGGGCTCAACCGTACTACCCATCAGGACGACTACACGGATATCGGCCTACATAGGTCCACAGTACAAGAGCGGAGGGGGCTAGAACGGGTTATTGGTGATTATTTATACATTATTTACTCATCTATGGTCTTCTGAGCCCTTAGACACCAATCTTAGAGGTTTTGGCCCACTTTCAATTAATTTCACAATTTCACGTAGGGCACCTTTAATTTTTTCGAATAAGGACCAGTGGGTCATTATTGTTTATTAATACTTCATTTTCTCATAAATGGTTTTCTGAGCCCATGGACACTACTCCTGGAGGTGTGGACCCAGTTTCGATTAATTTTAAAATTTTACATAGGACACCTTTAATTTTTTCGAACAAGGACCATTGGGTGATTCTTAATATTATTTTACTCACAATTATTCTTCCGAGCCCTTGGACACTTTTCCAAGAGGTTTTGGGCCCAATTTCGATTGGTTAATATTTCACATAGGGCACCTTTAATTATTTCGAACAGGTATCAGGAGGCCCTATTGGAGATCAATCACTTCCCTCTGATTCCGAATAGGTTTTATTCGGTTCTGTGCAAATAAAATAAGACCTGCAACGCTCCTTTTATGTGTATATATCTTTACAGAGATATATATATGTGTGTAGGTTTACATATTTTATTTTTTATTTTTTATTTTTTATTTTTTATTTTTAATTTTTATTTTTTATTTTTTATTTTTTATTTTTTATTTTTTTATATATATGCATATATATATATAAAAGACACTATGTTTAGGTTGATACCACTATGGGACTGTTTTCTATCATTTACTGACTAATGGGCCATGATACAGACATTGATTGACCTCATGGTATCCCTACTGTTTTTTCTGTGTGTATTATTATGTAAATATATTCCGATACTATATTAATGCCTTTCTACTGTGTTATATAATATGTATATTATATTACAATTATATATCATTTATTGTGTATCATATATTGTTTTAATAATAATGATGATGTTATATAAATACCTTACTCCGGTATTATATGTTGTGTTATATATGGTTATATGCTTTACATCATCTATTACCTTTTGTATTGCTTCAATTCCATACCGTTTTGTACATACCTTGACCTCTGTATTACACGGGAAGTTCTTCCTGCTGGGGGTCATGTCACGCTAATGCCTTGGATGTGACGTACGGTTAGCATTGCGAACCTGAAGAAGGCACAACAACAGGCCGAAACGTAGTTTCTTTCGCAATAAAGTATATCTTTTAATACAACTGCTGACCTTTTCGTTATTTCATTACATCATTTAGGCATTAGCTTTTTCATTCATATTTTTCATTACTATCTATTTTTTATTAGTTATATTAGTTAATTGGATTATGAGTGAGTGGACCGAGGTGCGGTATGGCCGGCGCCGCCGCCACTCCCGCTCGCCGGGGGATGCGAGGCCTTGCCGCCAACCCAGCGGGGATGAGTGGGACCACTCACTGCAGAGGGACCGGCGTCCACCATCACCATCGACGGGTCGGCGTCCCGTTACGCCACCCAGGTCTGGACGCTACCCGCGACCACCACCGGCGGGCCGTCGTCCTCGCACGCCACCTAGACCACGACGACCCTACTCACCTTTACCACCGACGGGTAGACGTCCCCGCACACCACCCGGCCGGCGTCCCCGCACGCCACCAGGGACCCGACGACCCTACCCACCCTACTTACCTTCCTGGGACGGACGTCCCTACCATCCACGGGGTGACAGACGTCCCCACCCACCACCGAGGACCTGGCGTCCACTGTCACCACGGAGGCCCCGACGTCCATTCCGGGAGCCCAGAGAAGAACGACACCATTCTCCACATGGCCAGACCATCTTTACCTCCAGGGACCACCGTCCCTATGAAAACTCCTGGGGCCGTGACCGCGGGGAGCACGAGGGCTGGATGGACCGTGCACCATCCCCCCTCCGTTACCGGAGGGGTTATGATTACACCCTAACCCTAAACCCTAACCCTAACCCTAACCCTAACCCTAACCCTAACCCCTCGCTCTATCTTACCTAACCTTAACCCCTAGCCCTAACCCTAACCCTTAACCATAACCCCTAATCCTAACCCTTAACCCCATCCCTAACCTTTACCCTAACCCTAACCACTCACTCTATCTTACCTAACCATAACCCTCTAACCCTAACCCTTAACCCCATCCCTAACCTTTACCCTAACCCTAACCACTCACTCTATCTTACCTAACCATAACCCTCTAACCCTAACCCTTGCTCTGAGGGCCTCTCAGATCTATCTCTAACTAACCCCCTTGCCCTAACCCTAACCTTTCCCTTAAACCTTTATTCCACCTTATCTAACCCTAACTCAACTCTAATCTATCTCTAAACACGGGAGTGTGGTCTGATGCCAATATGGGATCTGAGGCCTCTCAGATCCATCTCTGACTCTATACCCGAACATAACCACCAGTAACGTCTGTGGTTATTCATTTTCTTTTCATAACTGATTTTCTGAATATCATAGGAATTCGGAAACAGCGTCCGTCAGATGGCTTGTGGCGACTCGGAACACGGCAGTCTTGTCCCTGACTTAATACGACGTTCCATTCCAGAGATACAGCAGACTGCATCTCCGCCTCAAGATCGAGCGTTTTAAGGTACTTCCGGTTCACGTAGAGCGTTGAGGTGGGTCCCATTGGATAGCGCGTACCTGATTTAGTGGGGGTAGAACCAACCTGGGTGTCTTTACCACCTATATAACTAAAGTTATTACCCAAAACGCGTTTAGGGGAGGGTTAATGCAAATAAACAATGCGTTGCATTCTGGGTAATCATATCGCGAAATCACTCTCCTAGTGTTAATTCCTTAACGAAGTCACGAATCAAGATTCTGATTGGACAGGATGGATACCATTACCCATCAGAAGAATACAACACAATTTATGTTTAATCAATATTGAAACCGTTATTGAAGTTAACACCTGGAGATTAGACTATAACATGAATATGGAGTTTTTTCTAAAGCCATTTCTGGGGTCGTGCGGTGTATGTGGCACAGGATAAAGGCTTTTTAGCTTAACGTGTTGTTTAGCACCCTGCGCTGTATGGAGCTGACGTGGCTTCATCATCAGAACAGAGCTTCGGTCCTGATTGGCCAAACCAGAGCTACCTAGCGGTGTTAACAACTGGTTTGTGCTGATCAGGTGGTGAGTGTTACACACACACACACACACACAATGTTTTTTCTGCAACTCGTTTCCAGAACCATCCTGCTTTTTCAAAGCTCAATAAGGTAATGACCATAGGAAATTAATTTTCACAATTAAAGCAATGTAGCCTTAAAATGTGTTATACTGCCCACTGGTGGAGAAAAGGGAAAACAACGTGACCTTTCTCAACTCCAGAACGCTCCTACTTTTTCAAAACTCAATGAGGTAATGGCCTTAAGAAATTACATTTCATAATTAAAGCAATGTATCCTTAAAAACGTTATACTGCCTCTAGTGGAGAAAAGGAAAACAACGTGACCTTTCTCAACTCCAGAACGCTCCTACTTTTTCAAAACTCAATAAGGTAATGGCCTTAAGAAATTACATTTCATAATTAAAGCAATGTATCCTTAAAAACGTTATACTGCCTCTAGTGGAGAAAAGGAAAACAACGTGACCTTTCTCAACTCCAGAACGCTCCTACTTTTTCAAAACTCAATAAGGTAATGACCTTAAGAAATTACCTTTCATAATTAAAGCAATGTATCCTTAAAAACCGTTTACTACCTCTAGTAGAGAATAATGAAAACAAACGATCAACAAATGATCAACTCTAAAACACTTTAACCCCAAAACCAATTCCATTTTGGATTCGACACGTCCTGAGACTTGATCAATCTCAGGCGGGCCTTCCTTAGGTGAGGGTGTATAGATGGTAATGGCCGAAACATCCGATGATCCTGAGGTCCACTACTGATGATGTGTCCTAACATTTCGATAGTACGTTTATACTAAACCAGGAATACAACCTAATTCCAAACCGAGCCAACGGAATATAGGGTTTTAAAACCATTTCATCCCGGTTAAAACTCACTCCAAAGGTGACTCCTATTTTTTTAAATAAATAAATATACCAATCAAATAATGACTCATCGAAAAGACGAAAGAAGAAAGAAAAACCTTTAAGTCTATAGTATAAAAACAATACTGGTTTTAATACAAGACAGATAACTAATTCATTTTAATAATGCATTAATGTTAAAAGGGGCGTGACGAGAGAGCTGCGGATGACTGGATATTGGCGAGTGCATTGCCTTTGATCCCCCATTCAACTGCCCAGTCGTCGGACGAGGTGGGGGGGGTCATCGAGATAACTTATACAAACCTAACCCTAACCCTAACCCCTAACCCCTAACCCTTCGCATGTGGGTAGGGGTACCCATTACCTCGCTGAGCCTGTAACCTAACCCTAACCCTAACCCTAACCCTCTAACCCTAACCCTAACCCTAACCCTAACCCTGTAACCTAACCCTAACCCTAACCCTAAACACTTAGGAAAATTTTCATCACATCATATGACATGATACTTTTTGGAATAACTCCGGAACTATAAGTCCCACATGGGAGCTTCAGGTATCCTCGGATGCGCCTTCCCAAGACGCTTCTATGGATACCAGAACCATGTATCTAGCACTTTCCTATCTCGAGTTATTCCCGATAGTATCACTTCGAAAATGGTGATTTTTCTATCTCGGGAACCGTAAGTCCTAGAACCTTGGGGATGGTTCCAAACTGTCCGGAACGGCCTACAAAGTGGGCATAGAAAGTGGTTTGAAGTCGATCGGACTTACCGTTCTCGAGTTATTCCCGATAGTATCACTTCGAGTGGTTTTCATCCCCATACCCTAACCCTAACCCTAACCCTAACCCATAACCCCTAATCCTAACCCTTAACCCCATCCCTAACCTTTACCCTAACCCTAACCACTCACTCTATCTTACCTAACCATAACCCTCTAACCCTAACCCTTGCTCTGAGGGCCTCTCAGATCTATCTCTAACTAACCCCCTTGCCCTAACCCTAACCTTTCCCTTAAACCTTTATTCCACCTTATCTAACCCTAACTCAACTCTAATCTATCTCTAAACACGGGAGTGTGGTCTGATGCCAATATGGGATCTGAGGCCTCTCAGATCCATCTCTGACTCTATACCCGAACATAACCACCAGTAACGTCTGTGGTTATTCATTTTCTTTTCATAACTGATTTTCTGAATATCATAGGAATTCGGAAACAGCGTCCGTCAGATGGTTTGTGGCGACTCGGAACACGGCAGTCTTGTCCCTGACTTAATACGACGTTCCATTCCAGAGATACAGCAGACTGCATCTCCGCCTCAAGATCGAGCGTTTTAAGGTACTTCCGGTTAACGTAGAGCGTTGAGGTGGGTTCCATTGGATAGCGCGTACCTGATTTAGTGGGGGTAGAACCAACCTGGGTGTCTTTACCACCTATATAACTAAAGTTATTACCCAAAACGCGTTTAGGGGAGGGTTAATGCAAATAAACAATGCGTTGCATTCTGGGTAATCGTATCGCGAAATCACTCTCCTAGTGTTAATTCCTTAACTAAGTCACGAATCAAGATTCTGATTGGACAGGATGGATACCATTACCCATCAGAAGAATACAACACAATTGATGTTTAATCAATATTGAAACCGTTATTGAAGTTAACACCTGGAGATTAGACTATAACATGAATATGGAGTTTTTTCTAAAGCCATTTCTGGGGTCGTGCGGTGTATGTGGCACAGGATAAAGGCTTTTTAGCTTCACATGTTGTTTAGCACCCTGCGCTGTATGGAGCTGACGTGGCTTCATCATCAGAACAGAGCTTCGGTCTTGATTGGCCAAACCAGAGCTACCTAGCGGTGTTAACAACTGGTTTGTGCTGATCAGGTGGTGAGTGTTACACACACACACACACACAATGTTTTTTCTGCAACTCGTTTCGAGAACCATCCTGCTTTTTCAAAGCTCAATAAGGTAATGACCATAGGAAATTAATTTTCACAATTAAAGCAATGTAGCCTTAAAATGTGTTATACTGCCCACTGGTGGAGAAAAGGGAAAACAACGTGACCTTTCTCAACTCCAGAACGCTCCTACTTTTTCAAAACTCAATAAGGTAATGACCTTAAGAAATTACCTTTCATAATTAAAGCAATGTATCCTTAAAAACCGTTTACTACCTCTAGTAGAGAATAATGAAAACAAACGATCAACAAATGATCAACTCTAAAACACTTTAACCCCAAAACCAATTCCATTTTGGATTCGACACGTCCTGAGACTTGATCAATCTCAGGCGGGCCTTCCTTAGGTGAGGGTGTATAGATGGTAATGGCCGAAACATCCGATGATCCTGAGGTCCACTACTGATGATGTGTCCTAACATTTCGATAGTACGTTTATACTAAACCAGGAATACAACCTAATTCCAAACCGAGCCAACGGAATATAGGGTTTTAAAACCATTTCATCCCGGTTAAAACTCACTCCAAAGGTGACTCCTATTTTTTTAAATAAATAAATATACCAATCAAATAATGACTCATCGAAAAGACGAAAGAAGAAAGAAAAACCTTTAAGTCTATAGTATAAAAACAATACTGGTTTTAATACAAGACAGATAACTAATTCATTTTAATAATGCATTAATGTTAAAAGGGGAGTGACGAGAGGGCTGCGGATGACTGGATATTGGCGAGTGCATTGCCTTTGATCCCCCATTCAACTGCCCAGTCGTCGGACGAGGTGGGGGGGGTCATCGAGATAACTTATACAAACCTAACCCTAACCCTAACCCTTAACCCTTAACCCTTAACCCTAACCCTAACCCTCTAACCCTAACCCTATAGACTCCAAATGGCCTGAAACGTGCTCCTAAATGGTTTTTGGGAGGACATTTTTCAGAAAAACACTTAGGAATATTTTCATCACATCATATGACATGATACCTTTTGGAATAACTCTGGAACTATATGTCCCATATGGGAGCTTGAGGTATCCTCGGATGCGCCTTCCCAAGACGCTTCTATGGATACCAGAACCATGTCTCTCTCCCTTTCCCATCTCGAGTTATTCCCGATAGTATCACTTCGAAAATGGTGATTTTTCTATCTCGGGAACCGTAAGTCCTAGAACCTTGGGGATGGTTCCAAACTGTCCGGAACGGCCTACAAAGTGGGCATAGAAAGTGGTTTGAAGTCGATCGGACTTACGAAGTCTGAGCACACATCTCTCTATCTCAGGATGTTATATACACAAAACAATGCAACCGTCATCACAAAAAGGCTGGCTGTCTACGTTTCCCCATGTCATCCTCGTATTATCTGACTCCCACTGTTCTTTACATGTTCAAAGACAGCCTGCCTGTTCTTTACTATCATATGTTTATCACCATGTATTCTGCACATGTCACCAACAATGTACTCGTCATGATCATGTGGAGTTGCTTTTATAATTATATACCTCTGCTTATATCTCATGATTCTGTCTTACTTCAGCAGAAAGGCACCGAGGTTAGTGTGACCCAATTCATTGGTCATCTGATAGATCTAACATATAACCATACCTTCAATCCCTCTATTGGTCTCATCAAAACATGAGACCACAATAATTACCGTAATCATGGGACCATAATGCCTCTTGCGGGGCATAACTCCATGGGTTATGCATCATCCCTTTTTATTCAGCGGCAGAAAATGTTAAATTCAAGCGCAGGGTTAGGGTTAGGGTTAGGGTTAGGGTTAGAACCTTCCCCACACTTATTAGATTCATATAGCATCCTGGCAAGACTGTAGTTACGTTTTATCATTAAAAAAAATTTAAGGGTCACAGGGTACTTTTATACATGTCTCTCATTCTTCCCCCCTTTTTTGGGACCTCCAAAGTCCCCAAAAACTACCAATTTAGTACCTTGTATCCCCTCGTGTTTATTTAAATTCGACTATATGCCGGACCGCTAGATGAACCTACAGCATCACATTTGGTTATCAGAAAAACCATTTCTTAATCAGGGCTTTCAACCCGTTAAGTTTGTCAGGGCTCTCCACCTGAAGGTCGTCAGGATTCTCAACCTGAACTTTTGACAGGGCTTTCAACCTGTAGAGATGTTAGGATAAAAAGATTACCAAATGTGAAATACTTTCTAAGTTTTGAACCCTCCCCTTCATGCATATCACATTAAAATTCATGCAGTAATCAAGCAAAACAAACATTACACAATATTAATCAACAAATATGAACTTAAAAAACTCCGTCCGGGCATGGATGTATGTCGAATGATGTGGAATGATCTTCATGTATTGGTGGGCTGCAAGCATGTGGGGGGTTTTGGGCAGTCGTTGTTGTTCCTGTTCGCCCGCCATTGTCGGGCCCTGCTTCCAACCCGCAGATTCGGTGTCAGGTTCACATGGAGCGTGCCCATCATGTGAGCCTTCTCAAGACCGGGTTCGACCCAGCACTCCCCCAAAGACGTGTGTTCGGGGTCCGGTTTGCATCGAGAGGTTTCTAGCACTTCATATGCAAACCGCCTCAGGACCGGGTCAGACCCAGGTGGGTCCAACCTTCCATCTGGACGGTTGTCGTTGCAGCCTCTGCTTGTCATGAGGCTGCTGCCCCACGGCTGGGCTGGGCCCGTGCTGGGGATGGTTGTTCTCTGCTGGGTACACCTGCTCCCAGCACTCTCTCTCCCAGGCTCGTTCCAGTTTCTGGAACTCTAGTGCCCCATAGAGTCTGCATGTGCGTGTGTGTGGTCTACTGGACCTGTTCCCAACATGTCAGCATCCCCGGAAGCTCTGGTCCTGGCGGATGCTCTGTTATGGTGTTGTTTCCACATCACTGCAGGAGCTATGGCAATCAAAGCGAAACATACAACTACACCAAGCCACCCCATCTTGGTTTCTGGGGTGCACATAATTATTTATGATTATAATACGTATCAAGAAAAAATGATTATATATGAAAACATGTAAATGTACTAATGCTAAATAGCAACTTTCTTTAGTGGGGACTTTTTTCTTTCCCTTCTAGCAAAGCTAATAAAGTAAAAATGTATCACTCTTCTCCCTCCTACTCTTTTCGTCCCCTTCTAGCACCTCCCCGGGTTCTTGCCGGTGGGTCAGATGCACCGCACAGTGACCAATGATACCAGGTTTCACCTTTGCCGTCCAGCCTGACAGCGTGTGAGGTTCTCTCTGTCACCCGGTATGGTCCTGTCCACCTTGGCTCTGACCACTTTCTCTTGATGACTTTTAGCAACACCCACTCGGTGTCTTTCGGGGCTGGTGCCTGGTCTGCACCCCCCTGGACTTCCGTCACCTGTTTGGAAAATGCTGCAACCAGTGCCGTTAGTTGATCATAGTATGGCTTGTAGGTCAGAAATGGAGTGGGTGGGTCCGTTACCCCCCTTTCGATGTTTCTGGCTGTACCTATTTGGCAGTGTCTTGCCCAGTGACCCAATTGACCACAAGCATAGCATGTGCTATGGAGGTGCCTTGGTGCATAGCCTCTGCCCCGCCCTCTAAACCCTCCCCATCCTGTCTGTCGTGGAGGTTGAGCATACATGTTCTGCATCGGCTGCTGCTGTAACTGACCCTGCTGTGACTCTGCTTTAGGCTGGCTATTTTGTTTTAGTTGCTTTTTAGCTTCATTTAGCTCACGCCGTGCATTGTCTAATTGTAATTTCAACAACTGGGCTTTATCATTAGCCAGATCAGACTCAAGGTCCTTCTGCTTCTCTTCCTCCTGATGCACAAAATGAGTCAGGTGTTTTTCCCACCTGTTAGTATCACAATCTAGTATATCGGGATTTGCTCCCATCTGACCCTGCACTGCTTTTGGCATTCCATTTAGAATTGCCTTCCTGAATAAAAATGTCTGGAATTGATCCTTGCTAGGATGAGATCCTGCTGCCTCAGTCCACACACTTTTGCACCTCATAAGGAATTCTGTCACGCTTTCCTTCTCTTTTCGTACAAATGACAGGAAATGTAATACTCCATATGGCACCGGGTATATGTCGCGCATCACTCTGCCCAATATGGTGGCCATTGGAAAGAATAATTGATCATCAGGTGTGTTTATTGTGTTAGCGGCAAGCTCAATTCGTTGTTGCTCATGCGTAGGGAGTTGATGGCCAATTAATCCTCTCCAATCTCCCATGCACAGAGTCCAACCGTTTGTTAACTGACTGAACCTATCCATCCATTTATGCCCTCCTTCAGTGGGAGGGGGCATTTTCTCCAAAATGCGATTCATATCTGTAAAGCTAAATGGTTGATACAACTTACTCCCATTACTTTTAGCTACTAACGGCATTGCATAGGCGGACGGTACGCCACATTCCTTCCCATTTGGGCCCAGCATTATATGGTCACCCTCCCCCTGTTGTTGAGATTGTGTGGCGCGTGTAGTGAGTGGCCATGTGCCCTGCTCATTCTGCTGTACCCTCTCTGTCTCTTCTCTGCTCTGATGAGATAAAGGGCGGGGTGTGGGTGGGTCACTACCGAAGGTCATTGTTCCTGTTATATTTACTGGATATCTCTCTCCTATTAATTCCCTAAGTTCTCCCTCAGTCTGTACTGTGCCCTGGGCTGCCTGACTTTGCCTCAATCTAATTCCCTGTAGTCTGAATGGTGATATCCCCTCCCTGCTCCTTGCTAGGTCAGGGTCGGGGGAGACGTGGCCGTCTGACTGTTGGCCCTTAGTATGCTTATTATCATTGTTCTCGCGGGTTGTTATGGCTACGGGAGCGCCGACGCCTGTCTGAGTTGTTCTTATTGCCATCGGCCACCGGCTGCCACGGCGTCCCCTAGCGTTTGGTGCTGTTTGACCCCATCTAGTTCTGGTTGTGCTTCCCCCTATGTCTTGCTGATGTTCGTAACCTGTATTCTGACCGATGTGTCTGGCTGCTGCATTTTGCTGTGTGTCCTGTATTAATGCCTCTAAATCCCTCTGTCTATCCTTCAATTCCCTCGTAGCTGTTGCCATGGTAATCCTTTGTTCATGTACAAATGGTTCCCATTCCTGTCGTGTGACTGCGTCTGCCTCTAGTAAATCTGTGTCAAGGTCTAACGTCCCGCCTCTTACATTGATAACGGGGGCTTGGAGTCCCCCTGGTATGATAACAGTGTATGGGAAAGGAACTTTCGCGTCGGCTGTGTCGTCAGAGTCTGTGTCTGCGTCTGGTTGGGGGGCTGTTGGGCCTGTCGGCGAAACAGGCTCCGTCTTAGCCACTGCCCTGTGTATGTTTCTGTCCTTCAGAGCTTCTAGTGCTCGACTTGTTGACGCTATTTTATGCACTAACGCTCTCCTCTCCTCTTTCTCCTCTAGAGTGGTTCTCCACTTCTTTTTTGTTCCCCAATTTTGCTCTCCCTCTTCTGCCTTGTGCTCTTCTAACTCTTTTAACACAGCCCTCTCGGCCTTCGCCAGATAGGGTGACAATCTGTCCTGTACCTCGTCTCCTGGTATCTGTCCCTTCTCCTGGAGCCACCTCCAGGTTACCTCGTAACCCTCCATTATCTTTCCCTGTGTATTCGGTGTACACCCACTACTCAATTGGATCCTGATTCGTTCCCATTGCTCTCCTATGGTGTCCCCGTCCATTTTTACCCACTGTCTTTAACCAGTACACACTAAATCAACAAAACAATTTTTATACACATACAGGGTCGGTGTGAATGACTCACGGTCTGCTCTCTGCACGAAATATTGCCCAGTGAGACAACCTTCTAGGCTGAAAATGATTTCAGTCCGGTCTCACCCGAGCTTCATGCAGGACTTTTAGACACACTTTCCCCGTATCCAACCACCCGTTTTTCCCCACAGAAAAATATTTCCAAATTGTTTTTTTTTTTTTTATTTTTTTTTTTTTAGCTTTATACCCCACAGAACAGGCGTTAGACGAGATTTATGAGAATCTCACAAAAAGTCTAACCCCTGGAACCACCCACACAATACAATATTCCTAAATCATGATTTTCGGGCCGTCTCCAACAGACTCCGGGAAATGATGATACCCTTGGGCTACTCTGGCTACCCTCTCAGAGTTCCCTCTTCTGGTCTTGCAAGGAACCAGCTACCTTGGGGCCGTATACCCCTTTATCCTCCGCCAATTGATGTACTTATGGCAAGGACGGGGCGGAATTTAAACCGCTGGATCTTGGTGGGGCTCTTCCTCCCCACTAGGGATTCCAACCCTTGGGCGGCTCTGCGCGTACGTTTTCACGGGCGGCCCCCTGTTTGGCTACGTCCCAATTCCTACAAAGGAGCGTCCCTGGCTCTTTGTGGGGCTCTTCCTCCCCAACAGGATTCCAACCCTCGGGCGGTCTCTGCGTTCGTTAAACGACAGGTCCCCTATGCTGCACACTATACTGGTTTAGACTATGTCTAGGACGGGTATCACAAGTGACTTCAAAACAGTTTTGGTAATGCCCAATCGCAGAATTTTGTTATAACAGGCTTCTGCTTACCTTTTTTGTGTGGCGCCACGTAGTTCTGCTGTCACTCGGTCCTCTCGCCCACTGGGTCACTTCTTCGTCTTCATCACGTCTCGGGGTAACCAATTGTTGTGAAAGGCGGTTTCAAAGCGATGATGATGGAAAAAAATGAAACCCCTACTCACGCGTGTTCGTTAATGAAGCGATAGAAGAAGTTGTTTAGCTTTAAGAAATAATCAGTTTTATTGTTAACACCAGTATAATGTGCAGAGTTTTACAGATATATCTGGGTCCGACTACATTTCCCTGACCGAACAACAAAGTGTGTGTGTGTCAGTTCGCGAAGTCTGAGCACACATCTCTCTATCTCAGGATGTTATATACACAAAACAATGCAACCGTCATCACAAAAAGGCTGGCTGTCTACGTTTCCCCATGTCATCCTCGTATTATCTGACTCCCACTGTTCTTTACATGTTCAAAGACAGCCTGCCTGTTCTTTACTATCATATGTTTATCACCATGTATTCTGCACATGTCACCAACAATGTACTCGTCATGATCATGTGGAGTTGCTTTTATAATTATATGCCTCTGCTTATATCTCATGATTCTGTCTTACTTCAGCAGAAAGGCACCGAGGTTAGTGTGACCCAATTCATTGGTCATCTGATAGATCTAACATATAACCATACCTTCAATGGTAAACCCATATCATGTAAAAATTTTAGTTTAGGATTTACTGGCTGCAATTTCCCTTTCTACTAGATTGGCTGTAGTTAAGGTTAAAGGACATAGCACCTTAGGAGGGATACAGGCAGAAGGTAACTATTTAGCTAAGTTAGCCTCAAGCAAGGTGTTGGACAATCATAATCAGACATTGACAGAGGTGCATGATGTGGTGCACATGAACATTTTGTTGCACCTACCTGGCTGTTAAATTTGCTCATTAAAGATGCGCATGGTTTTGACCATGGCGCAAGGGGGGAGGTAATGAAGGTTTTAAAATCAGAAAATATGGTTTTTATCAGCAAACAAGATTTTTGGTCAGCATACTTGTAAACAATAATTGATAATCAGCTCAATGATTGTGAAGTAACGATGCAGAAACAACGTAAGAAAAACAATCATTACTCCAGTGGGACACATTCCCACACCTGAGGGACCATTTAGACATCAGGTCTTGGACTATGTTGATATGATCAAAAGTGTATATGGTAAAAGGTACATGCTAGTAGTCATTGACAGATTCAGCAGATGGGTAGAAACAGTCCCATCAAAAGATAAAAGTGTGACTACTGTAATTAAGTTTTTTACTAGAAAAATCATGCCACGGTTTGGAATTCAATTAGAAATTAGCTCAGACAATGGATCAGCTTTCATTCAGAAAACTGTGAATAGTGTGGTGCAGCAGTTACGCATCAAACAGCGATTAGGTGTTTACCATTCCCAGTCACAAGGAATAGTGGAAAGAGTGAAAGGGACATTCAAGACAAAAATTAACAACATTTCTGCATGTGAAAATTGAATTAGGTAGATGCACTACCACTAACACTAATGAGTTATCGCATGCAAGCTAACAGAATGATGCATCTAATCCCGCATGAAATGCTTGAGGGTCGACCCATGCTCTCACCGAAACTTTGAGGGCCCCACAAGGGACCCCCATTAGAACAATTAGAAATAGAATTGAAAAAGTATATCAGACAACTAACTTCCATACACAAGCTCATATTCTAACAGGAGAAAGACAGAGTTCCAGAGCCAGAGGAAGAACCACCAAGGGGGGTGGAGCCAGATGACCAGTTGTACCTGAGGGGTTCAGGAGAAACTGGAACGAGCCCAGGAGAGAAGGACCATTCAAAGTCACCAATGCGACACCAACCGTCATCGAGGTGGAAGGGAGTCCCACCTGGTACCACCTCAACCACTGCAGAAAAAGATGCTCAACCAAAGATGAGGAAGGAGCACAAGAAGGAGCTGGGAGCATGTGTACCCGGCACTGAACGACCATCACGGGACCAGAACCGGCTCGGACAGGAGTAACAGACATGATGATGCCGAGGCTGGTGAGCCTGCTACTGATCCTCTGAGGGCTTTGGCAAATTCCACAGACCCAGGGACGGATCCAGAGGAAGAGTGTAACCACAACAACAGAGTAGACCTGGACCAGCCAGGAATTAGGTGGTAATACTAGAGAAAGCATGAACGTGTTGCAGGAAAGGCCAGCAATGAGATATTCGGGAATAGTTAAACATGCAAGGGAAAAAGGTCAGAAAATCAAGTTTTCTTATATGTTCAAATATATATTCAATTATATATTCAAAGTGTTAATTATGCAGACGAACAACAAATTATTCTTACTGTCATAATAGGTAGCGAGATGCTAGGTAGCCATACACTCAAAGTATAACTTAGTAATCTGGGGACAAGTTCAATGTACAATAGATATTCGGCAAGAACCAATGTACTGGTGTATAACAGTAGAATTAAGAGATCAATGGGATCAGGTAGTAGTATGTATGAATTAGAATTAAAAAGAGGTTTCCGCATGTAGAGTTAGAAATAATACTAGACTTAAAACCAAATGTAGAAGTCTCTTGTGTGACCAAGGACCAACGTGGTATAGTCCTTCAATATGACAAAATAGATCCAGATCTGGTTACTGAGGAAATAGATTCGACTCAAAATAATGGCAAAATTGAAAATAATAATAACTTCTCAATAACAAGAAAACTTAAACAGTATGGATTTGAACGCATTGAAAAACAAATTGTGGTAAAATCAAAAGAGTGGTTTTATAGGCAAACAATAGGTATACATAGGTGGTATTTACTGGAAATCTGATACAAGCAAAATTGTTATGTGTGCTAAAACTCATCAAGATACATTGTATATAATAAATATTGAATATAATTGGGGAATCTGTGAACAAGAGATTGAGGAGTTACACTAAAAAAAAAAATAACAAGAACAGGAAAGACAACAATATGAAAGAAATCAAATGTCAACAGTGAGCCTAAATGACGATACATGGTCAATACCCTTATGTTGAGGCAATGTTTGATGTATATGGGATCAAGTGAATACAGTAAATCTAAAGAAGGACATTGTCCAATAGAATAGGAGAATTGTCTGTACCCAAAGGGGTTGAACTTTATGTAGAGCAGGGATTAGAATGCTTCCAAAAAGATGAAGGAAGTGTAGAAGATAATGATGTAAACATGATAGAAGAGGATCTATGTGACACCATTTGGAATGTCACCAAAAACTGTATTGAGCGATACCAAACAAGAAGACTAGCGCCTATTATAAAAGGGGATCGAGCCAGTGAACGTCTTATGTCATATATGACATTCCAGTGGCATAATTGTTTATATCAAAATTAGGACAATGATAATGAGGAAATGGAAATCAAGGGTAGTTTATTTGAAGTGTATCCATTTTAAATACTCAAGCTTACTAATGACTGTTCAATGACTATGTTGGACCTGTGTGACCATAAATATTCATTTATTCACTAATATTCACCTATTATTTGAACCATCTATTTATACACATGTGTTTGATATATTAAGTGTGCACAGAAATTCACTTATTAACAATTATTTACTATTGTCTATATACATGGGAATCAGCCTTCAAACTTTAACAGGGAACCAGTACTAATGATCACCTAAAGGGAACAAAGTAGATGATAAGGTACAAGGGGGGATCATTTGAATATTAATGAGCAATAATAACAAATTATGGGAAAAATAATTAATAATGATAGAAGATTATTTGGGTAATTCAGGATTTTTGACACAGCTGATCTATAATTACACTGTAATAACAATTGTTCACATACTGATTATGTTATGTTGTGTCAGATATTTTTCTGCAAAGATACGGTTTGGTTCTGGAATTTCTTCCTCTCTGGACAATAGAGGTCCTTCGGAGAGAGGACAGTTGATCTGGGGCTCCTGCCCTATATGGACTCAGAGACTCATAACTGGACATTGAAGTGGACTGCAAACATGAAATGAACAACAGGAACATTGCTTCCTGTTACCAGCTGTTGATCATAATTTCTATAGACAACATGACTGATAGCTTTATCTGAATATGATGTGTTTTTATGTTCTATATTTTATGTTTTCTTTTGATTCCTTTAATGATTGATTATTTACAAGTGATTGGTGTTGACAGTTGTTAACACTCTGTAATGTTGATTGTTGTGCATTGACAGTGATTAGCTTAAAGAGAAGTGCTTCATCCTGATTGGCTTGTGGGTGAGATTTCTCTAGATTAGGAAACCGTCATGCTACTCTTTTTACATCTCCTAGAGGTGGTTTTCGACTGGATGATGGTAACCCGAACTGGATAGACCTCTCTTCAGCTGCTGAAAGGGTAACTGGGGAGAGTGCTTCCGGTGGGGTGAGACTAGCTCATGAATTTGGCCTTATTAGAACAATTAAATAGTTTACCTAGTCTAAAAGTAAATAAAATAATGTGGGCATAAGATCCAAAGGTAATGCTAAAAGACTAAATTAGTTGTTCCAAAGAGCTTGCTAAATTAGGACCTAGAATCACTGTCATATATTTTATGTTATTATCATCATAATATGAGGGAAAGCTTTTTGAGAGAATGCAAGTGAGAAGAATAGATGCTATATGTAGTTTTGCGTGACTTCTTCAAAGTCACGAGGGGGGAATATGTAGTGTATTTTCTGATATACATTTACAGGATATTCTACTTCTTTCTTTTATTCATTGTATTTCACTCATTCTTTATATGTAGAATACTGCTGTGTCATGGGAGAACATTCCTGTGTCTCCTAGTAAGCTATTAGGGGTAATCCTGAGGGCCTGCTCAGGGTCAGCAAGATGCCCTGATGACCCCAGGCTGCTGAAATAACAACAAGATGCCCTGATGAACTCAGACTGTGTTTCCGTATGTGGTTTACGATAGGAAGTTGTTGTGTTGTAAAAGTTAGACAGTCTAGGTGTGTTGTTTCAGCTTGCAGGACTGTCACGCATGGTATGGCTTAGAGAGGCCTATAAGAAGTGTGTGCATTAGAGAGGAGAGAGAGTTTCGGATCCCTTTGGGGGATTCGGACTCAGATTGGGAGAAGATTCGGCCACCATTCAGATGCATAGAATGACATCCCGCTTGTGTTCTCTGTTAAATAAAAAGTTATTTACTCAGACACTTTTGGGAGCGGACCTCCATCATTTCATCATCCACAAACCAGTATTCTGGCAGCCGAGAAGAATATACTACACTATGAAAGCTATTTAATATTTAAATAATTTCTCACATAAGAAATAGCCTATGTCAAGCTGACCATGTTTTGATTTAAAAAAAGAAGAGGACACTGAAAAAGTCTTAGGCCAACATGCCCAGTTGCACTCATAGACACGCAAGTTCATAGTGGCGCAGAGCGAGAAAATGACAACTGCCTCGGTGTCAAACTAGAAAATACACCTGCGTCAAAATACAGCCCAAAGAGCTGCAGCATCCAAAATGTTTTACCTTAAAGGGACACTAAGTAGTTTTTTCCCCCATCTAGTGGGCAATTTGTATTTTGCATTCAAACAAATTTATGCTCTCTAGCGCCTCGCGTTTTCGAACTACGGCAAGCGGTATTAGTCAAGATTCAAGAAGCTATGACAACACGATAACCACATGTCTTCAAACACCACTTCATCAAGTTTTGTTTCGGATGATGAGATACGTTCAGTGCTCGAAGTGGAAAAAAATAAGTGCCGGTACGGTACTCCCTTATTCACGTATAAGCGACGGGGGGGGGGGGGGGGGGGGGGGGGCGCGGACCTACGACCGACGGGGGGGGGGGGGGGGGGGGGAGATAGCCTACTAACCCACCCCGGACCTACGACCGACGGGGGGGGGGGGGGGGGATATTAACCCACCCCGGACCTATGTCCAGGGCCGGCCCAAGCCTATTGGGGGCCCTAAGCAGGATTTTATCTTTTGGGGCCCCCCTCCTGCGCGATTGTTGAGCGGGGGGGGGGGGGGGGGGGCTACCAGAGAATTTCTATAGCACGGTTGTTGAGCGGGATAGTGAATTATGTTCTCATGTTTATATCGTTTTTTAAGTGACAAGCGCGTCTCGCTGAGCCCCTTCTCTGTTCCATAGTCACGCTGGCTCTGAGTGAAAACGCGTTCAGCCTCACCTGTACCACGCAGTGCTTTTTGTCCCTCTCGGCAGCCCATAGCCCGGAAGGACATGGAAGCCTCCATAGAGCCGTCCTATGTATATTCAGATAAGTGATTCTTCGCTCAGGAGGATAAGTGAGATTGTTGACAGAGATAATTGTACACCAATGGGGACTTATTTATGAATGAAGACGTTGATTTGAGGTAATAAATTACTAAAAAAACTACTTAGTGTCCCTTTAAACTACATAAATGAAATAAAGTAAATTAACAGCCTAATTGACAGCCTAATAAGATGGAACAGGCTAAGATAGGCTAATAATTATGCTTAATTGTGTTAGCTTGCCATGTGAGTTAATAATGCCAGTTTCAGTAATATTTATACATACATACATGATTTTTCTGTCTTTTTTTTACAATAAATGTTAATTTTGGAATACAACTTTCAATTTCTGTGTCTATTCACTGCAGTTATTCATGTAAACCAGTAGTGTCTGAGACATTGTTTACAGGTTAAAAGAGAGTTAAATACAATTTGGTGATCATCAGTGGTTTTTGTGTTAATGTAAGGGCAGTTAAAACAGGCCGGTCAAATTTGACCGGGAGCACCAAAGTAAGGGGGGAGAAACGAACACAGAGGTTAATTAACCAAGTGTGCATGGGCATGTAGATGCATGCAGCCTGCATTCCTTTAAAGGGCCAATGCAATGCATAAATAGCATTTTTACACTTGCCAAATAGTTTCCAGCTCCTGATGTTGGACTGAAAGGGCCTCAAAGTCACTTCATATCATATCACTCATCAGTTATATTTTGAAGAATATATCTTAACCACTACTTTTCACTACTTGTAAACTGTGTAAAGGGCCAGTGTGAGCATGGCTGGATCGACCACAGGGAAGGAGCTGCAATCATTTTTGGCAGGTGAAAATGCCTATTTTGTGTTGTAATGGTCCTTTAAAAGGATTTCAAGCTGTCCTGTGAGCTCAGATCTTACATTATGAAGCTCATGAATGAGATCAAGTCATATTTAGGCAGAAATAACCTCTCAGTAACTATACTATGCCTTCAATCAGTTTTTTGAGAGGTGAAAACTGATTGAAAACTGCAAAACACATCCAAACATGGGAAGCAAATGCTATGTAGGGCCCAGATCAGATAAAAACAATGCAGTCACGATGATCATTGCAAAAGTTATCATATCTTTATTGAAAAGCCACCAATAAATCATATTCATTATTGTCTAATTTCCAAAGACAGGGCTAAACAAAGTCATCAGACATACCATGCACATAGACGTGTCTATCACGTAATTGCCATGTCTGATTTCACTACAAACTACACTTCTTTTGGCCACAGTTGTAATAATTACGTAACAACAAACGTTAAACTTTCGAAGACACGTGCCTTCACTATAATTACATTATAATACAGTTGTGTGTATCTGCATATTATGGCCGTTTAATCCTCCAGAGAAAAGCAGACGTTGCGCTACCGCTCAACGGGCTGCTGTGCGCGCTCCCGCAGCCACAAACCAGATAGGCAAATCCTAGGCCTACTTATATCCTTACTTATATATTGTGTTTACTTTTTTTCCAACGTGTATTTATTTGCCTATTGATTTATTTCCACATTCATGTATTTCTACATTTATTTATGCCTGGATTTCCCCGACTAGAAGAAATGTCAACAGCAGGAAGTAACACAAACACAAGCTTGTGACGATTTAAACACAATGTATGTGTTCAGACATTTATTAACAGAATAAATATATGTAGGCCTATAATACGAACAGAAAAAAGTATGCATTGTGTACGTGGCAAGGTGAGCAGGATATTGACAACATATCTCATATCTCAGTATATCTCAGTATCAACAGAGTGGACCATGACTGATTCCCTTTCAGTAGTTGAGTGTTTCTCACTGTGATCACAGCTGTGTGATGGCCAGTTACACTGCACACTGCTCCTGTGTGCAATAACAATCAAGTTTAAATGAAAAGGTTTAGGCCCTCAGTTTACCTCCCAGGCAAGAAAGTGAACAAACACAGAAAATCACCAGATAGACCATCACTAAACTTTTATTTCTTATTCCTAAAGGAGTGCCATGGGATCCAAAGCAGATGAAGAAATTAAAAAGGCCCTGGATAATAATGACCCAGACTTAGCTGCATCAATAGCCCAAAAGTATTTGGAAGATATAAATAATGTTAAACTGAATATTGCTGTCACAGGAAACAGTGGATCTGGAAAGTCCACATTTATTAATGCCTTCAGGGGAATCGACAACAGAGATGAGACAGCGGCCCCTACTGGTGTTGTGGAAACTACCATGAAGCCTGAGTCTTACCCACATCCAAGATACCCAAATGTTATATTATGGGATCTCCCGGGAGTTGGAACCACCAAATTCCCAGCTGATCAGTACCTGAAGCTCGTTGGGTTTGAAAAGTTTGATTTTTTCATCATCATATCAGCTGATCGCTTCACAGAGAATGATGTCAAGCTGGCTCAGGAGATCAAGAAAATGGGCAAGAAGTTCTACTTCATCCGCTCTAAGATTGACAACAATCTACGTGATGCAGAAAGGGACCAGAGGAAGTACGATGAAGGAGAGACACTTCAGAAAATCAGGGAAAATTGCATTCAAGGTTCGTTTTTTCTCACTTACTATGGGGACTGTAAATGTAAATGTGAATTATTTCAGAGCACTGCTCAATGTTTCAGAATAAAAATGTTTCTATATATTTTAAAATGGTCTCATTGAAATAACACTCAAAGATGTTTCTAGAATAATATTATAGAAGAGAAACGTAGAAGTTGCAAAATGTTGACATTTGATGGGCTATGCTGAGTCCCAGTCCAGTCCGATACGGTACAGTTTAAACATGCCTTTCTAACCACATGAAGTTACACCTCTATTCCATTTCCAACAGGACTTAAAGGACAAGGTGTGTCTCCTCAGGTCTTCCTGGTCTCCCTTTTTGATCTCCATAAGTACGACTTCCTCACCTTCCTGGAGACCATAGAGAGAGAGATGCCTTCACTGAAGAGAGATGTTCTGATCTTAGCGCTTCCCGTCTGCAGAAGTGTCATTCACAAGAAGAAAGAGGTTTTCTCTTCACAGATATTATACCATGCTTTACTGTCTGCATTTGCAGCAGTTATACCTGTCCCACGGCTTTCCATTGCTGTTAATGTAGACATGCTGGTCTCTGTTGTTACCACCTATGTGGATGGGTTTGGTCTTGATAAAAAGTCGATGGAGAAACTTTCCAGTGACACACAAAGGCCTTTAGCAGATCTAATGGAGGTGATGAAATGTCCTCTTTCTGGAAAGGATGTAACTGCAGAGCTTGTTTTAAACATGCTTTTAAGCTTTTCTGCAGCAACCGCTTTGTTGGCAGCAGAGAAAGGTTCCATATTGATTCCTATTGTTGGACTCTTAGTAGCGGCTTCACTTTCTGCCATCATCATTTACAAGTTTTTGAGTGATACTCTTGACAAACTGTCTGTTGATGCAGAATATGTCCTCACGGCGGCAGTGGGCATTTAGTCTGCAAGGTAATGCTGTAGCCTTTAGCGGTGAGGAACAATGCACCTTAAATTATGAACGCTTCAACATGCAATAGGAAAAAAGTAATTCAATAGTAAGTGATAGAAAGTGTGTTCATGTCTTATGATTGTTTTTATTAGTGGTGTAACATGATTGGGTACATGTAGTTTTAATGGGCGTGTCCAGGCCTGTATTATCCACAGGGCTAACAGGCCGGTGCCCAGAGGGCCCTGAACCCAAAGGCCAATTGTAATATTCATAAATATATTTGTTACAGGACATAACGTGACCTAACAGTTACTCATAGACGGAGAGACAGTGAATTACTTATTTTATATTTTACGCTAACAGATTACAGCTTTACAACAATTAGGCTACAGCTAAGCTACTTAATGGATAACATTGAAGCATTACAGTAACAAATGACATCTAACTTCTCTTTCTCTTTCTTCTCATCATCAATATCATAATACTTTGAAATGACTTGTTGTATATGCTGGGAAATTCACTTTTTTGTTTCATTTGATGCCAAGTTCAATTGTAATTGAAAGATTATTTTCTTATATGTTAATTGTTTTATTTTGGATCACTTGGTTTAAAACCATGACACAACTGAAAATTACATTAAAAATCTTTTGTGATTGTTTAATAAAATGTATTATCCCAGTATATCTTGTAAACGGATAAGGCAACATGGACGACCAATCGATAAATAAAGTTGAGTGAAACTGTTTCTATTATTCCCACAGATATATTTATTATTTAACCCCACACATTCACACACAAACATACACGTACCTCTTAGTATTTAAACTTGTGATTAATCGTGATAAATCACAGCCCTAGTAATTAAATCACAGCCCAGTATTTAAATGCTTTCTTTCAGTTAAATAGATCAATAAAAATAATAAATGATAGGTAATAACTAGTGATGGGCCGTTATCGGCGTTACCGCGCTGCGATAACTCTTATCGGCGATAAAAAAATTATCGCCGTTAATCTATTGTCACCCCCCCCCCCCCCCCCCGTCAACAATCGCGCAACTATATACCTCCCATAGCACCCTCCCCCCTGCTCAACAATCTCGCCACTGAACCCGTCCGGTAGCACCCCCCCCACTCAACAATCGCGGAGACCGATTCTGAGCCATTATTTAGGTATTGTAAGTCATTATTTAGGTAGCACACACATATTATGCATGCCTTTGACAACATTCAAATGAGCCACTTTAATCTAGATTAACCTAGATTAATTTCAAGATTACAAATAGATTAATCTAGATTAAAGAAATTAATCTATGCCCATCTCTAGTAATAACCTGATATAACATAGGGAGGGGGGATAGTTTGGCACCAGGGGCTGCAACAAATATCTTTGGCACTGACTGAATCACTTGTTTAAGGTGTTTCCCCTGATGGTCATTGTGTCAGTCTCTGTGGACTACTGACCATAGTAGACGTCAGTAACCCATCAGTCAGTCTCTATAAGTTACTGACCATAGTAGACGTCAGTAACCCATCAGTCAGTCTCTATAAGTTACTGACCATAGTAGACGTCAGTAACCCATCAGTCAGTCTCTATAAGTTACTGACCATAGTAGACGTCAGTAACCCATCAGTCAGTCTCTATAAGTTACTGACCATAGTAGACGTCAGTAACCCATCAGTCAGTCTCTATAAGTTACTGACCATAGTAGACGTCAGTAACCCATCAGTCAGTCTCTATAAGTTACTGACCATAGTAGACGTCAGTAACCCATCAGTCAGTCTCTATAAGTTACTGACCATAGTAGACGTCAGTAACCCATCAGTCAGTCTCTATAAGTTACTGACCATAGTAGACGTCAGTAACCCATCAGTCAGTCTCTATAAGTTACTGACCATAGTAGACGTCAGTAACCCATCAGTCAGTCTCTATAAGTTACTGACCATAGTAGACATCAGTAACCCATCAGTCAGTCTCTATAAGTTACTGACCATAGTAGACGTCAGTAACCCATCAGTCAGTCTCTATAAGTTACTGACCATAGTAGACGTCAGTAAACCATCAGTCAGTCTCTATAAGTTACTGACCATAGTAGACGTCAGTAACCCGTGGTACATCAGTCAGTCTCTATAAGTTACTGACCATAGTAGACGTCAGTAACCCATCAGTCAGTCTCTATAAGTTACTGACCATAGTAGACGTCAGTAACCCATCAGTCAGTCTCTATAAGTTACTGACCATAGTAGACGTCAGTAACCCGTCAGTCAGTCTCTATAAGTTACTGACCATAGTAGACGTCAGTAACCCGTCAGTCAGTCTCTATAAGTTACTGACCATAGTAGACGTCAGTAAACCATCAGTCAGTCTCTATAAGTTACTGACCATAGTAGACGTCAGTAACCCATCAGTCAGTCTCTATAAGTTACTGACCATAGTAGACGTCAGTAACCCATCAGTCAGTCTCTATAAGTTACTGACCATAGTAGACGTCAGTAACCCATCAGTCAGTCTCTATAAGTTACTGACCATAGTAGACGTCAGTAACCCATCAGTCAGTCTCTATAAGTTACTGACCATAGTAGACATCAGTAACCCATCAGTCAGTCTCTATAAGTTACTGACCATAGTAGACGTCAGTAACCCATCAGTCAGTCTCTATAAGTTACTGACCATAGTAGACGTCAGTAACCCATCAGTCAGTCTCTATAAGTTACTGACCATAGTAGACATCAGTAACCCATCAGTCAGTCTCTATAAGTTACTGACCATAGTAGACGTCAGTAACCCATCAGTCAGTCTCTATAAGTTACTGACCATAGTAGACGTCAGTAACCCATCAGTCAGTCTCTATAAGTTACTGACCATAGTAGACATCAGTAACCCATCAGTCAGTCTCTATAAGTTACTGACCATAGTAGATGTCAGTAACCCGTCAGTCAGTCTCTATAAGTTACTGACCATAGTAGACATCAGTAACCCATCAGTCAGTCTCTGTGGGCTACTGACCATAGTAGACGTCAGTAACCCATCAGTCAGTCTCTATAAGTTACTGACCATAGTAGACGTCAGTAACCCATCAGTCAGTCTCTATAAGTTACTGACCATAGTAGACATCAGTAACCCATCAGTCAGTCTCTATAAGTTACTGACCATAGTAGACATCAGTAACCCATCAGTCAGTCTCTATAAGTTACTGACCATAGTAGACGTCAGTAACCCATCAGTCAGTCTCTATAAGTTACTGACCATAGTAGACGTCAGTAACCCATCAGTCAGTCTCTATAAGTTACTGACCATAGTAGACATCAGTAACCCATCAGTCAGTCTCTATAAGTTACTGACCATAGTAGACATCAGTAACCCATCAGTCAGTCTCTATAAGTTACTGACCATAGTAGACGTCAGTAACCCATCAGTCAGTCTCTATAAGTTACTGACCATAGTAGACATCAGTAACCCGTCAGTCAGTCTCTATAAGTTACTGACCATAGTAGACGTCAGTAACCCATCAGTCAGTCTCTATAAGTTACTGACCATAGTAGACGTCAGTAACCCATCAGTCAGTCTCTATAAGTTACTGACCATAGTAGACGTCAGTAACCCATCAGTCAGTCTCTATAAGTTACTGACCATAGTAGACATCAGTAACCCATCAGTCAGTCTCTATAAGTTACTGACCATAGTAGACGTCAGTAACCCATCAGTCAGTCTCTATAAGTTACTGACCATAGTAGACGTCAGTAACCCATCAGTCAGTCTCTATAAGTTACTGACCATAGTAGACGTCAGTAACCCATCAGTCAGTCTCTATAAGTTACTGACCATAGTAGACGTCAGTAACCCATCAGTCAGTCTCTATAAGTTACTGACCATAGTAGACGTCAGTAACCCATCAGTCAGTCTCTATAAGTTACTGACCATAGTAGACGTCAGTAACCCATCAGTCAGTCTCTATAAGTTACTGACCATAGTAGACGTCAGTAACCCATCAGTCAGTCTCTATAAGTTACTGACCATAGTAGACGTCAGTAACCCATCAGTCAGTCTCTATAAGTTACTGACCATAGTAGACGTCAGTAACCCATCAGTCAGTCTCTATAAGTTACTGACCATAGTAGACATCAGTAACCCATCAGTCAGTCTCTATAAGTTACTGACCATAGTAGACATCAGTAACCCATCAGTCAGTCTCTATAAGTTACTGACCATAGTAGACGTCAGTAACCCATCAGTCAGTCTCTATAAGTTACTGACCATAGTAGACGTCAGTAACCCATCAGTCAGTCTCTATAAGTTACTGACCATAGTAGACGTCAGTAACCCATCAGTCAGTCTCTATAAGTTACTGACCATAGTAGACGTCAGTAACCCATCAGTCAGTCTCTATAAGTTACTGACCATAGTAGACATCAGTAACCCATCAGTCAGTCTCTATAAGTTACTGACCATAGTAGACGTCAGTAACCCATCAGTCAGTCTCTATAAGTTACTGACCATAGTAGACGTCAGTAACCCGTGGTACATCAGTCAGTCTCTATAAGTTACTGACCATAGTAGACGTCAGTAACCCATCAGTCAGTCTCTATAAGTTACTGACCATAGTAGACGTCAGTAACCCGTCAGTCAGTCTCTATAAGTTACTGACCATAGTAGACGTCAGTGAGGTTGGAGGCTGATTCTCTGGTTATTTTTTGCGAACTGCTGACAGCAGTTGCGGTTTATGTTTACTTTCACGTCAATAGACAAACAACACGAAACTAGAAACACGTGACACACAATATATATTATATATTATATATATATATATATATATATATATATATATATATATATATATATATATATATATATATATATATGGGGTGCTATCGGAGGGGTAGAGTTGCGCGATTGTTAGATTAACGGCGATCATTTTTTTATCGCCGATAAGAGTCTTGCGTTATCGCAGCGCGGTAACGCCGATAACGGCCCACCACTAATTTATATATATATATATATATATATACAGTATATATACAATATTAATTAATAATACTAATGAATAATCCATCCATCCATCTTCTTTCCGCTTATCCGGGTCGGGTCGCGGGGGGCAGCAGCCTAAGCAGGGAAGCCCAGACTTCCCTCTCCCCAGCTACTTTGTTAATTAATAACATATAATAAATATTATATAATATAGGCCAGCCGAGAGACACATAGTCTCTCCAGCGTGTCCTGGGTCTTCCCCGGGGTCTCCTAGCGGTGGGACTGAGCACCTCACCAGGGAGCCGTCCCAACTACACGCCGCCTCATCTGCTCTCTCAACGTTACTGTCGTTCTGCAACAGACAAATCATTTCATGACAGTTTGTTTACTGCACCTCTGTCTTTGTCACGTGTCTCCTCCTCTTCTTTTCTGTTTTTCCTTCCCTGGGCACCGGAAAGTTTTGGTCGCTTTGACTATAGACATATATACATAGACGCCTCATAGACTGACGCTGCCCGTTAGAGCTGACGTAGCAGCGCGGCCGCCATCTTGGATGGGTCCCCAGTGCGCGGCCGCCATCTTGGATGGGTCCCCAGTGCATTTATTTCTACTGAGGAAGTGTATCCCCAACTACAATAATGAGCAGAACTCCCCCAATTGTTTACCGGATTTTCACACGGTTTGGTTTGTTACAAATGGCAGAGATTTATGTATGATACAGGACGAATTAATATATATATATTTTTTTTTTTAAATAATAAGAATTATTGTTCAATCTTACTTGTGAAAGGTAATCCCACACAATCTGGTGTCCATACTGCGCCGTAAGCTGCACTAAATACTGCACAGCTCTCCTGTTGACTCCTATGCAGACTAGAGTGAGGAGACCCAACCAATATGGCGGCGACGCTGGGTTACGTTCCAGCACGTCATGAGGCGTCTACGGATATATGTCTATGGCTTTGACATTGTTGTCAAATTGCTGGGGTCACGTGACGTCCGAAAACTCACCCATCTCAGATAGCGGGCCAGGAAGAGTCCAATCAGTCAGAGGAGAAGGGGGGGCGCCGGGGGCTTAATAAAGTGTCATTATTATTTAATAGGCTTTGCTATGCAGTTAAATTAATGTGGGCGTATTGTTTTCATACTAAGAAATAATAGCACCAACTAGTTATAGCATACAAATATTGAAAGTTGCAACTTTTTCTTTCTTCCCCCATCGTGGCGCCTCCAGATGGACGGCGCCTTAGCGTTTGCCTGACTGCCTGTGCCACGCGCCGGCAGCGGGAGGTGATCCGCCAGCGGGAGGTGATCGTCTGTCTCTAGGTAAGGATGGCGAGTGGGCTGCTGAGAGTCCAGAGGGTCTGGGGTCTAGGGTCTGGGGTCTAGGGTCTGGGGTCGGTGCGCGGCCCTTTGACATAAACTATTTGCGGCTGTTTAATGAGAAGGATCCGGACTCGTTTTGAGGGGCTGGTCTGATGGGGACTGGGCTGGTCTGATGGGTACTGGTCTGATGGGGACTGGGCTGGTCTGATGGGGACTGGGCTGGTCTGATGGGGACTGCGGCTCCAGTGCGTCCTCACAGGTAAGGCGCTGATGGCTGATGGTTGTAGTTATTCTAAAATAAAGTCTTCCGTGCTGAAGGCCTATGAGTTTGTGCCTGAAGTGTATCGCCAACGTTTCCGGGCTTTGAAAGGAGAAGTGGTCAAACCCTTGAATTCAAACCCATGTTGAATTTGTTCGCGATTTAACGATCCATTTTAAAAGTTGATTGGCTGCGCCTGATCACTACTTTTGATGATTTGTGTGAGTTACTAATTTTGGAGCAGTTTGAGAACACACTGCAACAGAAGATTGCCTCTGCTGCAGAAGCGGCTGTCAGCAGATGAGTGCTGCTCCATATAATATATAATAATATATATATAATATAATAAGGCCGGTGTGAGAGAGCGCACGTGGGGTGGACGTGGACACCAGGGCCGCCGCTCCCCAGGCGCAGAGTACGCAGAGCGCGCAGCGCCGCAAGTACCTGGCGCGGGCCCCACAATTATGGTTGGAAGAAAATGTCATGACAATTATTACATTTTACTATTGCAAAAAATATATAAATGAGTTATTAACATGCCCACCGTTGTTGTTTATCAATTGCGTACCCTCAATTCGGGCAAATTAGATGTTTTTACCCAATATATAAAAATGTCTCCCCACTTCCCTGAAATGGTACAGCCTTCAAAGTTCTCGTGACTCGTCTTTCGCAATAGTTCTCTCTGTAGCCTTTTGCCTGAAGTGGTCTTTATATTTAGCCTGCTTATTTAGCCTGCTTATGTAATCTGAATGCTGAGGCTGAGGCATAATGTCCGGGAAGAGACCACATGAATCTGGCGCTGTAAAACGAAGAGGAAACGGAGAGATGACGCCCCGCATTCCTTTCTGGTAAGTCCGTGTTTTATAGGTCTAATTTCAGTGATGTTGCTCATAGCTAACGTCAGCATACGAACGAGTATTAGGGCCAGCCAAAAAAAAAAAAAATCCGGCACGAGAAAAAAAAAGTCAGGCAAAAAAAAAAAGTCAGGCATAAAAATAAATTGATTTAGAAAATATCAAAGTACTATAGTCGATGGCCCATGGCTGCCTCTACAGACGCGTTGATTAAGCGGTACTTCAGAATCGGCTATAATAATAATAATAATAATAATAAGGAAATCTCTTTTGACTCATAAACACGGTGTGGGGATAAGTATTAGGACGCTGAAGAGACTGTGTCTGAAACTTGGTTTGTTCAGGAGGATAAACCATACAAACTTGGAGGAGGTGACCGCATTCATACAAAATGAAATAGCTGGAACGGGGCAGACGCAGGGGTACCGATGCTTTATTGATATGATACAAAATCACTTACGAATAGTTTCACCACTTCAGAAAATCACCTTCACACTCCGTCCGGCCGCTGCTGTCAAGGAGCCGTCAGTCGCTTGTCGCTGTGTTGTGGTACGTCACGTGGTCAAGCCTCTGCACTTTGGGGTTTTTTCCTTGGGCAGGATTTTTTTTTTTTTTTTTCTGCCTTACTTTTTTTAATTTATTTTTTTTGCCGGATTTTTTTTTTTGGCCTGCTTTTTCCCTTGTGCCGTATTATTATTATGCTTTTTTTGGGGCTGGCCCTAATACTCCTTCGTAGTGGTGAGACCAGTGAGCTTCTTTTCGAAAAAAAATCAATCGTTACCAGTTTAATTACTCTGTGATCGAAAAGGAGGCATGCTGGTTTGGGCATTACAGCATTTGAAGTGTATGTGGGAGGAGGTGCGCCCCTTGTGGTTCATACGGATCATAATCCTCTGACCTTTTTAAGGTCATTGCGGTGTCCGAGTCAGAGGTTAATGAGATGGGTTCTGGTTCTGCAGGGATATGATCTTGATATTCGGCATATCAAAGGGGCTGATAATGTCATTGCCGACGCGGTGTCATGTGCTCCTTTGTCATGAATGGGGAGCTGAATGTGACTAGTGATGCCGTTTCATGCTGCCTGGATCTGTTCTGGTGTATCTTGCTTCTCAGGTACCGGGGTTGCTGAGGTCAGGTGGAAAAGGAGCAGGACATGGGCAGGGTGGAGGTTATGTTTTTTTTTATTTCTTAGGTTTATTAATTTTTGGGTAATTTGTTGTTGTTTTTTTGGTCAGTTACTTATCTTTGAATTGTTAGTATTTTGGGGGGGTTCAGGTTGTTTTTCTTCCTAGTATTTGTGTTTTTTAGTACTGTGTGGAGTTTGTTTTGTTTCAGTGTTTGTTATTTAGTTTTCTGGGGGGATAATTTTAGGCTAATTTGTTTAGTGATAATTTCTGGTTAATCTGTTTAGTGTGTGTGTGTGTGTGTGTGGGACAACGACTTTATGGGGGGGGGTGACGGCCCCGCCTACTGTTTCACTCTGGTGACGTCATGGTTTGTCTTTCTCCGAGGTGATCAGCTGATTCCATTAACCGGATATTACTTTAGTTAAATACATCTATTTGCTATCGGTTAGCACTGTCTCTCCCGTTGTCATCTCCTTTGGGCCGAGTCATGACACATTCCAGAGTAAATAGAGATGCAATACAGGAAAACATAAGAGTTTCATCCTCGCCTAGTATATAATCTAAATTTCAAAGGCAATATCACCATTTTAACCAAGATCCCATGGATAATTAAGCAACTGAATGTCTTCTCCTACTCTTTGACTACAACTGTAACTGTACATTTGATGAAAATACACTAAAATACAACATTTAGGATACAATGTATAAAGATATACTCAGACGGTCTCCGTGTTTTGGCCATGTTTATTTTCTACATGTTGATCTGTTTACTGCACTGTAAAAAAAAAAATCGTAAAAAAACGGTAATTTTCTGGCAGCTGGGGTGCCAGAAAAATTCTGTGAAATAACAGATAATTACTTTCTCATAAAAATACGGTTATTTTCCATAATTAAAATACAGTTTGTAGTTGTAATTTTAACAAGATTTTGCCTTATTTTCATGTTGTTTTTAATGTTTAATTAGAAACATTCACATTTTAAAACAATGAAATTACCTAGAAATATGGTAAATAAATGTTTATTACGAATAATACTGCTTAAATTGACAGAAATGTGCTGTTCTTAGCTGGTTTTTAATGGAAAAAGGTTGTATAATAATTTATATTTGATGTAATATAACAGTATATGGACACAAAATAACGTGATTGATCTTTCAAAACATGTAAAAAAAATGTTGAAAAACATATCTTGGCTTTACAATTGCAATAATTTGCTGTTATTTTTAGATCACATCACATTAATATTTAGTTATTTTACATTTGTTTTTAACATTTACTTAAAAATGTTGTTTTAAAACAATGAAATTACCCATAAAGATGGTAAATTAACATTGTAATATGAATAATAATGCTTAAATTTACAGAAATGCGCTATTAGTTGGTTTTAATGGCATTATTTTATGTAAAAAGGCTGTATATTACTTTATATTAGATGTTAAGTAACAGTACACAACAATAATTTGATTAATCTTTCAAAACATGTCAAAACTTAGGTGTACAATTGCAACAATTTACTGTTTATTGTAAATTTAGTTGTTTTCTTTTACATTGATTTCCTAAATATTTAAAAGACTTAACTTTAAACAAAAACTATACTCACCTAATAACACCAGAATTATTTTAATTTTAAATGGTTTAAACCGTTTTTTGGCCGGTGGGAAAAGGGGCTTAAATGGACTGTTGTGCTTAAATGAGACTAAGCTGAACAAGAATAGCTATAATTTCCCATTCTCTGTATTTTTATTTAACTGTAACCATTATTACAGCAATATTCAAAAAATTAAATTAAAATGACTGGTTCTGAAACACAAAAAACAAAAAGAAAAAAGTAAAAAAAAGAAAAAGTTGAGTTACCAATTTACAGTAACATTTTTAAGCAAGGCATCCATAACTTGGTCAAATCACCATACATGGATTACAAACTTACATTAGACCTCAGGCAGTGTTACATCAATACATAATCCATAACCTAAGTCAAATAACCATACATCCAAAACATTGATGACAAACTTTGTCAAACGTCACTGGAAATGAATCCATACTCTATCTAAGGCATCCATAACTTGGCCAAATAATCCACAACATTGATAACAAAGCTACATAATAGCTTACATGAAACCTCACTGGATATTAATCCATAACAGTCCGTAACTTGGACAAAGAATCCATAGCTTGTGAGCACTTCTTATTCCCTCCACTCGTAGTCTGCAATTCTGGTGATCAGTGTGAGAACCTTTGGACTGACTGCGAGTGTTCTTTTGGTGGCGTTCCGCTCCACTTTTGATCCCTTGTCTGGATTTATCTTGAAGAGGCACCTGTCAAATGAAAAAAAACTTTAGTCACTGTGGACTGTACTGTAATTTAATTTAATGTTTTCATACATTTGCAATAAGGTTACACAACAGTGTAGACAGAGCTTGCTTGTGAAAGAGTGTTTGGACATACAGGGAGGGAACTGTGGAATTCAAAGAGGTCAATAATACATTGTCCTACTCTGTGTATGGGTCGAGCTTTCATCATTCCATTTCATAACTCAATCAGAAAAAAAGAGAAAACAAGGTTGTTTTTCCTCTTACAATAAAATCAGAACATTAAAATGAAGTTTTTGATATTATTTTGTTATGTGATATGGATAAATTCAGGAAATGCTTGGAGACTTGTGGAAATACAGGTGCTTTACTTTCAGCCTACATGCACAGCAGAAAAGCCTGACCGGAGATCTGCCTGCCGACTGCAAGACAAGTCTCCTAGACCGGGCAGGAGCCAGCACCATCTTCAGTAATGTCCCTTCAAGTCCATCTCGGCAGCTCCATGCTGCTTTTCTCCGCGACCCAACTCCACCTCCTAGTGGGGCCTCCTCAGTGGCAGTGCTGGTTCCTGTCTGTTCTGAGTGACTCCTAGCACGAGTGCTCATGCGCAGCAGGCTGTCAGGCTTTCCTGCTGTGAATGTACGTGTAACGGATGCTAACTAGCATGGGCTAGTTAGCAGCAGTACGTGGTAAATCCTCACACCCCTAGTCTTAAGAACGCTTCTAACCGCTGAGTTGGAAGCCTGGGCTTTTCGGCTCAGTGGTTAGAGCGTTCGACTCCCGGTCCGTGGGTTGTAGTAACTGACGAGGTGGCAAGTTCGAGTCCCGTGAGCGGTCGACTTGACCTCGGTTACATACGCTAAAGGTAAAGCACCTGCACCTCCACAAATCTCCTCAGGTTTTTCAGGTTAGTACTGAATGTTTTATCTTAATTATTAAGATTTAAAAAAAGTGCACTGAAATCGCATTATTAGGCCTCTGTACTGTTAATGAGGGCAGAGGTGGGCTGCAAAAAAATTGAGATTTTCAAGTGGGCCCTGAGTTGACAAAGTTTGGGAACCCTTGTACTAATCATTTCAGCACTTGAGCAGTGCTCAGTTTTACAGTATGTGCATTATATATATATATATATATATATATATATATATATATATATATATATATATATATATATATATATATATATATATATGGGCAGCACCCGTCCAGAATTCGGGACGCTCAGTGCCCCCCACCTGGGTGGGTCTCAGTTTTGATGTATTAAATTGACTAGTGCTGTCTTACCTCTGTAAGAACTCCAAAGTTGATGCCTGGGCTGCTGGGTAAGATATGTTCATACAGTAGTACGAACCAAACATCAGCATAACAGCATCACTGAAGATTCTGATGTGGCCATTCACAATGGTCTGGTCCACAGACAGCATGAAATTCTCCGCTGCCAAAGTCGAGTTTCCTGTTGTGTACAAGGACAAGAGAAAAGGGGAACATTTTAGTGATGAACGGAGACAAAAGACCGTAACTCCAACAACAACTAAATGAAATTACCGTGCTACAACTGAGTCCACAAAAACAATAACAATCAAAGTAATAGTAGTAATAGTTTTCTGTTTTTTGGTTTTAATATATTGTGGTGGAGAAAGACAAATATTCATACCACACACAACGATACATGGTGTACATGGTGTAGTCCAGCACAGTCCACTTCAGAAGGCAGGGTTGTTTGATCCACTTTGTAGAACATCCGTTCTTCTTCTTCATTGAAGTACTTGAGGAGCAGTGGAAGAAACACTGCAACATTCACATCTGCAACATTTTTGCTTGATGTTTCCATTTCCCTGAAGATGGTCTCCATCTTCCCTGTCTTGTCACCAGATTTAAGAAATGAAATAACTCTGGCACATTTATTTGCCATGTTTTTGTCTTCCATGTCCACACCTATAAGCTCTTTAAAATGAGTCTTCATGCCAGTTGTCTCAAACAGGTATGGCCATTCCTTTGTCAAGTCAGAAGTCTCAGTCCCACTGATAATGTATTTTCTCTGAGTGAAGAAAGTGGCTCTCATCATATTCTCAATGGCTTTGCTGTCACAGCATCTTTCTGTCCACATTTTCTTTAACTCTTCTTGTGCATGTTTCTGAGATTCAGGGGTTTCATCAGGTGGCAGTCGTGTTGGTTGCCAGTTTATACACCCGTAAGTGTCTAGTCTTCTTTTCTGAGTTGGGCTATCCTCTCCTTCGCTGCTGCTAATAACTTGTCTCTTTAAGGAAAGCAAAGTGTTTCCTCTCTTCAGGTTATCCACTCTGCTGACCATCTGTTTTGTTATAGAGTCATACCCACTGCCTACAATTTCACCTTCAATAACATCAGTAAATGCCCCAGGGTAGGCCTTTGTCATCTTCCTTGCTATCTCACTGATATGTTTCTTCCCAGGTGTTGGGCACGCGGTTAAGATTTCACTGACAATGAGCCGTATGATTTCAAGTCTCTCACTTTTTGTTGGCCGGTTTCCCTTTTCCAGCTTTCTGATGATCTCAGATGGAATTTTCTGCCAAGGAATTTGAAATTTAAAATGCCAGCTGTTATCAGACAGTCGACGAGGTGTGATATCCATACTTGAACTACTTGTTGACCGCGGTGAACTTGCAGTTTCTGAGCTGTAATCAACTGAAGAGAACACAGAAATAATAGGTGGGTTTTCATGGAGCCCTTTTCCTTATCAGCATCGGGCTGAGAAAGGTAATTTCTTCATAAAAGTGATTCTGTGCAACAGATGCATATACTCACCAGAAAGGTGCATCTCTTCAGACTGTGTTACTGGACTTGTACTGGTACTGGCTCTGCTGAACTGTTGGTTGCTCTGGTTGCTTGGAGGACTGTCCAAGACATTTTGTTGGTCTTAATAAAAGGACAGATAGTAGTAATATTTAACCATACAGACATCACATAGCTCAATCTGGGTATATTAATACCCAACATAATTATATACTCAGTAGCCAATTGACACATTTCAAACTGTTCCTTTCTCAATATAATGCAGTACAGTACACCACCACTAACACCCACTATGAAATCAATGATGAACAAGGTAGTTTAGTTATCACCTTTTTGAAAACAACAAAAATGTAGATTCTTTGAAGTATAATTCATAGTATAACTTCTGTATTGGACTGCATTCATTTGAACAGGTGTACCTAATAAATATATTTTGACTATGCACATTTTTCTAATGTCAAAGTTTATTGTACAAATTGAAACACATACTTGTCTTTTTGAGCAGTGACAGAAGTTTCCTGGCTTCAATTGGTCTCAGGACAGAAAGGAGGTCACTCTCCTGCAGGTAGCTCAGGTCTTCCAGGTCCTCAACTCCTAAACCTTGTAGACGCTCCAGCAAAGGCTCAGGGTCTCTCATTTTAGGAAGACTTGATTTGATGAAAGACAGAAGTGGCCTCCCTGTATCCATGACTAGGAGGACTAGAAGGGATGAAAAATACTGTTCTTCAAGCTTCATAGTGTCAGATTTTAACTTTTAACTTACTCTGAGTCAACAATGCTATGCTTAAGTGAAATTACCCTTGTCCCACAAAGCTTGTACACAGGCAAAGGATAATAATCTAGTTTATGCTCAGGCTTCCAACACTTCATGCTCTGCCTTGCTTGTTTCACTTCATACAATGCAAATGCTGGCATATAGGACACGTCATGAGGTGTAACAATAAAGTACACATGCTGGTCCTGCATCACAAGCATGAGCTCAATCTGTCCGAATTCAAGTGCCTCACCTTGGTTTAAACACAGAAAGAGTCCCTTTTTGTACTGAGTGCCTTTCCACTGCACCTCGTTAGCTGACTCAACATTGGGTTCTTTGACTAAGGTTTCTCCTACTGCAGAGCGCACTGCTTCGCTGTACAGTTCAGCATGGAAAGGAGTGGAGTTCTTAACCACCAATGAGGGTGCAAAAAAGGAGCCAGAATGAAGGTATGCCTGCAGTAGCTGATGGTTCCTTGCAAGTGTGTGACATACATTTTTGAAGTTTTGTGTCCTTCGGACACATCTTTTGAAATATGAGTGCTTACTCTCGAACCTCATTGTCCACAGCCGAATGAGTGGGCCAAACTTTAGTATTAAGGCAGGGTAGTGGTTGAGGTAATGGTGCTTTGGTTTTAGTTTTTGTAAAGGAAAAAAATCTTTCCTTCCTTCCAGATAATCACCAATTAGAACACTGAGCAATGCAACCTGGGGTACTGATATAGTAGGGGCACAAATCAATTCCACTAGCTCTTTCAGCTGGACAGTGAGTTGCCATACAGGATCCTCTGTGTCTGTGATCTTTTCGCCAATGATAATGGGGAGAAGTCTCAGCAAAGACCAGTTTTCTGCTGCCTGGCCACCTAATTTCACACCCTTTACTGAAACTTCAGCTGGTTTAGAACTACCATCAGATCCCTGGTAACTAAACTGTTTGATCCTTCGATTAAGCTGTGAATATGTGAAGAATTTCTTCACCTTGACAAAATAGGTCAGGTAAATGGCAAGGTCAGATGCCACGACACCCTCAAAGAGATCATGGCCAATACAGGGTGGGAGGCCTGGCTGGCAAACATGAAAAAATGTCAGTGAATTAAAGACAGAGTTAAATTTCACACCTCTGACTACACTCGCATCACCATTTTGCAGTTCTATAACAGTGTCATTGTACTCTTGTACTGTACGGATTGGAGCATGGTGTTCCAAATTGTCTAGCTCACTTCTGGTTACGTGACAATATCGGCAGAAATGTTGAGACGTACTGAAATTCTCTGTGAATCCACCAATATTATGTGACCCTAAATTGTCACCGGCAATGCAAAAGACAGTTGCCTTAACAATGTTTCCAGAAATATTCAGTCCATTTGTCTCCAGTTCTCCAAGATCGGTTATCAATTGAGAGAACACTTTCTCGTGGCCAAAATATTTGAAATCAGCTTCTCGGCACAAAAGCAAAAGCTGCAAGTTGTCAACAGTGGATCGATGAAAAGGTTCAAAATTTGCTAGAGTGAAGTAGACTCCAAGCAGCTTATGTTTTTTCTTTGCCGAGCCAAGGGGATTAACCACCTCAAAAGCATCTTGATAAAGTATCACTTTTAAAGTGAGACCTGACTCAGCGAAAAGAGGACTGGATTTGAATACCGATCCATCACACACATCATTTAAAATAAGAGGTGAACTTTCATTCTCAGATGTAGAACCCTGTTCCAGCACATCAGTATGTTTTAGTAGAGTTGTCAATGTATGCTTTATGGGAACATACTGAGCATATTGCTCCTTTCTATTTTCATCAAACCCCCAAAAAATGGGTTGTGGATGCACGTATGGAAAATTCTCCTCAAAATACTGTTTTCTGTTGTACTCTGTGGAAAGGGAGGAGCTGCAGGACCCATGAATATCTACATCATCTAGGGTCTTCAAAACATCTTCAATTTCAGTCTCAGATAGTTCATTTTTTCTTTGAAGAGATGCTTTCAGTTGAATTTTCGTGTACTGCAGGCAAATTCCATTAAGACTATTAATTTCTTCTACGATCGACTGGATTGTAGAGGAAGGGATAAGTTGTTTGGCCTGTAGTTTCATATAAAACATGCACAGATTTCTCATGTACAAACTTTTCATTTGAGCAAGGTCTGGGACATCTGCCTCAGGCTCATCAACACCTGACCCTTCATCTGGCTGGCTTTCAGCGACAGAGGACTGAGACTCACTAGGAACTGAAAGAGGACAGTATGCACCAGAGACATGCAGAGCTGTGGGGTTTTTGTGCTTCCTAGATAGGTGGGCTGTGAAAGATGAGGTCACTGAAAATGTTTTATCACAGTTTTTAAATGGGCAATGCACTACCTCTCTTCTTGAAGTGTGAGATTTTAGGTGACAGAGAAGGTCTTTAAGGTCGATCAACTGTTTCTGACAATGTGGAAGTTGACATAGAAAGGGTGCCTGCAAAGTTTGACACTGCGATGCGTTAGATGAGCGTCGATGACGGCGGTAAACATGACATTTAAAAGCATTGTAATTTCTGAACTGAAACTTACAACTTTCCATATAACACACATACTGATAATGTGGTTCATTTTTATGAAGCCCTTGATGCATCACGTACCCTTTAAGGGTATTCACTGAAGCACCACAACTACGACAGATGTAATCTTTTGACATCCTTAACTGCAGTGCAGTACTCACCTTTTCAGTTTACTCCATGAAATCAACTCGCATCACTTATCTGCAGAGAGAAAGAAAAACAATATATATAAATCATGAAATTTGCCAAAATCAAAATAAATGCTATTGGTTGTGAAATAGTTTACCTAAACTGTGTTAGCCAATCTCCCCCCAATAAAGATGAGTGTTAACTTATCATTGACATATTTTTCCGTATTGTTTTGAATTTCATGTTGACCAGTGACTAGTGTTGAAAGACAAGTAAGATGACTGGTTGAAATAAACCATTACCAAATCTCAGTATCATTTATAAAACGGGTATTAAGTCGAGTATGATTTTTTTTAAACATAAAATACAGTTACATAAAATTAAGCTTCCTATCCTAGCCAAAAGTCATGCCATTTCAAGTCATACAGTGAAAGTAACGGCCAAAAAACGAGTGAAAATGTAGAAGAGGCAAGAGGGTTAATAATCGATTATTGTTCATTGTTGCAGCTCTAAACAAATGTTCGTCTTTCTCTCCACCTGTGTCAGTTAGATCACAAAAGCAAACGTATTGGCTCACTGTTCAGTGGTAAGCTAACGTTAGTGGCTGGTCGTGACAACGTTGATGAAACAAAACTAAACATCTAAACATCTTTTTTTTAAAGAAAATGAAACTTCGCGTAGGAGGATGAGAGAGGGAGAGTGCGCAGGGCATAGCAAGAAAGGCTGCATGTATTAGTTAAGTAATTAAGGTCTATTTGAAATAGCGGGGACAGGCTATTTGAGATATTGAAAATGTGACGGAGGCGCACTGGTGCGACCAGAGAAAAAAATTAGTCGCACTGAGCAGATTTTTGGTCGCACTCTGGAGCCCTGTTTAATCAACTATCCGAACATATTTTTGCTAAAACTAGTAGACTACCACACAATTGCTGAACGTATGTTATTTCAGCTTTCAGCAAAGTTTAACCAAAGTCCTATACCTAGCTAGCGAACATAACTAGCAGTTCCCATTCACGTTCAGTTTACTGTGCTAACGTTAGCTAGCTGGCTAGCTAGCGAAGTTAACGCGCGAAAATAAATTATTTATTCCGTGCCCAAGAGAGTGTTTCATTGGCATCACACACAAGCAATGATAATAGTTAGCTAACATGTCGACATACTAGCGGATTCGGTGCCGACTGAGTAAACTCAGAGGCATGGTGGTAAATAAACCTAATGCTACTCAGCTTCAGTTTGATACTTGCCTTCTAGCTTCGTCCTTCCTCCAGCCTTGACATTGGGCATTAGCTGCTGTTCACTCGAAGTCGACCAAACGGGAACCGCCGCGCGATGTTGTTGGGTTGACACCGGTTTAGATACGTGGGGGACCTTCTTCTGCGTCACGTCAAAGACTGATGTTCCCAACAGCCAATGGATATGGACCAACCCAAACGGGACGCGATTGTGCAAATCGTAGGTGGAATCCGGAAAAGTGTTTAAAATTATTGATTCTTTAACGTCCTCATCCGTTTTTTCCCAGAGAAGCAAAGCCAGCAACTGTCAGTCATGCATAACCCAGCCAATCACAGTAGGGCGGTATTGGCCAATCACAGACAGAGTAGGGCGGGTCTTCTCGGATTCCACCTACGATTTGCACAATCGCAAACGGGACCCGCGCTTTTCAAAGCACGTACTACAATGACATGTCGCGTTGTTGTCGTCACGTTGTTCCGGTTCAGGTGCCGCGAGACGTTTTTTTGTTGTTGTTTTTTAGTGTACGTGCAGGGAGACGTTGCAGCATGTCTCCTGATTAAACGTGTTTTGTTCAGACATGCTGTGAAATATTTCAAGACCTTGTGATTTACATTGCTTGGATTTATATATAAATAAACAATAGCCTACAGTGTGGCCCTGCAATGTTTCATACTTTCTATTACTTTGTATTCCTATACATTACATCTTCACTCTTTACCTCTGAATTGCTGAAAAGCAATTAGACACAGATGACACATATTAATGCTCTGTCATAAGATCTGTTCTGGCAGAATGTAATTCTTTTAAGTGGTAGGTTAAGGAAACAGATGAAAAGCATGTAGTTTATGTGGTTTTATCCTGGTATTGGCCTCCTTCACTTTCCCTATGTCTGTTTAGATGTCCTTTCAAAATAAATGTTAATAAAATGTTAATAAATGTTACCATCTAGGAAATTGCAGTAATTGTAGTTATTTTCAATGAAAACATTAGTCAATAACAAAGAAATAATAGTAAAATTACTAATTAAATAGTTATTTTACTTTTAATTTCTCAGTAACTTTAAATGATTTTTTACTTTTTTTTTAGAGTTTTAAAGTTGAATTTTACAGTTTATTCCCTTAAATAACTGACAAATATTTGTGAAATTACGATATATTTGTGAACGTATTTTAACAATAAATATATGGATTTCTAATAGTTTTTTTTGTAAAAGAACAGGAATATTGTGTGTTTTCACAGTTACAGTGATTTCATGTTAGTTTACATTTGACATGTAAAATCACAGTCTCTTTTTGTAAATTAAATGGTATTTTAAAAATACAGACAAAATCTGTAAAAGAAACAGTAAAAGTCTGTTATATTACAATTTTTTTTTACAGTGTGGGAGTTGTACTTCAAAAAACTATTAATTTCCATATAGCCATGTTACAAATAACATAAATCCCAAACACATTGAAATAGTAATAAACACAATGAATATTGATCAATATTGAATCCTATGTTGATCAATATTCATATATCACTGAAGAGCTCCGTGCTATACAGGCAGATTAATGGAGAAAACGAAGGGCCACATTTGTGAATCAGCTATCAGCAGATTCGTCTCATCCAGGGGAAGACATTGGTGTAAGGCTCATTGGTGTCAGTACTTCGATACAGCCACCAGATGGCGACGAAGAGCCGAGAGCTCCGACATGAGTTTCAGTCTGGCTGGATTAAAATGGTCTCAATAAATAAGCATTAACTAACAGTTAATTAATACAATAATAAGCATTAAGTAACTTAACAAATGTCTATTGTTAACATTTATTAAGGGTTTACATGTTAATTAAGGTACTAACTAATATTAGTAAGTGGTTGATAAAGATATGAATTAACATGTATGTCATGAAGTTCACAGCTAAGCCATTTCATTAAGAAAAAAATCTGTTTTTATAAATGTTTATTTAAGGGTAATGATTGTCCACTTGTCCATCCTCCAACTTATGACTTATTTTTGGTAAAGGTTGAGATCAGTGGACACTCCATGGTCTTCATGTAGAGGTTTCTTAACTTATAGCCTAACCTATAAATTATTGTGCATGTTATATAAGCATTACCTAACCATATTTGGCCATTTATTAATGCTCTTTGTGACCCTTATTGTAAAGTTGAAACGAGAGTGTTGAGACCATGGAGAGTGTCCACTGATCTCAACCTTTACCAAACATAAGTTGGAGGATGGACAAGTGGACATTCATTACTCTTAAATACACATTTATAAAAACAAACAGTTGTCTCTTAATTAAATGGCTTAGCTGTGAACTTCATGACATACATGTTAATTAATATCTTAATTAACACATGTATGTTAATTATATAAATGTTAACAAGAGACATTTGTTAAAAGTTACTTAATGCTTATTATTGTATTAATTGACTAGTTAGTTTATGCTTATTATTGTATTAACTAATGCATAGCATCTTTATACACTATTAAATAATGTATAAACTAATACCTTAGTTAACATGAACACCATTAGTCAATGATTAGTAGACACATTATTTAACTGTTAATTAACTGTTAGTGAATGCTTATTACTGCATTAACTAATGTTAATTATAAAACGGAAAGCTCAAATCAAGCAATCTGATTGGTTGTTAGCCGTGATATAATACCCAAATATCACGGCGATGACGTCTAATTCCTTTCCACAGTTCAGTATCACTCTCATCGTTTAACCCCGTCGGCGGGGTGGGGGAGGCTCGGGCCAACGAGACCAACGACGAGGCTAGCGAGGTGGAAAACCGGTTTGCAGTCGGGAGGGGTGACGGCTTACTGGACAACCGGAGCTCGCCCTCGCCAGCCTTCCCATGCCGCCGGACACGAGACTATGCTAGCCTGCGGCTAAAGCTATCTGGAGTGGCCGTGATATCTAACGTAGTGCTAACAGAGAGAAGCTGATCCAACTCACGGACACGTCTCTCTAGAAAAGCCTGTCTGCAACAGCGGAACAGTTAACACAAGCCATCGTACCTTCTATGATTACAAAGAAACTGGATTGATTGATAGGTTATGAGGTTGTGTTGACTGCGGTGATAAGGCTAAACCGGTAGCTAGGCTAGGTTAAGCTAACAGGGCAGCAACAGGCTGAGTTAAGCCTCTCAGATAGTACGTTGCATAGCAACTGCCGGCCAGGAGGGCCCATTTCTTTGTAAGAACAATGCTTTATGAAAGCTTCATGCTAAGGGGGTTGTCCTCCGCTTTGCGTCGGGCCGAACGCCCCTTAGCTGTGACAGCCGTGGCCTGTCGTCAGCTATTACTTAATCAATGTACCCTTATTGTAAAGTGTTATATATATATATTAGAGCCCGACCGATATGGGATTTTTAAGGCCGATACCGATACAAATATTTGGTGATTTAAAAATCCGATATATCGGCCGATATATATATTTAAAAAAGAAATTCCAGAAACGTGTAACAAAACAAACTGATTTCCCTAACATTAGTTATGTCAAATATTCCTATTATCTAAAATAATAGGATAATGCAGTGAACACACTTCACTGATGGGTCACACCGCGAGAGACATGAGCAGCAGGGGGCGCTGTGGCCGCTGGCTGCTGGCTGCCGTCGCCAGGGGGGCGGGGCTTCAAGCAGCACTGCAGACATCAAGTTCGGTTGCGCTCATTGCAATATCAAGTTTGTAGTAGAGCTATTCGGCAGGCCGGCGTGACAAGCATGTTCAAATAACAATTTACACGTTTTCCCTGTTTATTATTTAGTAATCAAAATAACAGAAATGGAGATAAAGCATTATAAAGTGCAAAACACACTGCGGCCGCAGCGCCGCGGCGCGTCTATGAAACAAGTGCCACCCCTAGCACTCATAGGACACGTCGCGCTGCGGCATGTCAACAGGAATATAGTCATAGACATATATAGATATGTATATACAGTATGTCTATGAATATAGTCGTCTCCGGAGCCGACTATAAAAATAGAAAACTAAATAAAAAAGCGCTTTTTCGGCGGCACTTGACGCACGGCGACGCTGTGAAATAGGACAGTGGCGTGAAGTGTAGCGGGTTGCTGCTTCGCGCCGACGCCGCTCATTTGCATAAAGTTAAACTAATTTCAACTCTCCGCGTCGCTCTGGACGATATATATATATATATATATATATATATATATATATATATATATACGGTCGTATGCCGACTCCTCCGGCTGCTCTGCCGGTGGAGCAGTCCGCATACGACCGAGAGGAACAATGGACGTTGGAGAAATGATACGGACCCGAAGTGAACTGACAGCCGTCTGCTGAAACATCGCTTTCTCCTCCATGTCGCGTTTCAGTCTGGACTTCAGAGAGTCAAAGCCAATCTTCTGCGCCAGCTTTTTAAATAAATCGCGGACCCAAAGTTAGTGTACAGCTGTCTACTGAAAACATTTCTCCCACCAGAACCCCTCCGGCGCCCGTCCGTATACATTCCCCGCCGCGGCGCAATGAATGAATGAATAAAGATCGGGACAAGACAGGTGTGTATGCTGTTCAGGTGTGTAGATCAGTAAGGTGTGTATGCTGTACAGGTGTGTAGATCAGTATGGGCGTGTATGCTGTACAGGTGTGTAGATCAGTATAGGTGTGTAAGTTGTACAGGTGTGTAGATCAGTACAGGTGTGTAGATCAGTACAGGTGTGTATGCTGTACAGGTGTGTAGATCAGTACAGGTGTGTAGATCAGTACAGGTGTGTATGCTGTACAGGTGTGTAGATCAGTATGGGCGTGTATGCTGTACAGGTGTGTAGATCAGTACAGGTGTGTAAGTTGTACAGGTGTGTAGATCAGTACAGGTGTGTAGATCAGTACAGGTGTGTATGCTGTACAGGTGTGTAGATCAGTACAGGTGTGTAAGTTGTACAGGTGTGTAGATCAGTACAGGTGTGTAGATCAGTACAGGTGTGTATGCTGTACAGGTGTGTAGATCAGTATGGGCGTGTATGCTGTACAGGTGTGTAGATCAGTACAGGTGTGTAAGTTGTACAGGTGTGTAGATCAGTACAGGTGTGTAGATCGGTACAGGTGTGTATGCTGTACAGGTGTGTAGATCAGTACGGGTGTGTAAGTTGTACAGGTGTGTAGATCGGTACAGTGTCAGTTATTAATAACATATGTATCATCAGGCTGTAAATATCTGCACATAGCCACAAAAGAGTAGAAATAAATATACAGGTTGTAGTAACTGCACCTCAACACATGATGGCGGCAAACAATATACTGGGGGCGGCGCTTAACGCTAGCCATTGTGCGTCATGGAGGCCACTCCTCCTGCCCAGAGGCATCCGGCGGAAACATCCGGTTAGAATCAGAACACCCCAGGCAGCGCATAGGAAGGACGCAAAGCTACTAAGGATGCAACGTTTGGGGTTCTCCACGCGGTGTGACTTTTACATATAATACTTCTCCTTCTGTTTCATAGTTAAATAACTTAAACCTAAACAAATAAAGTGAGTTATAAGCGTTCCTGTTGTCAGCAGCCTTCTTCCCCGGGACACAACCCCACACAAACGAAAACCAAACTGGACGCAAGAACAGCTTTTACTTCTTGCCCAACTTGTGCATGAAAGGAAAGACATAATTAAAGGAAGATTCGGAGTCGGGATGACTGCAAAGGCCAAAAAAGAAGCGTGGGAAAATATATGCCTGGAAATAAATGCGGTTTGTAATCTTGCAAACCGCAATCTTGATTACTTCTAACTTTTCACAGATTTAGGAGCTGGTTTTAGCGCTAAAACGCTTTGTGAAATACTCTAACACCAAAAATGTAGGAGTCCTAAAATTAGGAACTACTTTTAGCCTTAAGATGTTTTGTGAATACGGCCCCTGAACTCCAAAGATAACCAACCGATGACCTGCTCAATTAAAATTGCTTGACTTGGTAGGTAAACTGTCGTCCAGCAAGTTGTTCATCTTATGTCCCATAAATGTATGTGATAGTACCAGATTCTGGCCACTAGATGGTGGTGTTACTGCTATTAGGTGAAAAAACAGTGATGAAAAAAGGGAAATGAAAGGGTTTCATTTCAGTAAAGAGGCCAAGGACACTCCTATTGTATTGAGTGGTCAAGGTTAGGTCTTCAGGATTCTGAAAAAAGTAAATAACCCAGAGGATACCAAGTCACAGCTGTCAATCATGATGTCTCACCCCGATTTATAGCATCAAATAACTAATTAAAACCAAACTTATCAGGAAAATGTATTTGACGTGTACTTTGATGCTTTAGTTTGGCCCATGTCCCAACCGCTAACGTGGAGAGGGCGGGGCTTATGACCTATACTGGAACCAGCCACCAGGGGTTGATCGAGATGTTTTGGCTTCACTTTTGGGGAGCTGTCAAGCCGTCCATCTTTATATACAGTCTATGGTTAAAACCAGGGGTGATAGTAGAAAGAGTCTATAGTAGAAAGAGTTTTTTTTTTTCTGGGAGGTAAGCGGGCCCCTAAGCCAAGATATATGCCCTGATCAACATAATTGTCGAGCGGGATCCAGGGGTATGCTCCCCTGGAAGAACATTTGGATAAATAGTCCCTTAAATGATAGATTCTGGTGAATTTTGTGGAAATAAATTGACAACATTCAGGCATGAGATGAGATTCAGGCATGAGATGAACAAACCAAATATAAGCCTAGTTTAGTAATCCATCCCTGCTAATACATTTCATCATGTAAATATGAGCATTCCTTCCAGGTGATGTGACCTATTGGCTCAAAATCAGTGCAGGATCATACTTTTATGAGACACAACTCTTACTTTCTTTTGTTTCTAAAAATCAAATCTTAACATTCTTCATATTTGTTAAATAAATGTTTAATACATTTAATTCCCACGTTTTATTTTGAAAACCGGAAGTTTCCACACGCTGCAGTAAGCTAGCGCTGACTTTCCCAGTTGTCTCAAAGTATTTGCCATAAAGTCGGCAATAAGGGCGCACCTGAAAATGTTGGAGCAGCTGGCTTGGCCATGCGAAACCGAGAGACGGCTGGCTTGACCACAGTCTCAGTCTCTAGACCAGCGTGTGGATGTGCGGCTCCTCCGGGGGAGCGGTTCAATTCAATTTTATTTTTATAGCGCCAATTCATAACAGAAGTTATCTCAGGGCCCTTTTCAAATGGAGCAGGTCTAGACCGAACTCCATACGGTTCATGTTATTAGCAGAGTCCGGGAGGGTTCACCTTCACGGGCATAGTTACGAGGGATGTGCGACTATCATCTTAAAAAATACAAAAGTGTTTTTTAAAGTTAGAAAGATATTAGATATTCAACTGATATTCATGCTCTGAATTACAGCGATCAGACACGGGGAACTAAAGCTGCGATCACCGGTATGAGTCCCGCATGTCTAGCCGTGTCTACCTGCCCAGGTGTCTACCTGCCCAGGTGTCTACCTGCCCAGGTGTCTACCTGCCCAGGTGTCTACCTGCCCAGGTGTCTACCTGCCCAGGTGTCTACCTGCCCAGGTGTTTACCTACCCAGGTGTCTACCTGCCCAGGTGTATTGGTCAGTATTTCTGCAGCGATGAGTTAAATCAGGGCTTGTTGCGACCACGGATGTATTCGGTTTGCGATGCTCATGCCTTTTTATTTTTATGTTTTACTTTTTGCTCGACTAATGAAAACGTATTCGACTAAGCCTCCGTCGATCGACTAAGCCGACTATTAGGGGGCAGCCCTAGTTAACTTACAGCACTTTATATGGACCATTAGTTATATTTTCAATGTATTTACAGAGCAATCCCTGCAAAGTTTTTAGCTAATAACTATAGGAGAGAGGGGGGCATGGCATCACGATGGTGGCTCTCCATCGTGATGTCAGTCAGCCATCACGATGGACGATGTCAGACCACGCGAACGCGAACCTGATTTATTTATTTATTTTCGCAGACACGTCGGTACGCCGGAATTCCGGCGTGGTGCCGGAACACTATCAGGGTTGTAAAACACTCCTGGTTTTTTAGTATGTTCATGTTGAGGCTTTCAGCTTTCTGGAAAACTAAGTTGTAACCATTTTGACCTATAGGCACACACAAATTGATTCTGGGACCCCGAAAGACTCCTTTTCCCTTAATATTTCAGAATGGCCAAATTGTGACTACAAATTTTGAATCAACATGAATGTTCACGTACTTTAGATTTGAAAGGAAAAATAGATTCCAGGTGATGGTTGTGGCTGCCCATTGCCATGGCAACTTGGCACACAAAGTTTTTATACCATGGCCCTCCATTGACCCAAATATGAGCAAAATCTGAGAGGGTGTGGTTCCAACCATTGGTTGATTTGACATGGAATGACCCAACTAGATATACACCTGAAGGTGTGGATCAAACTGAGTAAGTCAGAGGAGTGACATGATTGTCAGGGTCATGAGTTTAGGGAAAAATGGAACTGCTTTCTTCAATGTCCGAAAGTTTAAAAAAAAAAAAAAAAACATTCACTAGCTCAATCCTCCCTGTTATCCTTGGAGGGTTTTGCTGCTGTTTTGCTGCTCTTAAAAAGTCCAAATGTCAAACCATCCAAAAGGTTAGGTTTCAGCAAAGGCTTTTCTCCTGTGCCCTCTGTGGACCCAGTACACCCTATATCAGAGGCAGACTTACCATTAGGCAAAGGTCGGCAATTGCCTTAGGCCCCAAGCTACCAAGGGCCCCATAAAACGCCTCATAAACGTATGGTTAAGAAAGTTTTTTTTAAAACTTTTCACTAATTAATTATTCTTAAAATCCATATGCTAAAATGGCATCATAATGCTTAAAGGTGCGCTATGCAACTCGGTTATTCCTCCGCTGTTTCTGGGTTTTCGCCGGAATTGGGCTCGCATTTCTCACTATAGAGCTCCCCCTGCAGCTTCGGAATAGGCCTACAACACTGTCGTAAAAACTCATTGACAACGCCCCCCACCCCCCACTTCGATATATAAATAGTAATACACAACGAGAACCTGGATTCGGACCGCAAACAAACATGTGTGGTAGCAAGTCACTGCTAGGATAAACCCTCACTAGCTAGCAAGCTAGCCATGAAGCAACCAAGCTAAACGCATACAGGGCTCACAATAAAACGGTCGAGCAAAACACATTGTTCAACAGACTCTCAAACCACATTACAAAAACGAAGTTCACCCAAGGGTAGGCTACTTACAATTTCAGCAGCAAGACAGCCAAGTCGGCGTCCGTTTTGCATTCTTCCGAGTCTCTCAGTTGACGCCATTCCGCATAAGCTCGCCCTATGTTCACTCGTGTCTGGTTTCTTTGTTTATCATAATCCTTTCTCTTATTCTTCGATTCCTCCGACCTTCCCCTCTTGGGTCTTGATGGATCCGTAGTGGATTTGTCGATTGATCCAGAATTGCCTTGCAACTGACTCTTTATATTCAGCCGGACCCATGTTTGGCACCCCCGCCCAGGTCTACCGTAAAGCAGTGAAACTACAATCTGACTACATTTTCGAGGCGCGATTGGATACTTCCGCTGCGTCACATCCGTAAGTGGCCGGGACGGCCACATGAAGTTGCATGTTCTGTTTTTCCGCGGGGACCCAACAGGGGGAGATGAAACACCCACCAAACAACCCAGAAAGTGTTGTAGAACGATCAGAACGACTCTCAACCTGCATGGTTAAGGTTATTTTTGATAAACGAGTTGCATAGTGCTTCTTTAATTCATGAGTGTCTCAAGGGCCCCCCCTCAGTCCCCACTACATTGGACTATTCCATGATCTTACTCCGCATCTGCGGAAATGATTCAGGAAGACAGTAGCCAACTCATGTAATCAAACAGCGTGGTGTACAGACTGTTGACAAATAAAGCAAAGCGACCCCAGCGGTGCTGAAAAGGAGGAGGCGGGAGGATAGAGACCCACAGCCTGTTCACCCTGCTGCCATCTGGCAAGTGATACAGAAGTATCCGCTGCCGCACCACCAGACTACAGAGCAGCTTATTTCCTCTGTGAGACTCCTCAACTCATCCTCCGCACTCCACCATAAATAATAGTTTATTTTTACGACTTATTATTTATTCATCCATTCATATAATTTTTGGTTTTGCTACTTTGTGAGTAGCATAAAGGGACTACAACTAGCATGTATAACATAGTTATACAACCCTGTGTTGTAGAATGATAAATAAATAAATGAACCTTGAAAGCAGAACGTTTTTAGCAAAACTGCCAAAGGTAACAACCTTTTTCATGGCAGCTACTGACGACACTAACATTACTAAAGAGCAGCAAGAAGCTTGCGACCACTGTAAATAAAAAAAATGCATTCAAGGGAGAGGAAGAGAAAGACAGAGACAAAGAGAAAAGGTTAACAATTTTAACAGTATATTATGTTTACTATTTTTGTGTCTCCCTAATTTACCTCTTATTGTCTTGTGTTATCTTCTCACTTTAGTAACACAAGATATAAGGCAGAAGACCATAAACAACTTCTCCAATGTGGGCAGCAGTAAGCAGGTCCAGTAAGGAAATGCTATCAGAGAACCTGCTGGAAAACCAAGGTAAAGGATGACAACCAATGACAGGTCTTCCATGTGAATGGACAATAAAGCACAATCTTATCGTACAGAGATAATATTGTTTATGAAAATCAGATTTTACAGTGGGTGCATTTGTTAAACTGAATATGGTTTGTTGTGTTTTTTTACAGATGCAATTCCAGATGTCTGGACATCATTGCTGTGTGAAGACTAGTGAAGAGAAGAAGTTACAAGTATGTCTTTCTTAGATAAATAAGGATTGAAAAAGGGGGAGAACAAGGCCCCAAAATGACTAAATCCGCCCCAGCCCTTTATTTTATTCTAAATGTACTCAAGTAAGAGTAACAGTCCAGCCATTTCAAAATACTCTACTTTTCATAGAAAAACTACTCAACTACTGTAATAAGAGTACTTGTAATCCATTACTTTACACCTCTGATAATCATATACAACATAAATATAAATGGGAAAGAGATGTTCAGTGTGAATATTCAGTTAATGAATGGGAATTTCTTTTACAGAATTCACAAACATTTCTGATTAATACAAAACACAGAATGATCCAATTCAATATTCTGCATTGTATTAACTTTACCCCATATACAGTGCATCAGTTTTATTATAATACCTCTTACTTTTGGAAATAACTTTAATATAACCTCCTTTGATTTATAATTAATACTTTTTTGCAATATGTTGGCCTTTTTCACTGCTACAGCACACTGCCTAGATCCTGTTACGCTTTGCTCAGTTATTACTCCCAAGTCTTTTTCAAATTGAACACATCCTAAATTTGTTCCTCCCATGAAGTAGTCTTGTCTAACGTTATTTCCCACATGCAGGACTTTACATTTAGCTGCACTGAATGTCATCTGCCAGGTGTCTGCCCAATTCTGGATTCTGTTTGGGTCTTCCAGTATAACCTTATGCTGACCTTAGGTGATTTTTAAAGCGATTTAGAGTTTTAGACAAATATAATGTCAGACAAAGAGAGCACACCTATTGGCTGTTGACAGTGTAGGCTTACAAATTGCGTCTATCATCACTCACCTTTTGAGCAAGACTAAAGAATTGCGATAATATTAAAAATGTTTGATTTTCCCACAAATAAATACTTTAAATCGTTAAAATTGTGGGCCCTGAATCTATAATCTATGAAAGTTTAACTTTTTGAATGGAATTATGGAAATTAAACAACTTTTCCATGATATTCTACTTTTTTGGAAAGGGTCTGTATACTGTATATAAATGCCATCTTTTATTGATTGAAATTCTTACCTAATTGTCGTCTTATTTTTTACCGGGATCACCGGGCACCGTTTCAAGACTCACAGTATACAACACAACGTCCTTTTGATCGATAACAATAGAAATTGATCGACACATTTCTTAACGATCAATGATCGATCATCGATTAATTATGCCCATCCGTAATATATATATATATATATATATATATATATATATATATATATATATATATATATGCCATCTTTTATTGATTTAAATTGTTACCTAATTGTCGTCTTATTATTTAGTACGCTACTCTCCTTTTCACCAAGAATCAAAGCAGCAGGAGTTCCTGTTATGAGTCGGTTGTTATATCATGAATTCATTCATATTTTTTTTGTTTATCTTTCAGGAAAACACAGGTTGCACGCGAAAATCACCACTTAACTGCTGAATAAATCATCAAAAATGGGGAACGTACCATCAGAAAGTAACATGGGTGACAGCCTGAGATGCTGCAAGTGTAATAAAGTCCTGCCTCCATGCACAACCTTCGATGATTTATGCCAAAGTAATATTCATGGGCGGTATGTACATGTGTTCAATGGAGGTGAATACTACAGACCAGTTGACAACCATATGTACGAGTGTGAATATTGCTTTAATGAGCCAATCAGGGAAGAGGAAATGAGGAGAGAGGAGAGGAGAAGAGAAGAGGAACGAAAGAGGAGAGAGGAGGAGAGGAGAAGAGAAGAGGAGAGACAGAGGAGAGAGGAGGAGAGGAGAAGAGAAGAGGAGAGACAGAGGAGAGAGGAGGAGAGGAGACGAGAAGAGGAGAGACAGAGGAGAGAGGAAGAGAGGAGAAAAGAAGAGGAGCGAAAGATGAATCAAAGACTACAAGAATCACACCAACTAGCCAGAGAGCAGCATGAGAAACAACTGAGCAGCAACATTTCAGAAGAATATGAGTCCAAGCGAGATGTTCTGATAAGGCATCTGGATGAGTTTGAGGCTAACTATGAATCAGGCAGTGACAGTGAGCTTCTAGAAATCCTCTCTTTGAAATGCAGTATCCCAGTTCCACATCTCAGTCTCACTCAGCTGACAGCTGATGAGCTGGGGAAGATCCTGTCAGTCCTGGACCAACTTCTGTTTGATGAATGGATTAGTGCTCCCCCATCCCTCAGCACTCTGCAGCACACTCAAGTGTTCATCACAGAGCTGTGTGCCTTGTCTCTGGAGATATCCGAGGGAGTTTCCCTACAAAGCATCTCCAATCATGTGCAGTACCTGGTGGAATCCATCAGCCAATCAGCATGTAATGTTTTTGAGAGTTTCCTGCTGACTCAAGCCCTGTATCTGAACCTGATGCACTTTTTCACTGACTATGGCAGCTCTGATACTGACGCAGTCCTCATAGCCAAACAATGGGCTGAAGATGAGCTTTCCACTGAGCGCCTCTTTCTTATAGAATTCCTGAGCACCCTCACATCATCACTGCATAATGCAGTTGGAAGAGCCTCTGTGTTCATTTTAAAGATGGAAATCCAGTGCTTGAACCATCTCTTATCTACACTCACACATCTAAATGGCAAGGAAACCCACTCAGAATCCACTGAAATGCTCCTCAGACTTGTGCACACAAACCAATGGACCCCAACAGAGGCAGTGACTCTGCTCAAAGCACTGTCACAGACATATACAGAGGATGTTTCAATAACTGAAGTTCTTACGTTGGTACAAGTGTATGACATATCGCCAGAGTGGACGGATGAGTCCGGACGCTCTCTCATCCTGGCAATTGACTTTGCTGGCCCTGAGAGATTCCATCAGGATTTCCAAAAGACTCTCAGAAGGAAAGATGAGAGCAGTCTAGTTGCAGCTCTAGCAGAATTAAAAATGTTATGGAAGTTGGATGATTCTGTGATTGATATAATAGAAAACATTACCACTGGCGTCCTGCAATATTCAGAAAATGCACCAAAAGATGCACCATTTATGAAAGATTCCTTTCAATGTGTAACCTTGAATGCAGATGACATACAGAACACTTTGTCTCAGCTCTGCAAAGCAGTTTTTGACACAAAAGGCTGGTGGCCCACAGTGAGTCAGATGCTGCGGTGGTGTGCGTTGGTGCTGACTGAGAAGAGTGGAGTGCTACAACTGGTTGGTGTGGAAGAAGACCCATGTGTCACAGCCATGCTTGCAGCCACACAAGTCTGCATGGGAAACAAACTGGACATTGTGCTGAGCTGTGATGTTCACTCAGAGGAGCGAACTAAGGAGTGGTCTGACTTCTACAAGTACCTTGGAATTTCTCTCAACACAAACATGAAGAAAACTAATGCATCATACAGGGATGTCTATGAAGCGGACATCGTGTATGGTACCATCAATGACTTTGTCTCTGATTACTTTCAATATGGCATAGAGGTGATGGAAACAGGGAACCCTCAGCTTAGTCGTGGATTTATCATTGAAGAACAAAGTCTCAGTTCTTCCCCTAATCTGGAACTTACAAGGATCAAGGACAATGATTCCCTGGTGTTCGCTGCAGAGGTCCTGCAAAACCTCATGGGTAAATTTCACAGTGAAGATATGGAACTGAGATGCAGGTTTATTAAGGCTATTTTTCAGGTGCTCCACACCAACCTAAACAAAGACACAAACACTGACAATAAAATCATCACCATCTCAAAGAAAATTACTGGAAAGGGATTGTCTTCTACTGAGGTCTTCATTCTGACCTTTCTTGAGAATCTCCTTAAAGTGGTTACTGAAGAAACAGAAAGTGAGAAAAACAGGACATCTCCTGCAGGCAAATGGTGTTTGGAGATTTTATTTGCCTGTGCGGAGCAATTCCAAGCATCAACAACTACAAAAGAACTCAACCAGATAGTTTCAAATCTTGGAGCGCAAAGACTTTGGTCACCAGTAGAGGCCTTAAACCTCCTTGGAGCATTAACTGACCACCATCATGATGAAGACTGTATTTCCATCATGAAGATTTTACATTTAATGGCAACATATCAGGTTTCTAGCAAGTGGACAGATGAGAACAACCAATCTCTCCTTAAGCTCTTAGATTCATCTAGAACTGAGAATCTGATCCAGCATTTAGAAAAGAGCCTTAGAGATGAGGAAATAAAAAGCATTGACACTCTTTTTGATGAAATACGGCAGATGAAAGACATTGATGAACAAACACTGAGTAAATCATACAGTGTGGTAACTCATGTAACAAACCTGATCAAAACCAGTGAAATTGAAAACCACACAGATGTCCGGCGAGCTAGGAATCTGAGTCAGAGCACGGACACAGAAGACCTTCAGGAGTTCCTGGCAGTCTTATGCAATGCTGTACACCTGCACAAGGCTGAAGGGAAGTGGTGGCCCAAAGCCACTCAAATGATAAGCTGGTGCCTTTTGGCCTTGTCTGACACTGGGAAGCTCCTGGAGATGGGCACTGGAGAAGGGAAGTCTTGTGTCATAGCAATGTTTGCAGTGCTGCGTGTGCTTAGGGGTGAAAAAGTAGATGTGGTGTCCAGCTCTTCTGTGTTATGTCAAAGAGATGCAGAAGAATGGACCAACTTCTACAAGTACTTTGGCATGACAGCTGACACAAACACAAATAAAACCGAAGATAAAGATCGAAAAGAATGCTACCAGAAGGACGTGGTCTATGGAACTATCGAAGCCTTTGCTGCAGATCACCTTCGCCAGATATTTGAGATGAAGGATGTGAGGCCTGATCGCAGCTATCAGTGCATCATAATCGATGAAGTGGACTCACTGCTGCTGGATCAGGGAGTGCAGCTGACCTACCTGTCCAGCCCCATGGTCTCCATGCAGCACCTGAACATTATTCTGGCCATGATCTGGGGCCACGTCAGCCAGTATGGCTTCCTGTCTGCAGGACACCGGACATTTATACAGGGTCCTCCTGCTTCATTCTTCAAGGCCATCTTTGACTCAATAGACACAGAAGAAACTGAAATTAATGATCCAATGGACATTCTACGTATCGCTGAAGAATCCAACACTGTGCCAAAAGGATTTACAGAGGATATCTACAAAAGTGAAAAGGATGAACTGCTTAGGAAACTGAAAACTGTGAGTCAGGATGCTGTGGTAGATTTTTTCCAAGAAATTGAGCACTATGTCCCCTATGGTTTTACTGTTTACACTTTAGACGATGAGGGATTGCTCCGTCTTAGAAAGCGCAGCCCGTACAACCACCAGGACATCCCAGAGCTTACATTTCTTGTCTTGGAGGAAGGCGTGTGTTGTACTCTCTATGATTCAGAAGAAACTCTCATCAAGCCCATTGCAGAATTAATCTCAGAGAAGGTTCAGTACACCCCATGTACAAACAATAAAGACAAAATCAGCATTCCTGGATTCTTAAAGAATCTGATGGAGAAGAAAGTGTCAGTGTGGGTTCAGAATGCCTTTCTGGCAATGCAACTGAAGGAAGGACGGGAATATGTTGTAGAAAACGACAATGTCTGTCCAGTGGATTTCAGATCCACTGGTATTGTAGAACTGAATAAGAAATGGGGTGATGGTCTGCAGCAGTTTGTTGAGATTAAACACCAACTCAAACTGAGCACAATTTCAACAGTGACAAACTATGTTTCTAACATCTCCTTTTTTGAAAAGTACCATGGGAAAATATATGGAACAACGGGGACACTTGGGAGCAAAACAGACATTCTGTTGTTGCAGGACTTATATCCAAATCTCTCTACCTGCAAAATGCCAACATTCAACAGGAAGACGTTATTTGAGGTCAAAGGTACTCTGAAGACCTCAGCTGAAGAGTGGAAATCTGAAATAAAACGTGTGGTTATGGATCAGATTTCCCCAAATTCATACAGAGATGGAAGAGCAGCCCTGGTGATCTGTGAAACTATCAACAAAGCCAAAGAGATCTACGAAGAGCTGAAAAGCAGCAGCATCCCAGGTAAAATCATTCTCTACTGCCGCATTGACGGAGACAGTTTGAGCAAAATAGATGAGGAACTGCTTCCTGGTGATGTCATTGTTGCCACGAACCTTGCCGGGCGTGGCACAGACATAAAAGTGTCCAAACAGGTGAACAACAATGGAGGATTATTTGTGATCCTCTCTTTCCTTTCTGAGAACACAAGAGTGGAACTCCAGGCTTTTGGTCGAACCGCACGCAAAGGTAAACCTGGATCAGCTCAGGTAATCATGTCCACTGAATGCCTGCAGCAGTCTTTCAGGACAGTGTCTTCTCTGGAGGAAGCTAAGAGCACAAGGGATAGACTTGCAGCAGAAAAGACAAATCACATGATGAACGATGTCACTGAGTTGAAACTGCGGGAGGACCTGTTTTCAGAGTACTGCAAAACTCTTCAAGATATTTATAAGAACACAGATGGAGATGACAAAAGAGCTGTTGTTGCTATCATGAATGAGTTCTGGGGGACATGGTTGCAAACTAAATCAGAAGAAATTGACCAGTTGAAGAGAAATGAATTGGAAAACAGTTTAAAAGAGGATTTGTCATTGGCAAAAAGTCAGTCTCAAAGTCAGACTTCACCGTGTTCTAGCATTTATCACTACATCAAGTTTGGAAATATCGCGCTGAGTGAAAAACGATGGGACGACAGCACCAGGCTATTTGAAAAAGCCATTGAACAAGATGAAAGTTGGGCAGCCATAGCTTTTTACAGTCATGCGTACTGCACTATAAAGCAGCAGAATGCAGATTACCTCACTAAGGCCAGAGATGATCTAAGGAAGGCACAGGAGTCTCTGAAGTATCTCAGTGAGGAATCCATGGTCTGTCTGCAGTTTGTAAAAATGTCCTCTGCAGACTCAGCCAACAGTAACCCAACCAGCCTTGAAAAACAGTTAATGACCAAGTGCAGCATGTTCAGTTACTTTGACAAAAACATTAGTGAGGCCATCCAAAAGCTGGATGAAATAAAAGAAAGAGGGCGGGGTGCAATGGCCAAAAAGTCACCAATTGTCTCCCTGGTGTCGAGCACTGATGAAGATCTCCAAGTGGAAGCCTACAACCTCTACAGTCGAGGTCTGCAATATGTATTTACTGTGGAAGAGGAGCCTCGTTTCCCATGGGAAGCTCTGCTGGTGTTGTTGCTTGGAGTTTTACAGATTATTGGAGGAGCATTGCTCACTGCATTTACGTTTGGTACATTAGCTCAAGTTGGCATGGGACTCATCACTGAAGGAATATCAGACTGCATCTATGGCATAGAGTCCATGGTGACAGGAGAATTCAGCTGGAAATCATGGGCTATAGAAAAAGCAATTTCTATTGGTGTTTCTCTCATTGGGTTTGGAGTTGGAAAGCTGATTGCAAAGGGCTTCAAATCTTCTAAAATGTTAATTAAGGGATTCGGCAAGCAGCTGAAGTCGATGCCAAAGTTTATCTCCAGACAGGCTAAAGACGGTTTAAGTGTTGTCACAAAGACAAATATGAAGAATGCAGTAAAACACACTACTAAAAAAATGGCAGAGGAAATCATTACCTATGGATTTGGGAAGGCAGAAAATGAAATACTGACACAAATACTAAACAGCATAAAAAATGAGGTGAAAAAGGGAATTGTTGACAACGTGAATTCCAACATGGAAAAAGAGCCCTTGGCTACATTAGTAGACTTCATTATCCTCTCACACCTTGAGGATAAAAAACAACTTCATGATCTCCTGAAGGACGAGAACAGAAAGAATGAACTGCTGGCCATTTTCAGAGAGTTAAGCAACACTGCAGTACAGCCATTCTATGCAGACCTCAGCTGGCAGAACAAGTTGAACTCATCCTTCTCCACAGTGATTAACAGAGCTAAAGCAGAGGCCAAAGGAACAGCACGTGTAATTCTGACAGCCATCCAAGCTGTCCACATAGGGGCACTGGCAGGAGACGCCATCATTGCAGTTCTCAGCCTCTCTAGCAAGTTTTTCTCAAACCTTCATGCACAGCTGAATATATTTAAAAAAGATAAAGGTTTTTCAGAGAAAGTGAAGATAAATGAGCTGTCTGCTTCAGACACTGAGATGCTGAAAGAATTCAAGCAGGATTTAGCCGACACCATCAGTGCTTTATTGGCTGATGCTTTGGTAGAAGTGTTACACCAGAAGTTCTCCAGTCACTTTGTTTCTCGTGTTCAAGGCCAAGTAAATGGCGTCATTGGCCGTTATGTAAGAATTGGCTTAAAGAGTGACAGAACAGAGGAAAAACTCAGAGCTGGACAGAACAACAGATACATCGCATACATGCCAGTAGACCCGAAATCTAAACATAAACTTGCAGGAGAGGCAGGTAAACACTCACAGTCACATGCTGAAAATATCAAGAACCCCATGACTGTGGGCACCATTCTTGATATCAAAGTCCTGTCAGAAACCATTGGCACTAATGTTGTCATCCTAACACAGGATAGCCATGGCAGACTTACCAAAATGCAGGAACTGAGCCCAGACACTAAACCCGCCAGTCAAACTGTGACACTGATCTACAGACCAAAGAGTGCCCAATACCCAGACGGCCATTATGATGTGCGCATCAATAACCAGACAGTGAGCATAGAGAGCGAGGGCAAGGGCTGCCTGTTTCATGCTTTGGCACGAGGCATGAGACCAAAGGCCAGTGAAAAAGAGATAACTTTGGAAGCAGACCGCCTCCGATCTTTGGAGGCCGACACTCTCCTCAGACACCCAGGCCAATGGGAGTCTTTCGTCAAGCGCAAAGAGTGTACTGAAGCAATCAGAGGAGGGGACTGGTACATGGCAGAGGGAGCTGCTGGAAAAAAGATCATAAAAGACAACAAAAAGGTACTTAAGAAAGAGGTTGGAAACATAGAATCATACAAAAAATGGCAAAAATATGCAATTCAAAATCCAGGAATTGGACAATTCATTAATGCAGATCACCAGCCACCAGTGAGTAGCATATTGGAAGCTAGAAAATTGAACCAGAATAGCAAATTAGCAGAAGCCATGCTTGAAGTGGGAACACAGTCATCCCCTCTAGATACCAACCTGATTCCTAATGTGAAAAAATCCCATGGCCGTGAACTTCCAACTGTTTATGTGCCTACAACAATACATCGTGAGTTTCCCAGTACAACATCAAAATCCTTCAGAACATGCTTAGCTACCACCATAAGCAATGATGATGTTGTGGGCACCTTCAAACTGACAATCCTTGGTGCAATGCCGAGATCCAAGTTGAATAGCACCAAGAACTTCAGAAACTTTCAGAACAACCAAACAAGTAAAACCAGGCTTGCCACTTTTGAAGACAGTTTTCCGCAACACAGTACAAAGATGGCACAGGAATGGTTCAACCAGCTTCAAGGCAAGGGAGTCATGACAAATGCCGATCTTAACACCATTACTGCATGGATCAACAACCAGGGCTACAACAATCAAAACGATCCACACAGGAACAAAGTCTCCAACCTCCTATAATGAAAAGGTAAGATCACATTTAATATGATACTAAAATAAAGCACGTATACAGCATTCATATATGAGTGTTTATGGTATTAGAATGGTTAATAAAGGGGCGGGAGGTACATGGAGTAGAGCCACATGTTCATAGTGCAGTTGTGCATCCCGTGTACAAGTTCCGGCCATGCCTGCCGGCTATGGCAGGAGGCCCAAATCGATGAGGGAACAATTGGCTCAGCCACTGGAGTAAGCAGAAAACGATGGACCAAGAAGTGCAAGAATCACTATTGTCCCCCATAATCATAAATGTTTTAAAAAATCTATCTATAAACCTATATTTATATTTACTGAAAAGGTACACATTAAGAGACCACTCTTACACTGTATACTTTGCATTATGGTGAGCAGTTGACCAAAGTGGATTTGTGTTTTCTTTACAGTGTATTGACACCTGAGAATATGACTGGTGAACAAGTACAATGAAAAGTACGGAGATCTTCCACCTCCCTGATAATCATCAAGAGACCTGTCTGGATATGTATCATGAGGATTGCTTTTCCTTTTGGTTCAATTCAAATTCCCGATCATTGTGTGTTCTTATGATCAATTGTGTGTTCTTATGCCTCCGCTACTGATATATATTCAGCTGTGTTATTCTGTGTCATTTTTGACTACGCCTCAGTAAAATGACATAAGAAAATGTATGGGTTGCTATGTTAAAAAATGTATAGTTTGCTATATTTTAACGGTGCTTCAGAGTGAGTGATATATACAGCTGTGTTATTCTGTGTAATTTTTGACTATGCCTCAGTAAAATGACATAAGAAAATGTATGGGTTGCTATGTTAAAAAATGTATAGTTTGCTATGTTTGACTTTGCTTTAAAGATGATTTTGTGTACCACAAAAACAAAACTTACCCTTTTTGGTAGACACAGTAGTCAGTGAGATAGCGGGTCTGGGGGGGGGGGGGGGGAGCGCTGTGTGGGCACACCTGTGACAGAGGTGGTAGAAAACATCATGAATGCACACAACTGTAAGATCACTGCATATACCACAAGATTATTTGATATGAATGGTATCATTGTAGGAGCCATTAAGCATGTGTATTTATCTAGTGCATATAATAGTTGTGTATGTATTTGTGAATAGACTGCAGCATTTGACCACTAGGTAGTAGTATGTGTATGTACCTAGTCTTACGTAACACAGGTCAGGTAATGCTGGTCAGGTGTTTTAAGGTCACAGGTGAACAGGAAAATGAGCATAGGTGGCGGGAACACACGGTTCTTACTGTAAATTAATCAAAGCAAATACAGTGGATAAGTAATTCTGTTAAATTGCAAACAAGCCGGATCACTTCCCGTTCACATTGATGTTTATCTCAGCCACGGTAATTATTTCTGTCTGTAATCATACCACAATAAATGGGAACATCACCCGAAGGTACGTCATTGTTTTGGACATTCACTCATTTGGATACGCGTCAAGAACACTTCTTTTTCACCTATGCAAGTGACTAACTGGAACATTTTGAAATAAATTGATAGTCACAACAATCATAAAACAACAAATGACTTGGGGTCAGTTTTGCAGAAGCCTGGTACTAAACTAGTAAGGAAGTAACTAAATGTATTTATATAGCACATTTAAAAACAAAACTTCCCCTTCATTTGCTGCCCTTCACCTGTGGTACAGGTAGACACAGTAGTCAGAGAGATAGCGGGTCTGGGGGGGGGGGAGCGCTGTGTGGGCACACCTGTGACAGAGGTGGTAGAAAACATCATGAATGCACACAACTGTAAGATCACTGCATATACCACAAGATTTTATAGGTCGAGGTTGTAGAAATTGTACAATAACAATTTAGGTGGGTTTCAGACGTGACACCACATATTTGAGTAGTTTAATGCAGCAAGGATCATTACATGCTCCAAATCAACTAGCCATACAACACCTCTGCTCATCCAGCTTCACTGCTTCCTGTCGCCTACCAAATTGAATTTTAAATTCTGCTCCTTACGTTTAAGGCCCTACATAAACATGCTCCCCCTTACCTCACTGACCACACACACACACATGCAGTGCTATCAAATGAACTTCCTGTCTCACAATAATCCGCAGCGCGCAGCCGTTGAATTTTCTGATTATATTTTGTGAAGCAACAATCTAGCTTTTGCAACAACTGTAATCACCGCGTGCCCTTCAAATGTAAAGAAATGTCATTGCAGTGAGCCATGCCATTTAGATCACATGCTTATACTGTCCTATAGGCGACAGCTGTCCAGACACAAGCACATATCTATCACCGTATGAACGTTGGTATTGGGAATCCGACTGAATCAATTGCTGTCGTCTAGATTAAACTAATTATTGTTTTTCCAAAAGTGTAGCGCTGCGAAACGTAAACATTCACTATATAAGCCGTCTTCTATAAAAGTCAATTTAGCGGCAGCAAGAAATGCTTACGGCCACACCACCCTGAACACACCTGATCTGGTCTGATCTCAGAAGCTAAGCAGGGTCAGGCCTGGGTAGTACTTGGATGGGAGACCGCCTGGGAATGGATCATGACCCCCCCCCAGTCCCTATTGCTCAACCTGGGATCCATCGAAAGCTGATCAAAGAGATGGACGCCCCCTGGTGTCCACTGGCCTCAAGTTGTATTTACAGAAATGTCATGCATAAGGCCTAGATGATTGAAATCCACTCGGCTGCTGAATGTTGTTTGCATTATTTGCATAGTTTGATGTAGACTGATGAGATGTATATAGTCGAGTGGAGAAGTGTACAATTATTACATGTTTGGCCTGAACTCTATAAAGGGTGTAAGGATGTATTCAATGTAAGCAAGCAGAGACTCTAAATTACTTCAAATACTTTTATTTATATTATTTTATTCTTTAACCAGAATGTGTTTGGTTTAAAATGCATTCAAAATGTACAAAGAACCCAATGTAAAGGTTTCAACATGAACATTTTCCATTTACTACATATGCGCTCAGATTCCATGTATGGGGCACAGATATATTATTTTTATGACACACAAACACAAGTAGACCTGATTAGTTTTAAAGCTCACTCACCACCACGAGGTTCAGGCCACGAGTGAGACGACGAGAGACAAACATTTACTAACATTTGCAAACATTTAGTTAAACATGGAGCTGACAAAGACATACAAACAGCACATACAGACATGTATGACAAAAACACAGATTAACTGAACATAAACTAACAATAAAGGGTATGTAAGTGTGGTGCAGCAGTTACGTATCAACCAGCGATTAGGTTGTTTAAAGCTGAAAATGTTCTACATGTGCATATTTTTTAATCTTTCTCATTTATTGTACAAACTCTGCACATATTCCAAATAAACAAACAATTCACAGAAGTTATATTTTTTAGCTCTGATTGTCTGAACAAAGTGCGTCATTATCATTTCATCTACTTTGTCATTCAAACTGGCTGAACAACATTTTCACTCTTGGCTGGGACAGTAACTTCCTTGAGTCTCCAGTTGCCTGGCAACCAGGAAGGTACAAGAAGTAGGATGTAACTCACTGATCAACTCCTCTGTTTCAAATATGATCCTGCTCAGTGTGAACTTTGAAATGAGAGATTATTTTCCATGCTTTCACCAATCTGTTTTTCAAATTACAGCTGAAATGAAACATAATTTCTTAGGGATGGGCCTAAAAGAAAAAAAAACAACCTATAAACCGGATTGCAATAAAGGTTTGAATTGAAATAAAGTGCATATGTCAGAGTACAAGGAAAAAAGATAGACGTATATATACTGTACATATACACCCATGTACATGGTAGCAATACAAAAGATGTAAGTTGAGGTGACTAGCTTTATGTGTTTTCCTTGTGAGTTAACTGAGGTGTGAGTGCTGGTGGTTGTCAGTCTGGGGTAAGAAGCTCCATATTCTGCATATGCCATTCGATATAAATGTTTTTCCCCCATATTGCCTAAATGTATATGTGGCAGGGTTGCCCTCACCACACGCCACCTAAGTGGCTTCCTTTTGGGGCCCTCCGACACAGGACACGGGTAGATGTTGTTCAAGATGTTTAATGGCGTTTCAGGCAGATGGTATACGCCGAGCTGATGGTACAACAGGTCATGACAGTGCTCCTCCTGGAGTGTGTGTGGTGATAGCTGGTTTATCCTGGGTGCCATGATTGCTCTGCACCACAGGTGTGCAGCCCCACCCAGCCAGAGTCCAATCAGTCTGACTCAGGCCAGGTGAGGCTGTAGACCAGCCATCAACAGCACTCCACATACACCCTCCACAGTATACAGTTATAAATATGTGTTGTGCTGTGGCTATAGTGTAACTACTAGCCTACATATGTTGTTGATAGTTCACTGTTACAAGCCTGTGTTTTTCTGTTACTGTCTTGTCTTCCTGTGTTTTTGTTTTGCTGTTCTGTCTCCCCCAGGTGTTCAGAAGTCGCCTTGTCTGTCCTGTCATCGTCTTCCCAAGCTGTGACGAATCTGCAATCAAGTCCCTTCCCTATATAAGCGTTCTGTGTTTCATTGTTTGGGGGGGGGGAAGTATGGAGAGAGGTTGTTAGAGGTTGTTGAAGTATGGAGAGAGGTTGTTAGAGGTTGTTGAAGTATGGAGAGAGGTTGTTAGATGTTGGTGAAGTATGGAGAGCGGTTGTTAGTAGTGATGGTGAGATGAAGCCTCGTGAAGCGTCAAAGCCTGTCAGCCAGATGAACCACCAAAGTGGTTCGACCCCAAAGCTTCAAATAAGTACGCTAGGGACACCTAGTGGTGAATGAAATTATGAAGAAAGTTAAAAAAAAAAATCCGTTAAGCCTCGCATATGGCGGCATTGAAACCGAAGGTAACCAGTGGCATCCGTCACGCCAGGGTTTTGAACCCTCCACCTGGCCCACTACAACATTACTGACATGAAAGTCGATCGCTCTAACCACTGAACCGAAACGCCTAAGCTTCCTGCTCATTGATTAATACCGTTCTTAACCGTAGGCGTGTGAGGATTTCCAACGTAAATGCTAGCTCAGTTGGCCTCCGTTACATTTGATTCATGTGCCAATACATCAAATCATTTGAGAATAAAAGTCATTTTGGTGATACATGTGTGTGAGTGTACCTTTCAAAAATAGGTGGAAAATAAGTAATTCGGCAAAATGACTCATTCACAAGCAACATGACAAGGATTCGAAACGGCAACCCTGTGCACACAGATCTAGCAACTTAGCCACTACACCATCAATGGCTTGTCTCATTGCTTGACAGCACTTAACAATCATCATAGATAGATCAACTAAAAGTGATACATTACATGATGACTGAGACTGAGTGTGATTAATTCAATAGTGTTTTCTTTTTGTAAATGATGTGTTTAAGAAAACATGGGACAATGAAAGTGGGGGGGGTTCTGGCTAAGTATTTTTATTAAGAAATAGAATTTGCTCCAAAACCTTTGGGCTTAACCGGTTTCTCTTCTTGGAAACCACCTCTCCCGCCTTTGAAAAAATGCGCTCGCAGGGGACAGAGGATGCAGGAGTACACAAAAATTTCAAAGACAGTATGTATAGGTGTGGATATAGTGGTTTGTGTGTGTTCCAGTATTGAAGTGGGTCATCACTTCTGTTAATGTGTGGTTCTTTTAAATATCTCTGGACCTCTACAATGGCATCGGCTGTCGTATTGTGCGTTTGTCTGGTCCTCTGTACCGTTGCGTCCAGATGTCGCCAGAGTCCACCTATAGGGAAAAAATACATATTAGAAATCATAACTAAATGGCAACAAAATCAAAGTCACTATGAATTTACCAGAAGACGTGGAAGGTTCTTCATCTTCATGGACCGCTGCTGGTGTGGAGAGGTGTGGTGACTGTAGGCCTACATTGCCTTGGCCTATAACAAGACCACACTCAGTGGTGAGCCTCTTTATAGCATCCTCAACCTTGGAAGGACTGAGGAAACCTAGGGTCTTGAACCGTGGGTCAAGGAGAGTAGGGAGGGTCAGGATACTGGTCTTCTGGTAGTGGCTGAGGGATTCCATTAGCCTCAATTGTAGGTTCTTTGTTAGATGTTTGGCCATGTCAGTGTGTATGTGTGCAAGTTGTTCCCCAAGGTTGAGAGAGACCATTTTCAGCAACGGTAGAATCTTTGAGGCTGACACCCTCTTTTCAGCGGACAGTTCAACCGTTGCCTCATTAAATGGTCGAAGCACACCAAGACACTCCTGGATGATGGAAAATTCCATGGCAGTTATCATTGCTACTTCGGATGGAAGAGAAGCCATAGCTGCACTTACAGCTTCTCTCTCAGAATGAAGTCTCTCGAGCATGATATAGGTGCTGTTCCACCTTGTCTCGACCTCTTGGAGCAGCTTATGTAGTGGTCTTCCCATCCTTTCCTGCATCTGGGAAAGCCTTTCCTTTACACAGAAAAGGACATTTAAAATATTAGGTGGACAGTGCTACAACAGTCACAACAGTATAATGATATAATAAAGAGAAAGAAAGAGAGAATATAATGCACAAGCCATATACCTTAGCGGTGGTACTTGACCGAAAGAGGGTCACAATTCTTCTGGCACTTGAACGTAGATTTTCAAGTCCAGGGGTCTCATCCATGCTTTTTTTAACCATCAGGTTGATGGCATGAGCTACACATACAGCTTGCTTTAGGTGCAACTCCCTGCCACATGCAAGCATGTTTGAAGCTGCATCTGTGACAAGGCATGTCACCTTATAGATAGATAGACAGATAGATAGATAGATAGATTGATTCATTATTGTTGCCCAAGGGGAAATTCAGGAGAAAAGTTTAAAAGTCTAAAATACACACCTTGTGCCTGATGCCCCACTCCTCCATAATGGCACCCTTAGCTCTAGCCATGTTAAGGGCTGTATGGCTCTTAGGGAAATGCTCAACTCCAAGCAAAGTGGTATTCAGCACACCATCTGCTATGAAGTGGCAGGTCACTGCCAGATAGGCCTCCATGTTCATAGAGGTCCACATATCAGCGGTAAGGCTGACTGCAGTAGCCTGCTGAACAAGTGCCTTGGCCTCCCTCTTGGCTTTCTGGTAGCGTTCCTCTACCATGGCCTTTAAAGCCTGAGAAAACAATTAAGACATTATAGAGCTTTGAAGAGATATTTAATGTAGGTTTATAAATGATAACATAATAATATATACCTGTCTGGTGGGCAGAACATATGAAGGGTCAAGTAATTTGACCAACCCCTTGAAACCCTGGTCATTGACCACGGTGAAAGGCTGGCAATCCTTGACCACCATGTCCACTAAGGCCTCATCCAATTCTTTTTTCCTGGAAGCTGGGCAAAAGAGACAAAACAAGTGAAGCAGTAACTTAATGGAGTAGCCCTCTTATAGGCTAATGCATCATCCATTAAAAAATACAAAGACCAAAACGCACCACTACAAGTCCCAGCAGATGCTGAGGGTGTCTCCTTTCCCTCATGAAGCGCACGGTAATGCCTTAGCATAGAGGAGGTGTTATTATTGTACCCGAGCGTCTTATGGCATAAAAGGCATTGCACCTATACAGACAAAACAGCCAATACAAAATACCACATTAAATGACATTATCAATGAAAAAATGAATAGCAGTAGGTCTATGAATAGCCAAACCTTATTGGGAGAAATTAGATCAAAATGCTCCCAAACAGGCGAAAACCTTCTCTTCTTAGCATGCTCCATGATGAATATTGCTGCACTTACTATCTCTAATCTATCTAATACCGAATCACTGATCAAACTGTCTCCAACTACTGACAAAAACGCACAAATTTGTATTCGTGTACGGGACATCTTTATAGTCAAAAGGTCCCGCCAATAGTGAACCCACATCACGGGACAGCAGCCCGAGGCGAAGCCTCGCGCGTCACAGGCGACGTCATTTCGCCAAGGTGAACCAGAGCTCGACACGGAGCTTCGCTGGGGGAGGAGCCAAAGTACTCGACACACGCCTCGATGCCTCGACGCAAACCATAACATCACTAGTTGTTAGAGGTTGTTGAAGTATGGAGAGAGGTTGTTAGAGGTTGTTGAAGTATGGAGAGAGGTTGTTAGAGGTTGTTGAAGTATGGAGAGAGGTTGTTAGAGGTTGTTGAAGTATGGAGAGAGGTTGTTAGAGGTTGTTGAAGTATGGAGAGAGGTTGTTAGAGGTTGTTGAAGTATGGAGAGAGGTTGTTAGAGGTTGTTGAAGTATGGAGAGAGGTTGTTAGAGGTTGTTGAAGTATGGAGAGAGGTTGTTAGAGGTTGTTGAAGTATGGAGAGAGGTTGTTAGAGGTTGTTGAAGTATGGAGAGAGGTTGTTAGAGGTTGTTGAAGTATGGAGAGAGGTTGTTAGAGGTTGTTGAAGTATGGAGAGGTTGTTAGAGGTTGTTGAAGTATGGAGAGAGGTTGTTAGAGGTTGTTGAAGTATGGAGAGAGGTTGTTGAAGTATGGAGAGAGGTTGTTGGAGGTTGTTGAAGTATGGAGAGAGGTTGTTAGAGGTTGTTGAAGTATGGAGAGAGGTTGTTAGAGGTTGTTGAAGTATGGAGAGAGGTTGTTAGAAGTTGTTGAAGTATGGAGAGAGGTTGTTAGAAGTTGTTGAAGTATGGAGAGAGGTTGTTAGAGGTTGTTGAAGTATGGAGAGAGGTTGTTGGAGGTTGGTAGTGTGTTAGCTTGTTAGCCCGTTTGGTTTGCATAGTTGCCTGTTTATGTTGATCGCTTGCCCAGTGCTGTTCAGTGCTCGGTACTGCGGGTTAGTTGATTTATTTTCTTGATGGTTGTTTGCCTGGGGGGGAAGGGTCAGGTAACACACCCTGGGGTATACATATACTGTACATCACGTAGGAAACTGCTGTCTAGACCAGAGGTCTTCAACAGGGGCTCCGTGACCCCTAGGGGCTCCGCGGAGGTACTGCAGGGGGGTCGCGAAAGTTTTGGTTGATTAGACTTTTTTTTAATATTCCCCCCGCAATTTTTTCCACAAATTGAAATGTCTTTAAATACACATTAACATGAATCCAACACACTGTAGTGAACAGATAAATGGAGGCAGAAGATGTCTGTCAGTCAGCAATGCACACATTCAGCGACACACAGGTTCATTCACATCCCATCAACGAGGAATCAGAATCAGAAATACTTTAATAATCCCAGGGGGAAATTACTTTCGTTACATTACTCCAAATGTAATAGACATATACTGTATATATATATATATTAGTGCTGCATTCGCATTAATGTCATAGTTAACTTGCAATTATTTGCAAATAATCGCACATTTTTATCTACTCTAAATGCCCCTTGATTTCTTTTTGTCCCATTATTTTTTCTCATTTTAATGCTCTTATCAAAATGGAAAAGTGGATCGACTTGCTTTGTGTTGTCGCCTCTGACGAGGGGGCGGAGAGGTAATTCAGACTGGACGTGCTGCGATGTAGGCTGGCTCCGCCCGCCTACGTACTTCCGCTCAATGTTCATTTCACTTCAGTACTAAGGTCTGGCGGTGCTGTATGTTAGAACGATTTCTTTTCCCTCAAATGTGCCTTCCAATCAGCGAACAGGAGGCGCGGCCTGAGAACAGTGACGTAGCGGTCGTGCGCGAATTTCAGTTACTGAGCGGAAGTACGGAGGCGGGCGGAGGCTAATGCTAATGCTCACTGCATCTGCCGTTTGTATACTGCGCGCCACGTGGTTTCTGGCGCATGAAATACGTCACGACCAAACGTTAGCGATTGGTTAAGGCAGATCCAGAGTGGCACTGGGCAGAGCCAATAGGTTTTAAACTTCAACAGCACCCGCCTTCAAGTGAGACATCCACTTGAAGGCGGGGCCGCGCCTCCTGTTCGCTGATTGGAAGGCACATTTGAGGGAAAAGACATCGTTCTAACATACAGCACTGCCAGACCTAGTACTGAAGTGAAATGAAAATTGCTAGCCGGGCGGAGCCAGGCTAGCTGCGATGACGGCTCAGTTCACAACGACAAAACACACAGATCACTTTGGTGTTGTCAATGGAACCATTTGGAAACTTTTTAAAAGTAAACTTTCCATTCAGAATATTATTGGCGTCCATTTCGGCGTCTCGCGCTCGCCATCCACTCAAAACGTAACGTCTACTACTCTTAAACAAGTGTGTGCAGTGTGCTGTTGTTTTGTTTCCGCTCTAGATCCGGTGTGGTGTTGTAGTTTATGACGGAATGAGGGGTGTGTGTGTGTGTGTGTGTGTGTGTGTGTGTGTGTGTGTGTGTGTGTGTGTGTGTGTGTGTGTGTGTGTGTGTGTGTGTGTGTGTGTGTGTGTGTGTGTGTGTGTGTGAGCGAGCCTGGGTTGAGCGCGAGGAACATTAGGAGAGAGTTACGGCTAACTTTATGTTGGAGTTGTGTTGCCGTGGTTACGGCCGACATTAACCTGTTCTGTTGTTTGCTGAACACCACTGCGTCGTCTTTCCAACGCGTCCTGGCGGACGCTACGTTATGTTTCTGACAGGCAGTGGCGTGGCCACCCTACTCACTGTACCTCGCACATGAATATATGAACCTGTGTATTATTTCAATATCTTAGTATTGAATGCACAATAACAAGGTACATTTATACATGGCACTAGAGGACCAGTTTAATATAAAACACCATTTTACACAATATATATAAGTAGGGGGTCTCCGCTCCATCTCTCTATCAGTTTGGGGGTCCTTGGCCTGGAAAACGTTGAAGACCCCTCCTCTAGACACATTAGGTTAGATACGAACAGTTGTCACACCTTGTTTATTGGAGCAGTTAGGTCAGGTTCCAGACAGGTTTAGTTAGTTAGTTGTTTTCTTAGGTTGATAGTTGAGGGCCGCAGTTCAGAGGTGTAGGGAAGAATAGGGCCCTTTGATATTTATTTTGTGGCACTGTTCGTTCGGCCCTTCTCCCCTGAGCTCCTTCTGGTTGTCCGGTTGTCTGACTGTAGTTTGTTTTGTGTTGTCTGTAAATAAATCATTGTTTTGCGGTAGGACCCTTTGTTTCTGTTTAGTTTGATTTCTGAGTACGCCACATCCCTGGCAGTAGCAGGGTGTTAACGGCCCAATGGCAAGGACTGAACATGAATTAAGAGACCACAAGACGGGGTATAATAAACAATGATATTTATTCCGAAACGGGTCAAAAAATGGCCAAAGGCCCAAAACTACGATCCCTCGCAGGGGTGTAATTTGGAGAACAGACGAACGAGAAGTCGGTGCAGTCACACGAGCCGCGTTGTCTGTGGTATGAGAGAGAGAGCGTGAGGCTACCCACAGGTGTCCTTTTATAGGCGGAGCCCGACGTCTCTAATTAACCTGTGGGCACACGGAACAAGGTGAAAGTGACACAGTACATAATTATTCCAGCAGGGGGAGCAAAAAGGGAAAGCCAACCATAGGCGTCCGTAACACAGGGTTTATTGTATTTGTTTTGGGCAGGCTGTTGCGCTCTCCCTCCACAGGGACGTAACATTCACATAAACAGTGCAACAGAATTCATGAGCTCAAATTACATTTTAAAGGTAAACCCTTATTCTGCAATGTCACCATCAGATGAACATGGTGAAGTAATATACTGTACTTTTGTGTAGTGCACTGTAATTTATTGCACTGTATTTGATAGGTATGTAACGATAAACATAAACTCTTATAGAGGATACTGCGTTTGGTTGCAAGTGTTCAGTGTTGACAGTGGTTTGTGCTGTTTTTGGTTTAAATAACATCCTCAGCCCTCCATGAACCTAAACATCATTTTCACATAAGTTAGGGCAGGCATACTTTAACATTTGCCTTCACTGACTTAGTAATGGACATGTGGAACTACACAGATCATTATACCTATCACACCATGTCAAATGTGTTAAAAGCAGGTGGGAGGGGTTTGTTATGGGCACACCTAGAGTCAAGGTTACCTAGGTTACGAGTCTCTGATCTCTTTATATAGGACAGTGGCTGGTAGGATTCCTAACAAGGCAGCTGCTTCTACACAGGCCAGAAGGACCCAGAAAACACAAAACAAAGGTAAGTTCATACACAGTTTCTATTCACATACACTTGACCTCCAAACAAACATTTCAGTTTCATGCTGTGATTATTTCTCCTTTCTACTCAGATTTTGACATTTTTGTACAAAGAAAACGCTATTTAACATGTAAACTTGTGTGAAAAAGGTTTTATTTAGTTTGCTTTCTTATGCGGTGCATACACATACGCTTACTGTAATCCAGTATACTTAGTATAACAGTCTGTTTTACCTATTTATTCATTAAGAACTAAACCCCCCACTGTGTTTCATCCCCAGAGTGAAACAGTGTAAATATTGTTTTACCTTTTTAAATAATCTCTGGTAAATTTGAAAGATAAACATATAAGTATCCTGACATGACTGCCTGCCTTCACCTCTGCTAAAAGTTGCTCAACATAACAATAAATAATAAAATAATAATCAAATGTTTTCTTATTTTGTTGAAACAGAATCTCGGGGCTCTATTTTGGTATCGGCTTAGAGGCACTGAGATTATTTCCTCGTCTGCGGTTTGGTATGACTCGCCGGGGGAGGAGAGGCGTGGTTGATGGTGTGAAGAGGTGTGGTTGATGGTGTAGTTGATGGTGTGGAGAGGTGTGGTTGATGGTGTGGTTGATGGTGTAGTTGATGGTGTGGAGAGGTGTGGTTGGTGGTGTGGAGAGGTGTGGTTGATGGTGTAGTTGATGGTGTGGAGAGGTGTGGTTGGTGGTGTGGAGAGGTGGGGTTGATGGTGTGGTTGATGGTGTAGTTGATGGTGTGGAGAGGTGTGGTTGGTGGTGTGGAGAGGTGGGGTTGATGGTGTAGTTGATGGTGTGGAGAGGTGTGGTTGGTGGTGTGGAGAGGTGGGGTTGATGGTGTGGTTGATGGTGTAGTTGATGGTGTGGAGAGGTGTGGTTGGTGGTGTGGAGAGGTGTGGTTGATGGTGTGGTTGATGGTATAGTTGATGGTGTGGAGAGGCGTGGTTGATGGTGTGGAGAGGTGTGGTTGATGGTGTGGAGAGGTGTGGTTGATGGTGTGGAGAGGTGTGGTTGGTGGTGTAGTTGATGGTGTGGAGAGGCGTGGTTGATGGTGTGGAGAGGTGTGGTTGATGGTGTGGAGAGGTGTGGTTGATGGTGTGGAGAGGTGTGGTTGATGGTGTAGTTGATGGTGTGGAGAGGTGTGGTTGGTGGTGTGGAGAGGTGTGGTTGATGGTGTGGAGAGGTGTGGTTGATGGTGTGGAGAGGTGTGGTTGATGGTGTAGTTGATGGTGTGGAGAGGTGTGGTTGGTGGTGTGGAGAGGTGTGGTTGATGGTGTGGCGATGCCAATCTAGTGGCGCATGTTGTGGAGAAAACTCGTACAACATAACACTTAACTTAACACAATAAGAGAGTTTGGGAGATCTGAAGTATGAAAGATAAAACTTTATTAGACTCTAAGACTTTATTTGTACTCAAGAGCACTAATATAGTCGAGTTGGTTTGACAAAGAACTGCTATTGTGATTCAGACTTCAGGTTATATAGGCTCCTCCTCCATGCATTAATCACCCAATCACAACAACCTATACATTGTCTGCCTATTCGAACCTAAAGATTAGGCTCCTCCCCTGTGGATTAGGCTCCTCCCCTGTGGATTGGCTCCTCCCCTGTGTATTAGTCTCCTCCCCTGTGGATTAGCTCCTCCCCTGTGGCCCTTTCACAGCTCCACCCCAGCTGGGCATACTATTACACTTCTGCAGCACATGTCCTTGTGAGACAAAATTAACTATAAATCACTGATTTGAGATAGTTTACATATACCAATCTTGAGTAAAGTAACAATTCAAAGAAAACAATTGTACCTGTAACTTTCCACAGGGTTGTCGGTTGACTCCCCTCTGACCGGGAGCCAAAAGGGATAAATGCAGATGTGTGAGTATCTTGCTGCGTAATTAACAACTGCAGGGCCGCATTATCAAGCCAATAGACTGTTCATCCCAGACTAGGCAGGATGTTCACCTGAGGGTTTAGTTGATTCAGTCAACTTGACCAGTGACTCTGTTCTGTTCCTCGCAGGGCAACACCCTGAAAATCTAATTATACTGGGGGCACTGAGCATCAAAGGTTTGTTTATATAAGAGTTTCCCCATCTGTGGTTCTCTGTATTTCTCCACACTTATTAGATTCATATCGCATAATGGCAAGACACTAATTATGTATTATCATTAAATGTAAGGGTACATTTCTCCCACACGCACTGTGGTCTTGGTGCCCAGAATGAATGCGTCTGGCGCGGCCCACTGCGCGCGCAGGAAGACAGCGCACTTTTGTTCCACAACAGGAGTGTCTCAAGGGCCCCCCCTCAGTCCCCACTACATTGGACTATTCCATGATCTCACTGCGCCTCTGCAGAAATGATTCATCAAAACAGTAGGCAACTCATGTAAACCAACGGCGTGGTGTACAGACTGTTGACAAATGAAGCGAAGCGACCCCAGCGGTGCTGAAAAGGAGGAGGCGGGAGGATAGAGACCCACAGCCTGTTCACCCTGCTGCCGTCAGTGATACAGCAGTATCCGCTGCCGCACCACCAGACTGCAGAGCAGCTGCTTTCCTCAGGCTGTGACTCATCCTCCGCACTCCACCATAAATACGTAACTATTTAATTAAGTATTTATCCATTCATATCATTTTTGGTTTTGCTACTTTGTGAGTAGCATAAAGGGACTACAACTAGCATTTCGTTATACAACCCTGTGTTGTAGAATGATAAATAAATAAATGAACCTTGTACCTTGAAAGCATAAAGTTTTTAGCAAAACTGCCAAAGGTAACGCCCTTTTTCACGGTGGCTACTGACGACACTAACATTACTAAAGAGCAGCAAGAAGCTTGCGCTAGTGTAACACATGTCTACAGTACATGGGCTAAGGTGACTATCATGTACTTTTAAGGTTAGGCCAAAATCAGAAGAAATAGTTTCGCTCAAGGAGGATTTAAATGACGTGGACCACAGTTTAGAAGAGTAACAAAATGATTCTTTATTGGCAGGAAAGCCACTCTTAATACCGACACTGAATCTGTTCAGCTATGACTGGATTAGTATTTTTCTCTATGTATCAAAAACCCAGCAAATTCAACCTGTAACCCTGTAATTTACCCTTTAACAACTTCAGTTGTAACCAACAGCATAAACAAATTTACAACTCACAAAAATGTTGTTTAAAGTGCAAATGAAATAGAAAAATATTGTTCAAAGTACAAATGAAATAATGGAAATATGGTTCAAAGTGCAACAAAATAATGGGCCCAAAATAATAAACAAACAAAGTCCAATAAAGTCCAAAAATAGTCAAATGTCAAATTTAGTCAGTGTCCACAGTGTGTGTATTAGTCCTTTAATGTATGGTGGTGCAATTGTTCATGTAATTGTTCATCTACCCGGGTAGTGTGATTTTTGTGTCTTATCTGTATGATGTGATAGATGCTTTCTCCAGATACACGATGAGCTGTTCCGACGTCACACCCTCCACGCATGTAAGCCGGTGTCCTGCTCCACGTTCCTCGGGTTTGGGCTCTGGCTCGCCATCAGAATCGTTTCATACACCAAAATAAAAACCAACCTGCATAGAGCAGCAGTTTTATATCTATTGTTAATCTCTTTATCTCTTTTTATACATTTATCTAAATCAACTGTACAGTATTTATTCTCTTTTTGAATCTTAAATCAATGAACTTGACTATTCACATTGACAATATATCATACAGCTATAAAATGAATTTTTAACAGCCAACACACATAAAAGTGTGTAATATGAAATGTTTTTAACTGTTTTTTAGCTTTTACCACTGCATAGTGCACATAAAATATGAATTAAACCACATATCAATCATGTTTAAGAATGATTAACCGAATTACTGTCCCTCAATAACCCAAATGCACACAGCTGCACGTGTTTCAGCTCGCAAAACCAGCTTGGTTAGCTGTTTAGCATTAGCTAGCTTTTAGCCATAGCACGAGGCAATTAGCAATATAGCTCGATTAGCACTGATAACTTCCACACAGAAATACAACATTAACCACATTCTCAACTCAAATACACACTCGTACATACCTCCGGTTGGTTTTAAACATTTTCTCAGAAACATATCGACACATACTAAGGATTTATTCATGAAATGAGTTAGCAATTAGCCGTGGTCGGCATCCGCTAGCATGCTATGCTAAGCGCTAATTGTTGCTACTCACCGGAGTTTTTCCTCGACAAAAACACAACAACACGGTAATGTCCGGTACTCCAAAAAAACCTCCTCACGGTTGTGGATACCTCACGGATCAATAACTCAAGACAAAATAAAGTTTTAACCACTTTTAGTCTAGTTATCAACATTAGCAAGCTCTCTTCTCGGCTAGTGTGTCTGTCCTCATCGGCATCAGTGAAGGAAAGAAAAAAAACAAGCAGGGGATACAAGGAACTACGAGCGGCGCTTGCATGTGTGGAATACGCACCCTGCTGGTGAAATAAAGGAACTACATCTACAAAACTCAATCAGACTGTATAGCTCAACATGGTTAACTAGAAATATTGGGGATTACACTGTGTGTGTAACTAAAGGGTGTTACACTAGCACTAGTGTTAGCATTGCTAATACTAGTGAAGAGGAGCGCCAGCCCAGGTTGTTCAAGCGATGCTGCTGCTACATGCGTTGTTGGGAGAAAAATCTCTGGCCTATTCTAAGCTAACAACGGAGCGGGCCCTTTAAGGTATCAGATCAAAAATGAGGAGTAAATAAAGAGATATAAACTGAATTAAACTGAATAGATTTATTCTTAATCAAAGCTAATCAAAGTCAACGAGTAAAAGCATATAATAATAAATATACCGCGGGTGTCGCAAAGAGCTTCGCCTCCTGAGAAGTTCTGCTGATTGTGAGCCCTGAGTCTCAGGTCACTTGGTGGTTTATAGGTTAAAAAGATACGTTTGGTGTCTGGCTGTCGTCACGAGGGGTTGCAGTGATATTTCATGTTTTGCAACTGGTTTGTTATCAGAGTTGGTTGGCGGTTTTAGTGGCCCTTTCGTGGGGAGGATGGCAACTGTACCCATTGGCCTTGCCTCCCTTGCAGTCTATGTGTGAGTCTTTGTTAGGCTGTTGGCGTCTCTGAACACATTACCCGTTGTTTAGCTTCGCACCTGGTTTCTGTCAAGTATCGCTTATCGCTAACTATTGTGTCGCTATATCAGGGTACGTGGAGTGCCTTCCTGCAAGGGCATGGGGTGCACCTATAAACCATCGAACTGTGACGGATAGTTCATGTGAGGGGATTACTATGAGGGGGGGGGGGAGCGCCTAGCAAGAGGGTATGGTAAACATCTATAAACCATCACACTGTGACTGGCTCTCTTGTGAAGGGATTTCTGTGAGGGGAGGGAGCACTGATAAGCAATGTTTACTATGTCTGTGTTCTTTCTGGCCTTTACTATTGTGGGACCCTTTAGCATAACATTCTAATATATAGCATAGCATTCTTAATATTTCAATAGCATCCATCACTGTTCTGATTACTCCAGACGCACCCATACAGCAACAGCCCAATATTCCCTTCATATGTTCCCCACACACTAAAAGTGAGTTGATTAGGGAGAGAAAGCAAGACAAACTCAACCACTGTAAATTAAAAACGATGCATTCAAGGGAGAGGAAGAGAAAGACAGACAAAGAGAAAAGGTTAACAATTTTAACAGTATATTATGTTTATTATTTGTATGTCTCCCTAATTTACCTCTTATTGTCTTGTGTTATCTTCTCACTTTAGTTACACAAGATAGAAGACATAAGACCATAAATAACTTCTCCAATGTGGGCAGCAGCAAGCAGGTCCAGTAAGGAAATGCTATCAGAGAACCTGCTGGAAAACCAAGGTAAAGGATGACAACCAATGACAGGTCTTCCATGTGAATGGACAATAAAGTACAATCTTATCGTACAGAGATAATATTGTTTATGAAAATCAGATTTTACAGTGGGTGCATTTGTTAAACTGAATATGGTTTGTTGTGTTTTTTTACAGATGTAATTCCAGATGTCTGGACATCATTGCTGTGTGAAGACTAGTGAAGAGAAGAAGTTACAAGTATGTCTTTCTTAGATAAATAAGGATTGAAAAAGGGGGAGAACAAGGGATGTGGAGGGCCCCATGCCTGTGTTTACCTTAGACCCCAAAATGACTAAATCCGCCCCAGCCCTTTATTTCTGAGGAAAGGAAATATAGTAGGAAAATAGTAGGTGAGTAAAAAGTATAATATTTTATTCTAAATGTACTCAAGTAAGAGTAACAGACCAGCCATTTCAAAATACTCTACTTTTCATAGAAAACACTACTCAAGTACTGTAATAAGAGTACTTGTAATCCATTACTTTACACCTCTGATAATCATATACAAAATAAAAATAAATGGGAAAGAGATGTTCGGCGTGAATATTCAGTTAAAGAATGGGAAAATCTTTTACAGAATTCACAAACATTTCTGACTAATACAAAACACAGAATGATCCAATTCAATATTCTGCATTGTATTAACTTTACCCCATATACAGTGCATCAGCTTTATTATAATACCTCTTACTTTTGTAAATAACTTTAATATAACCTCCTTTGATTTATAATTAATACTTTTTTTCAATATGTTGGCTTTTTTCACTGCTACAGCACACTGCCTAGATCCTGTTACGCTTTGCTCAGTTATTACTCCCAAGTTTTTTTCAAATTGAACACATCCTAAATGTGTTCCTCCCATGAAGTAGTCTTGTCTAACGTTATTTCCCACAGGACTTTACATTTAGCTGCACTGAATGTCATCTGCCAGGTGTCTGCCCAATTCTGGATTCTGTTTAGGTCTTCCAGTATAACCTTATGCTGACCTTAGACGATTTTTAAAGTGATTTAGAGTTTTAGACAAATTTCCCAGTTGGAGTAAAATCACGGAGAGTTTCTGTGCGCTCCCATCACGACACTCGTTACGTGTAAGGCTTAGTCAGAGCTATTTTTGTACAGTCTTTTTCTCGTTTTGACCATTCCGACAAAATCAAACATTTTTAATATTATATTATATATAGTCTTTAGTCTTGCTCAAAAGGTGAGTGATGATCGACGCGATTTGTAAGCCTACACTGTCAACAGCCAATAGGTGTGCTCTCTTTGTCTGACATTATCAGCACAGTGTCCACGCAAATCATATTTGCGTGGACTTTTGTGGACCTTTTTGAAATTCAACTGGCACTTGAACATGGAACACATTTTTTGTTGTTAATTATCATTTATATTAGTGCATATAAGAAATGATTGCCTTATTATTTTTGTTAGTGCATATGAAGGAATATGTCTTTTAAGCTGAGCTGTTAGTTTTGATGATCTTGGTTTTGTTGGAAATCTGTAGTTCACAGGAGAGAATGTGTTGAAAGATGCTATTAAACAATAGTATTTTAAATATACTTCCTTTGTGTTGATTCTACATTAATTCCGTGATTTACATTTAAATATCCATTATTACAACCTTCAGTCTTAAGAAGAAAAACAGCAATTAATCAAGATTAATCACAACAAATTGTGTGATTAATTAGTTACTTTTTTTTAATCGATTGACGGCCCTTATATATATATATGCCATCTTTTATTGATTTAAATTATTACATAATTGTCGCCTTATTTTTTTAGTAGGCTACTCTCCTTTTCACCAAGAATCAAAGCAGCAGGAGTTCCTGTTATGAATTGGTTGTTATATCATGAATTCATTCATATTTGTTTTGTTTATTTTTCAGGAAAACACAGGTTGCACACGAAAATCACCACTTAACTGCTGAATAAATCATCAAAAATGGGGAACCATTTACCAAGAGAACGTAACATGGGTGACAGCCTGAGATGCTGCAAGTGTGATAAAGTCCTGCCTCCATGCAAATCCTTCGATGATTTATACCAAAGTACTATTTATGGGCGGTATGTACATGTGTTCAATGGAGGTATATACTACAGACCAGTTGGCCCCGTTTTTGATTACGAGTGTGAATATTGCTTTAATAAGCCAATCAGGGATCAAGAGGAAATGAGGAGAGAGGAGAGAAGAGAAGAGGAGAGGAGAAGAGAAGAGGAGCGACAGAGGAGAGAGAAGGAGAGGAGAAGAGAGGAGGAGAGACAGAGGAGAGAGGAGGAGAGGAGAAGAGGAGAGGAGAGACAGAGGAGAGATGAAGAGAGGAGAAGACAAGAGGAGCGACAGAGGAGAGAGGAGGAGAGGAGAAGAGAAGAGGAGAGACAAAGGAGAGAGAAGGAGAGGAGAAGAGAAGAGGAGAGACAGAGGAGAGAGAAGGAGAGGAGAAGAGAGGAGGAGAGACAGAGGAGAAGAGAGGAGGAGAGGAGAAGAGGAGAGGAGAGACAGAGGAGAGATGAAGAGAGGAGAAGACAAGAGGAGCGACAGAGGAGAGAGGAGGAGAGGAGAAGAGAAGAGGAGAGACAGAGGAGAGAGAAGGAGAGGAGAAGAGAAGAGGACAGACAGAGGAGAGAGGAGGAGAGGAGAAGGGAAGAGGAGAGACAGAGGAGCGAGGAGGAGAGGAGAAGAGAAGAGGAGAGACAGAGGAGAGAGGAGGAGAGGAGAAGAGAAGAGGAGCGAAAGATGAATCAAAGACTACAAGAATCACACCAACGAGCCAGAGAGCAGCATGAGAAACAACTGAGCAGCGACATTTCAGAAGAATATGAGTCCAAGCGAGATGTTCTAATAGGGCATCTCAATGAGTTTGAGGCTAACTATGAATCAGGCAGTGACAGTGAGCTTCTAGAAATCCTCTCTTTGAAATGCAGTATCCCTGTTCCACATCTCAGTCTCACTCAGCTGACAGCTGATGAGCTGGGGAAGATCCTGTCAGTCCTGGACCAACTTCTGTGTGATGAATGGATTAGTGCTCCCCCATCCCTCAGCACTCTGCAGCACACTCAAGTGTTCATCACAGAGCTGTGTGCCTTGTCTCTGGAGATATCCGAGGGAGTTTCCCTACAAAGCATCTCCAATCATGTGCAGTACCTGGTGGAATCCATCAGCCAATCAGCATGTAATGTTTTTGAGAGTTTTCTGCTGACTCAAGCCCTGTATCTGAACCTGATGCACTTTTTCACAGACTATGGCAGCTCTGATACTGACGCAGTCCTCATAGCCAAACAATGGGCTGAAGATGAGCTTTCCACTGAGCGCCTCTTTCTTATAGAATTCCTGAGCACCCTCACATCATCACTGCAGAATGCAGTTGGAAGAGCCTCTGTGTTCATTTTAAAGATGGAAATCCAGTGCTTGAACCATCTCTTATCTACACTCACACATCTAAATGGCAAGGAAACCCACTCAGAATCCACTGAAATGCTCCTCAGACTTGTGCAAACAAACCAATGGACCCCAACAGAGGCAGTGACTCTGCTCAAAGCACTGTCACAGAAATATACAGAGGATGTTTCAATAACTGAAGTTCTTACGTTGGTACAAGTGTATGACATATCGCCAGAGTGGACGGATGAGTCCGGACGCTCTCTCATCCTGGCAATTGACTTTGCTGGCCCTGAGAGATTCCATCAGGATTTCCAAAAGACTCTCAGAAGGAAAGATGAGAGCAGTCTAGTTGCAGCTCTCGCAGAATTACAAATGTTATGGAATTTGGATGATTCTGTGATTGATATAATAAAAAACATTACCACTGGCGTCCTGCAATATTTAGAAAATGCACCAAAAGATGCACCATTTGTGAAAGATTCCTTTAAATGTGTAACCTTGAATGCAGACGACATACAGAACTCTTTGTCTCAGCTCTGCAAAGCAGTTTTTGACACAAAAGGTTGGTGGCCCACAGTGAGTCAGATGCTGCGGTGGTGTGCGTTGGTGCTGGCTGAGAAGAGTGGAGTGCTACAACTGGTTGGTGTGGAAGAAGACCCATGTGTCACAGCCATGCTTGCAGCCACACAAGTCTGCATGGGAAACAAACTGGACATTGTGCTGAGCTGTGATGTTCACTCAGAGGAGCGAACTAAGGAGTGGTCTGACTTCTACAAGTACCTTGGAATTTCTCTCAACACAAACATGAAGAAAACTAATGCATCATACAGGGATGTCTATGAAGCGGACATCGTGTATGGTACCATCAATGACTTCGTCTCTGATTACTTTCAATGCGGCATAGAGGTGATGGAAACAGGGAACCCTCAGCTTAGTCGTGGATTTATCATTGAAGAACAAAGTCTCAGTTCTTCCCCTAATCTGGAACTTACAAGGATCAATGACAATGATTCCCTGGTGTTTGCTGGAGAGGTCCTGCAAAACCTCATGGGTAAATTTCACAGTGAAGATATGGAACTGAGATGCAGGTTTATTAAGGCTCTTTTTCAGGTGCTCCACACCAACCTAAACAAAGACACAAACACTGACAATAAAATCATCACCATCTCAAAGAAAATTACTGGAAAGGGATTGCCTTCTAATGAGGTCTTCATTCTGACCTTTCTTGAGAATCTCCTTGAAGTGGTTACTGAAGAAACAGAAAGTGAGAAAAACAGGACATCTCCTGCAGGCAAATGGTGTTTGGAGATGTTATTTGCCTGTGTGGAGCAATTCCAAGCATCAACCACTACAACAGAAGTCATCCAGATAGTTTCAAATCTTGGAGCACAAAGACTTTGGTCACCAGTAGAGGCCTTAAACCTCCTTGGAGCATTAACTGACCACCATCATGATGAAGACTGTATTTCCATCATGAAGATTTTACATTTAATGGCAACATATCAGGTTTCTAGCAAGTGGACAGATGAGAACAACCAATCTCTCCTTAAGCTCTTAGATTCATCTAGAACTGAGAATCTGATCCAGCATTTAGAAAAGAGCCTTAGAGATGAGGAAATAAAAAGCATTGACACTCTTTTTGATGAAATACGGCAGATGAAAGACATTGATGAACAAACACTGAGTAAATCATACAGTGTAGTAACTCATGTAACAAACCTGATCAAAACCAGGGAAATTGAAAACCACACAGATGTCCAGCGAGCAAGGAATCGGAGTCAGAGCACGGACACAGAAGACCTTCAGGAGTTCCTGGCAGTCTTATGCAATGCTGTACACCTGCACAAGGCTGAAGGGAAGTGGTGGCCCAAAGCCACTCAAATGATAAGCTGGTGCCTCTTGGCCTTGTCTGACAATGGGAAGCTCCTGGAGATGGGCACTGGAGAAGGGAAGTCTTGTGTCATAGCAATGTTTGCAGTGCTGCGTGCGCTTAGCGGTGAAAAAGTAGATGTGGTGTCCAGCTCTTCTGTGTTATGTCAAGGAGATGCAGAAGAATGGACCAACTTCTACAAGTACTTTGGCATGACAGCTGACACAAACACAAATAAAACCGAAGATAAAGATCGAAAAGAATGCTACCAGAAGGACGTGGTCTATGGAACTATCGAAGCCTTTGCTGCAGATCACCTTCGCCAGATATTTGAGATGAAGGATGTGAGGCCTGATCGCAGCTATCAGTGCATCATAATCGATGAAGTGGACTCACTGCTGCTGGATCAGGGAGTGCAGCTGACCTACCTGTCCAGCCCCATGGTCTCCATGCAGCACCTGAACATTATTCTGGCCATGATCTGGGGCCACGTCAGCCAGTATGGCTTCCTGTCTGCAGGACACCGGACATTTATACAGGGTCCTCCTGCTTCATTCTTCAAGGCCATATTTGACTCAATAGACACAGAAGAAACTGAAATTAATGATCCAATGGACATTCTACGTATCGCTGAAGAATCCAACACTGTGCCAAAAGGATTTACAGAGGATATCTACAAAAGTGAAAAGGATGAACTGCTTAGGAAACTGAAAACTGTGAGTCAGGATGCTGTGGTAGATTTTTTCCAAGAAATTGAGCACTATGTCCCCTATGGTTTTACTGTTTACACTTTAGACGATGAGGGATTGCTCTGTCTTAGAAAGCGCAGCCCGTACAACCACCAGGACATCCCAGAGCTTACATTTCTTGTCTTGGAGGAAGGCGTGTGTTGTACTCTCTATGATTCAGAAGAAATTCTCATCAAGCCCATTGCAGAATTAATCTCAGAGAAGGTTCAGTACACCCCATGTGCAAACAATAAAGACAAAATCAGCATTCCTGGATTCTTAAAGAATCTGATGGAGAAGAAAGTGTCAGTGTGGGTTCAGAATGCCTTTCTGGCAATGCAACTGGAGGAAGGACGGGAATATGTTGTAGAAAACGACAATGTCTGTCCAGTGGATTTCAGATCCACTGGTATTGTAGAACTGAATAAGAAATGGGGTGATGGTCTGCAGCAGTTTGTTGAGATTAAACACCAAATCAAACTGAGCACAATTTCAATAGTGACAAACTACAGTTTCTAACATCTCCTTTTTTGAAAAGTACCATGGGAAAATATATGGAACAACGGGGACACTTGGGAGCAAAACAGACATTCTGTTGTTGCAGGACTTATATCCAAATCTCTCTGCCTGCAAAATGCCAACATTCAACAGGAAGACGTTATTTGAGGTCAAAGGTATTCTGAAGACCTCAGCTGAAGAGTGGAAATCTGAAATAAAACAGTGTGGTTATGGATCAGATTTCCCCAAATTCATACAGAGATGGAAGAGCAGCCCTGGTGATCTGTGAAACTATCAACAAAGCCAAAGAGATCTACGAAGAGCTGAAAAGCAGCAGCATCCCAGGTAAAATCATTCTCTACTGCCGCATTGACGGAGACAGTTTGAGCAAAATAGATGAGGAACTGCTTCCTGGTGATGTCATTGTTGCCACGAACCTTGCCGGGCGTGGCACAGACATAAAAGTGTCCAAACAGGTGAACAACAATGGAGGATTATTTGTGATCCTCTCTTTCCTTTCTGAGAACACAAGAGTGGAACTCCAGGCTTTTGGTCGAACCGCACGCAAAGGTAAACCTGGATCAGCTCAGGTAATCATGTCCACTGAATGCCTGCAGCAGTCTTTCAGGACAGTGTCTTCTCTGGAGGAAGCTAAGAGCACAAGGGATAGACTTGCAGCAGAAAAGACAAATCACATGATGAACGATGTCACTGAGTTGAAACTGCGGGAGGACCTGTTTTCAGAGTACTGCAAAACTCTTCAAGATATTTATAAGAACCCAGATGGAGATGACAAAAGAGCTGTTGTTGCTATCATGAATGAGTTCTGGGGGATATGGTTGCAAACTAAATCAGAAGAAATTGACCAGTTGAAGAGAAATGAATTGGAAAACAGTTTAAAAGAGGATTTGTCATTGGCAAAAAGTCAGTCTCAAAGTCAGACTTCACCGTGTTCTAGCATTTATCACTACATCAAGTTTGGAAATATCGCGCTGAGTGAAAAACGATGGGACGACAGCACCAGGCTATTTGAAAAAGCCATTGAACAAGATGAAAGTTGGGCAGCCATAGCTTTTTACAGTCATGCGTACTGCACTATAAAGCAGCAGAATGCAGATTACCTCGCTAAGGCCAGAGATGATCTAAGGAAGGCACAGGAGTCTCTGAAGTATCTCAGTGAGGAATCCATGGTCTGTCTGCAGCTTGTAAAAATGTCCTCTGCAGACTCAGCCAACAGTAACCCAACCAGCCTTGAAAAACAGTTAATAACCAAGTGCAGCATGTTCAGTTACTTTGACAAAAACATTAGTGAGGCCATCCAAAAGCTGGATGAAATAAAAGAAAGAGGGGGGGGTGCAATGGCCAAAAAATCACCAATTTACTCCCTGGTGTCGAGCACTGATGAAGATCTCCAAGTGGAAGCCTACAACCTCTACAGTCGAGGTCTGCAATATGTATTTACTGTGGAAGAGGAGCCTCGTTTCCCATGGGGAGCTCTGCTGGTGTTGTGTCTTGGAGTTTTACAGATTATTGGAGGAGCATTGCTCACTGCATTTACGTTTGGTACATTAGCTCAAGTTGGCATGGGACTCATCACTGAAGGAATATCAGACTGCATCTATGGCATAGAGTCCATGGTGACAGGAGAATTCAGCTGGAAATCATGGGCTATAGAAAAAGCAATTTCTATTGGTGTTTCTCTCATTGGGTTTGGAGTTGGAAAGCTGATTGCAAAGGGCTTCAAATCTTCTAAAATGTTAATTAAGGGATTCGGCAAGCTGAAGTCGATGCCAAAGTTTCTTTCCAGACAGGCTAAAGACGGTTTAAGTGTTGTCACAAAGACAAATATGAAGAATGCAGTAAAACACACTGCTAAAAAAATGGCAGAGGAAATCATTACCTATGGATTTGGGAAGGCAGAAAATGAAATACTGACAAAAATACTAAACAGCATAAAAAATGAGGTGAAAAAGGGAATTGTTGACAACGTGAATTCCAACATGGAAGAAGAGCCCTTGGCTACATTAGTAGACTTCATTATCCTCTCACACCTTGAGGATAAAAAGCAACTTCATGATCTCCTGGAGGACAAGAAGAGAAAGGATGAACTGCTGGCCATTTTCAGAGAGTTAAGCAACACTGCAGTACAGCCATTCTATGCAGACCTCAGGTGGCAGAACAAGTTGAACTCATCCTTCTCCACAGTGATTAACAGAGCTAAAGCAGAGGCCAAAGGAACAGCACGTGGAATTCTGACAGCCATCCAAGCTGTCCACATAGGGGCACTGGCAGGAGACACCATCAGTGCAGTTCTCAGCCTCTCTAGCAAGTTTTTCTCAAACTATCATGAACAGCTGAATATATTTAAAAAAGATAAAGGTTTTTCAGAGAAAGTGAAGATAAATGAGCTGTCTGCTTCAGACACTGAGATGCTGAAAGAATTCAAGCAGGATTTAGCCGACACCATCAGTGCTTTATTGGCTGATGCTTTGGTAGAAGTGTTACACCAGAAGTTCTCCAGTCACTTTGTTTCTCGTGTTCAAGGCCAAGTAAATGGCGTCATTGGCCGTTATGTAAGAATTGGCTTAAAAAGTGACAGAACAGAGGAAAAACTCAGAGCTGGACAGAACAACAGATACATCGCATACATGCCAGGAGACTCGAATTCTAAACATAAACTTGCAGGAGAGGCAGGTAAACACTCACAGTCACATGCTGAAAAGATCAAGAACCCCATGACTGTGGGCACCATTCTTGATATCAAAGTCCTGTCAGAAACCATTGGCACTAAGGTTGTCATCCTAACACAGGATAGCCATGGCAGACTTGCCAAAATGCAGGAACTGAGCCCAGACACTAAACCCGCCAGTCAAACTGTGACACTGATCTACAGACCAAAGAGTGCCCAATACCCAGACGGCCATTATGATGTGCGCATCAATAACCAGACAGTGAGCATAGAGAGCGAGGGCAAGGGCTGCCTGTTTCATGCTTTGGCACGAGGCATGAGACCAAAGGCCAGTGAAAAAGAGATAACTTTGGAAGCAGACCGCCTCCGATCTTTGGAGGCCGACACTCTCCTCAGACACCCAGGCCAATGGGAGTCTTTCGTCAAGCGCAAAGAGTGTACTGAAGCAATCAGAGGAGGGGACTGGTACATGGTAGAGGGAGCTGCAGGAAAAAAGATAATAAAAGATAACAAAAAGATACTTAAGAAAGAGGTTGGAAACATAAAATCATACAAAAAATGGCAAAGATATGCAATTCAAAATCCAGGAATTGGACAATTCATTAATGCAGATCACCAGCCACCAGTGAGTAGCATATTGGAAGCTAGAAAATTGAACCAGAATAGCAAATTAGCAGAAGCCATGCTTGAAGTGGGAACACAGTCATCTCCTCTAGATACCAACCTGATTCCTAATGTGAAAAAATCCCATGGCCGTGAACTTCCAACTGTTTATGTGCCTACAACAATACATCGTGAGTTTCCCAGTACAACATCAAAATCCTTCAGAACATGCTTAGCTACCACCATAAGCAATGATGATGTTGTGGGCGCATTAAAGCTGACAATCCTTGGTTCAATGCCGAGATTCAAGTTGAATAGCACCAAGAACTTCAGAAACTTTCAGAACAACCAAACAAGTAAAACCAGGCTTGCCACTTTTGAAGACAGTTTTCCGCAACACAGTACAAAGATGGCACAGGAATGGTTCAACCAGCTTCAAGGCAAGGGAGTCATGACAAATGCCGATCTTACCACCATTACTGCATGGATCAACAACCAGGGCTACAACAATCAAAACGATCCACACAGGAACAAAGTCTCCAACCTCCTATAATGAAAAGGTAAGATCACATTTAATGATACTAAAATAAAGCACGTATCCAGCATTCATATATGAGTGTTTATGGTATTAGAATGGTTAATAAAGGGGTGGGAGGTACATGGAGTAGAGCCACATGTTCATAGTGCAGTTGTGCATCCCGTGTACAAGTTCCGGCCATGCCTGCCGGCTATGGCAGGAGGCCCAAATCGATGAGGGAACAATTGGCTCAGCCACTGGAGTAAGCAGAAAACGATGGACCAAGAAGTGCAAGAATCACTATTGTCCCCCAAAATCATAAATGTTGTTTTAAAAAAATCTATATTTATATTTACTGAAAAGGTACACATTAAGAGACCACTCTTACACTGTATACTTTGCATTATGGTGAGCAGTTGACCAAAGTGGATTTGTGTTTTCTTTATAGTGTATTGACACCTGAGAATATGACTGGTGAACAAGTACAATGAAAAGAACGGAGATCTTCCACCTCCCTGATAATCATCAAGAGACCTGTCTGGATATGTATCATGAGGATTGCTTTTCCTTTTGGTTCAATTCAAATTCCCGATCATTGTGTGTTCTTATGATCAATTGTGTGTTCTTATGCCTCCGCTACTGATATATATTCAGCTGTGTTATTCTGTGTCATTTTTGACTACGCCTCAGTAAAATGACATAAGAAAATGTATGGGTTGCTATGTTAAAAAATGTATAGTTTGCTATATTTTAACGGTGCTTCAGAGTGAGTGATATATACAGCTGTGTTATTCTGTGTAATTTTTGACTATGCCTCAGTAAAATGACATAAGAAAATGTATGGGTTGCTATGTTAAAAAATGTATAGTTTGCTATGTTTGACTTTGCTTTAAAGATGATTTTGTGTACCACAAAAACAAAACTTACCCTTTTTGGTAGACACAGTAGTCAGTGAGATAGCGGGTCTGGGGGGGGGGGGGGGAGCGCTGTGTGGGCACACCTGTGACAGAGGTGGTAGAAAACATCATGAATGCACACAACTGTAAGATCACTGCATATACCACAAGATTATTTGATATGAATGGTATCATTGTAGGAGCCATTAAGCATGTGTATTTATCTAGTGCATATAATAGTTGTGTATGTATTTGTGAATAGACTGCAGCATTTGACCACTAGGTAGTAGTATGTGTATGTACCTAGTCTTACGTAACACAGGTCAGGTGATGCTGGTCAGGTGTTTTAAGGTCACAGGTGAACAGGAAAATGAGCATAGGTGGTGGGAACACACGGTTCTTACTGTAAATTAATCAAAGCAAATACAGTGGATAAGTAATTCTGTTAAATTGCAAACAAGCCGGATCACTTCCCGTTCACATTGATGTTTATCTCAGCCACGGTAATTATTTCTGTCTGTAATCATACCACAATAAATGGGAACATCACCCGAAGGTACGTCATTGTTTTGGACATTCACTCATTTGGATACGCGTCAAGAACACTTCTTTTTCACCTATGCAAGTGACTAACTGGAACATTTTGAAATAAATTGATAGTCACAACAATCATAAAACAACAAATGACTTAGGGTCAGTTTTGCAGAAGCCTGGTACTAAACTAGTAAGGAAGTAACTAAATGTATTTATATAGCACATTAAAAACAAAACTTCCCCTTCATTTGCTGCCCTTCACCTGTGGTACAGGTAGACACAGTAGTCAGAGAGATAGCGGGTCTGGGGGGGGGGGGGAGCGCTGTGTGGACACACATGTGACAGAGGTGGTAGAAAACATCATGAATGCACACAACTGTAAGATCACTGCATATACCACAAGATTTTATAGGTCGAGGTTGTAGAAATTGTACAATAACAATTTAGGTGGGTTTCAGACGTGACACCACATATTTGAGTAGTTTAATGCAGCAAGGATCATTACATGCTCCAAATCAACTAGCCATACAACACCTCTGCTCATCCAGCTTCAGTGCTTCCTGTCGCCTACCGAATTGAATTTAAAATTCTGCTCCTTACGTTTAAGGCCCTACATAAACATGCTCCCCCTTACCTCACTGACCACACACACACACACACACACATTTTCTGATTATATTTAGTGACGCAACAATCTAGCTTTTGCAACAACTGTAATCACCGCGTGCCCTTCAAATGTAAAGAAATGTCATTGCAGTGAGCCATGCCATTTAGATCACATGCTTATACTGTCCTATAGGCGACAGCTGTCCAGACACAAGCACATATCTATCACCGTATGAACGTTGGTATTGGGAATCCGACTGAATCAATTGCTGTCGTCTAGATTAAACTAATTATTGTTTTTCCAAAAGTGTAGCGCTGCGAAACGTAAACATTCACTATATAAGCCGTCTTCTATAAAAGTCAATTTAGCGGCAGCAACAAATGCTTACGGCCATACCACCCTGAACACACCCGAACCGGAAGTGTTAGTTTGATAGTAAGTGAGTGTGTGTGTGAGTTGTTTTGCATTTTTTTCGTTTTCGTTTTTTTTCCTGTTCGTCTTTTCCCCCAGCAGCTTGCCGTTCGGGGGAACGTCTTTTTAGTTTGTGTGTGTGTGTGTGTTGAATGAGTGACGGAATGGATAGGAGAGAGAGAGTAGAGAGGAGTAGGACGGATCACATGGCAACTGACAGCGGACCGGCACAAACAATGACAAGGAACGTGGACAACGGCACGGAGCAGATATCGACCAAGAACACCGACCATGGAAAGACCACGACTACGAGCAGGATCACGGACAACGGCAAGACGCAGCAAGGGACAAAGAACACCGACTATGGAAAGACCACGACTACGAGCAGGATCACGGACAACGGCAAGACGCAGCAAGGGACAAAGAACACCGACTATGGAAAGACCACGACTACGAGCAGGATCATGGACAACGGCAAGACGCAGCAAGGGACAAGGAACACCGACATTGGAAGGGAAACGACCACGAGAAAGATCGCGGACATAAGTAAGATGCTGGCAAAAACACAAACGTTTGAGAAGAAGTTGACAGTTGCTGTGGAGAGTATTGGGGAAGAAAATGTATCAATGATGGAACTGCTAAAAGAAATCAAGAGGATATGTGGCGTGGTAATTGGCTGTCGATTTAAAGCACAAAAGAAATATGAAATCACGATGGAAAATGAAGATGGAAAGGGGAAACTGCTGGATGGATTAAAAATAAAGGACAATATAGTGTATGTAAGGGAGATGGTAAACAATGAGCTGGTTGTTTCTTTTTTAAACCTTCCAACATATGTGTCTGATGAGGTGATTCTGGCGAAGCTGCACGAGTGGGGAGTGAAAGCTGTCTCCCCGATAAAGAGAAGAATGTGGCCTGGGACGGACATAGCAGACGGCACAAGGTTTCTGAAAGTCCAATTTACAGAGATGGTGAAATCACTGCCGTATTCAACCAAATTTGATACACTGGAAGGCACGGAATTTTTTAGAGTCATTCATGATCGGCAAGTTAGAGTATGCCGGCTGTGCATACAACCGGGACACATATTGAGAGACTGCCCACAATTCAGGTGTCATAAATGTCAGACGCAGGGGCACTACGCACGAGAATGCCCGACGTGGAACGCGAGAGGAGGAGATCGAGCAGATGAGAACCAGGAAGGGCAGCGGGACGGTGAAGCGACGGCGGTAGCAGTGGTGCGGGCAGGGGAGGCTGCGGAGGTGTCAGCAGTGGCGGTGGAAGCGGATGCGGCGGCGGTGGCAGCAGCAGCAGCAGAGATGGAGCCACTCGGCAGCACTCTGGACGACGTCGTCCTGCCAGAGGATTCACCAACCGGGAGAGCGATTGGGCTGGGAGTAGGTGAAGGTACCTCTGGGGACCTGATGCCGAAAATGGCCCATGAAAGCACCCTGGTTGGTGGAGGAAGTCCAAGAGGAGTTGGAGAGGACAGCGCGAAAGACATGTCGTTGGAGATCGAGGGAACCCCAGAGGAGGAGGGGGACCAAATAAGGAAGAGCTGGCTGGAGGAAATGGACATCGAGACGGTGTCGGAGACGGACGAACCTATGGACAGAAGGACAGAGCTGGCGAAAAAAAGGAAAGTTAAGAAGGAAAGAATAGTAGCAGCAAAGAAGAAAGGTATGAAAAAATGAAGGTTAGAAATGAAACAATAATCACCTTGTGGCTTATGTTCAGCTTAATTTCATTTAACACAAATGGTTTAAGAAATCAAAGCAAACTGGAAAAACTATTAGTTAAATGTAAGAATAATGATATATTATGTCTGCAAGAAACAAATTGGACAGACAATATCATGAAGGACATAAAAATAAAATGGAAAGACATGGTATATGTAAATAATGGTACAGAGAAATCATGTGGTGTAGCGATTTTGATAAAAAATGATATTGTAGAGAACATAAAAGAACTCTACAGTGATAAAACGGGTAGAATAATTATTATAGAATTTAAATATAAAAATATAGTGTATCGACTGATTAATGTATATACGCCAAATATAGAAACGGATAGGAAGGTGTTTTTCTTGGGGTTGGGGAAATGGTGTGTGGGAAACTGTATTATAGTGGGAGATTTTAATTTAAAAAGTACGAGGCTGGATTTAGCGACAGGGAAAGAATTTAAGAACGACACGTCAAGAAAGGTTTTTCTGAAAATGATGGAGGAAAGACAGTTAATTGATATATGGAGGAATGAACACCCAAACAAGCGGGAATACTCGAGGAGACAAATGGTAATGGGGGAATTAAAGCAGAGTCGAATCGATCTATGTATTGCAAAACAGAGCACTGTAAAATATCTAAAAAAAATGAATTACAACTTCACATCGTTTAGTGATCATGCCATTCTGTCAGTAGAGGTTGGTAGCGGGGTGGAAAGAAGGGGAGGAGGAGTATGGTGCCTCAACAGCAGTCTGCTCGAGGAAGAGGGGTACAGAAACAAAATAGCGGCCTGTGTAGAACAAGAAAAAAATAACATGGAAGTGTGCGGAAATAAGGGATTATGGTGGGAAGGACTAAAGCAAAAGATAAAAATAATAAGCATTCGATATGCTAAGATTCTGAATTTTAAAGAAAGAGAGAAAGTAAAAGGCTTGACGGATGCGCTGGCAGAAGAGGCTGAGAGAGTGGATAAGGATCCAAAACATAGTATAGAGAAATATTTAAAGGTAAAATCGAAATTAGACTCTTATGAGCAGAATCAATGTAAGGAGGCAATAACAAGGAGTAGGGCGGAATACGCAATGAGGGGAGAGAAATGTACAGGTTATTTTTTGGGATTGGAAAAAAGAAAACAAGAAAGGGTATATATCGAAGAGTTGGAAAATGAAGATGGAGAGACAATAAATGATTTTGTAGATATTATAGATACGGTTGGGACATTTTATTAAAATATATTCAAAAAGGGTAATACAAATAAGGAAGATATAGATATAGTATTAAGTAATATTAATAAAACAATCACAAAAGACGAGAAATGTATGTGTGATGATAATATAAAAGATATAGAAATAAGAGAAGCAATAATGTCTTTAAAAAACAATAAAAGTCCGGGCACAGATGGCCTTACGAGTGAGTTTTATAAAACGTTTATAGAAATTATGTTCCCTATATTAAATAGGATTTATGCAGAGATGGAAAAAGAACAGGAGATACCAGAGTCAATTGCAACAGGATTAATAACGGTACTATATAAAAACAAGGGAGGCAGAAGAAAACTAGAGAACTACAGACCACTAAGCTTACTAAACACAGATTACAAAATATTAGCAAAGGTATTAGCAAACAGAATAAAAAGGGCCGCACCAACAGTCATATCATCAACACAGGCGTATGGGATACCAGGGAGGGACATATCAGACATCATTAGCACAATAAGGGACACGGTAGAGTACATGGGCAAGGCTGGGGGAATTATTTTAAGTGTAGACTTGAATAAAGCCTTCGATAGGGTTGAGCACAGTTTCCTTTTTTGCACATTGGAGAAGTTTGGGTTCGGAGAGAGAATAAATTGGATAAAACTGTTATACAGGAATGCAACAAGCAGCGTTAAAATAAATGGAGCTATAACGGATCCTTTTCCGCTTGAGAGATCTGTAAGACAAGGGTGTCCACTATCTGCTGTATTATACAGCTTAACTGCGGAAAGTCTGGCTGAAATGATAAAAAATGATAAAGAAATTGAGGGGATCCAATTGCCAAATGGGGGAGAAAGCATAATTCAGCAATATGCTGATGATACCACATGTATGGTGAAAAATATGAATGGTGTGAAAAGGATAATGGATAAAATAGAAATATATGGGAAAGCATCAGGGGCTAAGGTAAATGTAGATAAAACTGAAATGTACGTTGGAAATGTAAACCAGATTGGTTGTAGTATGCCTTTTAGAGTTGCAAATGATTATATAAAAATATTGGGGATACATATTGGAGTGAAAGAAAAGGAGGCTAGAGACGAGACGTGGAACGGGGTTATAAACAAAGTGAAAAACACATTAAATGCGTGGAGGCCAAGGAGATTGAAATTGAAGGGGAAGGTTGTGGTGATAAATGCTCTGATATTATCCAAGGTTGTATATGCAATGACCGTGGTAGACATGCCAGAGTGGGTGCATAAAGAGCTGAACAGTGTAATTAATAATTACATATGGGATGGGAAACCGGCTAGAATAGCACATAAAACACTGATAGGGAAATATGAAGAAGGTGGACTGAAACTGGTGGATTTAAATATAAAGAAAAAAGCAATAAGAATCAAAACTGTCAAAAAGTATTTGTATGACAGGGTGGATTACGGATGGAAAAATGTTTTCAAGGAATATTTGTATAAAAACGGAAGGTGTGAAGAGAATGGGTTAATTATGATAATGAAAAATACTATGTATGAAAAAGTACCTCGATTTTATAAAGAAGTGTTTGAAGCATGGGGCAAATATAGAGTCAATATTAAGTATGAATGTAAAAAACTTAGTCAAATAATAAATCAGCCAGTATGGTGTAATCCCATAATAACAAAGAACAATAACATGCTATGGGAGAAAAAATTCTTCTATGCAGGATTAAGGCAAATTAAGGACTACATATACGAATTCATACCTGGATTCCTTAGAAACCAGGCGATCATAGATACAGTACAGGAGTACGATGAGGATATGAGTGAAAGAAGTATTGTAAATATGTATGAGAAAATAAAAGAAAGCATACCGATGGAATGGGTTATACAAATAGAAAATAATGTGGTAACAGACAGAAAAATAACGTTTCCTGAGCTATATACAGAAAATAATGGGAAGAAAATAGTACTATGTAATCTAAAAGCAAAGGACTATTACAAAGTGCTGATAAAGGAAGAGCTTAAAGAACCTGCTTCCGAAAAGGTTTGGGAAAAGGTGTTTCCAGGTATGAAGGGAAATGAAATATGGAAAAATTGGATTGTAAAGAAAAATAGTATAGAATGCCAGAATCATGATTTTAAATTTAGACATAACAGGATGTTCACAAATGTGGTGATACACCAAATAAATAGAAATGTAAAGAGGGAATGTGATGTATGTACAATTGATCCAGAGACACTAATGCACCTGTACTATGAGTGTGAAAAGTTGAAGATGTTTTTTATGAAATTGAGAGAATTCCTGCATGAGAACTGGGGAAGGGAGTATATTGAGGGGATGGAGTGGAAAAAGATTTTTCTATTTGGGGTGTGGGAAAAGAAAAAAGGAGTTAACGTGAATATGTTAAATTACGTTTTAAGTCATGCCAGATATGCGATATGGCTGAGAAGGAACCTAGCACATTTTGAGGGAAAACACATAGGTGTATGGTCATACTTTGAATCTGAGTTGAAGAAAGATATTTTCTGGATTTACAAATGCGAAAAGATGGATTTTGGAACCTTTATAAATGGATGCAAGTTCATTTCTGTGATAGATGACGGAAAACTTATGTTTAATTTCTGATTTTGATTTTGTTCTTTTGTTCTTTTATTTGTTTTTTAAGAAAGGTTACCTCAGCTGTATTTTCTCTGTGTAATTAATATTAATGTTTGTATATAAAATCGGACAATTTAAAAAAAAACAAAAAAAAAAACACACCTGATCTGGTCTGATCTCAGAAGCTAAGCAGGGTCAGGCCTGGGTAGTACTTGGATGGGAGACCGCCTGGGAATGGATCATGACCCCCCCCCCCCCCCCCCCCCCAAGTCCCTATTGCTCAACCTGGGATCCATCGAAAGCTGATCAAAGAGAAGGACGCCCCCTGGTGTTCACTGGCCTCAAGTTGTATTTACAGAAATGTCATGCATAAGGCCTAGATGATTGAAATCCACTCGGCTGCTGAATGTTGTTTGCATTATTTGCATAGTTTGATGTAGACTGATGAGATGTATAGAGTCGAGTGGAGAAGTTTACAATTATTACATGTTTGGCCTGAACTCTATAAAGGGTGTAAGGATGTATTCAGGTAGCCAGCACCATGGCTACCTGCCTTGCACTGCTGGTTTCTTTGGAAGCTAAGCGGGGGCTGGTCTGGTCCATCCCTGGATGGGAGACCAGTTGGTGCTGGTAGAGGTGTTGGAGGGCCAGTAGGGGGCGCTCATCCCTCTGTTAGGTCCCCAATGCCCCGGGATGGAGACGGGGACTCCGTCCCGTCTAGAGCACCGTCTTTCGGATGAGACGTTAAACCTGAGGTCCTGACTCCCTGTGGTCACTAAAGATCCCGTGGCACTCATCGCAAGAGTAGGGGTGCTAACCCCGGTGTCCCGGCCAAACTCCCAACCCGGCTCTTGTACCAACATGGCCACCTAATCATCCCCTGGTCTCTAATTGGTTAGTTCATTCCTCACCTCTCCGCTGTGCAGTGTGTGGTGAGCGTTGTGGCGCATACTGGCTGCCTGCATCACCCAAGTGGTGCTACACTCTGGTAGCGGATGAGGTGTCATATCTCCCCCCCACACACACACACACACTATGTTGTAAAGCGACCTTGGGTATCATGAAAGGCGCTATATAAATCCAAGTTATTATTCAATGTAAGCAAGCAGAGACTCCAAATTACTTCAAATACTTTTATTTATATTATTTTATTCTTTAACCAGAATGTGTTTGGTTTAAAATGCATTCAAAATGTACAAAGAACCCAATGTAAAGGTTTCAACATGAACATTTTCCATTTACTACATATGCACTCAGATTCCATGTATGGGGCACAGATATATTATTTGTATGACACACAAACACAAGTAGACCTGATTAGTTTTAAAGCTCACTCACCACCACGAGGTTCAGGCCACGAGTGAGACGACGAGAGACAAACATTTACGAACATTTGCAAACATTTAGTTAAACATGGAGCTGACAAAGACATACAAACAGCACATACAGACATGTATGACAAAAACACAGATTAACTGAACATGAACTAACAATAAAGGGTATGTAAAGTGTGGTGCAGCAGTTACGCATCAACCAGCGATTAGGTTGTGTTTAAAGCTGAAAATGTTCTACATGTGCATATTTTTTAATCTTTCTCATTTATTGTACAAACACTGCACATATTCCAAATAAACAAACAACTCACAGAAGTTATATTTTTTAGCTCTGATTGTCAACAACAAAGTGCGTCATCATTTCAAATACTTTGTCATTCAAACTGGCTGAACAACATTTTCACTCTTGGCTGGGACAGTAACTTCCTTGAGTCTCCAGTTGCCTGGCAACCAGGAAGGTACAAGAAGTAGGATGTAACTCACTGATCAACTCCTCTGTTTCAAATATGATCCTGCTCAGTGTGAACTTTGAAATGAGAGATTATTTTCCATGCTTTCAACAATCTGTATTTCAAATTACAGCTGAAATGAAACATAATTTCTTAGGGATGGGCCTAAAAGAAAAAAAAAAAACAACCTATAAACCTGATTGCAATAAAGGTTTGAATTGAAATAAAGTGCATATGTCAGAGTACAAGGAAAAAAGATAGACGTATATATACTGTACATATACACCCATGTACATGGTAGCAATACAAAAGATGTAAGTTGAGGTGACTAGCTTTATGTGTTTTCCTTGTGAGTTAACTGAGGTGTGAGTGCTGGTGGTTGTCAGTCTGGGGTAAGAAGCTCCATATTCTGCATATGCCATTCGATATAAATGTTTTTCCCCCATATTGCCTAAATGTATATGTGGCAGGGTTGCCCTCACCACACGCCACCTAAGTGGCTTCCTTTTGGGGCCCTCCGACACAGGACACGGGTAGATGTTGTTCAAGATGTTTAATGGAGTTTCAGGCAGATGGTATACGCCGAGCTGATGGTACAACAGGTCATGACAGTGCTCCTCCTGGAGTGTGTGTGGTGATAGCTGGTTTATCCTGGGTGCCATGATTGCTCTGCACCACAGGTGTGCAGCCCCACCCAGCCAGAGTCCAATCAGTCTGACTCAGGCCAGGTGAGGCTGTAGACCAGCCATCAACAGCACACACTCCACATACACCCTCCACAGTATACAGTTATAAATATGTGTTGTGCTGTGGCTATAGTGTAACTACTAGCCTACATATGTTGTTGATAGTTCACTGTTACAAGCCTGTGTTTTTCTGTTACTGTCTTGTCTTCCTGTGTTTTTGTTTTGCTGTTCTGTCTCCCCCAGGTGTTCAGAAGTCGCCTTGTCTGTCCATCGTCTTCCCAAGCTGTGACGAATCTGCAATCAAGTCCCTTCCCTATATAATCGTTCTGTGTTTCATTGTTTGGGGGGGGGAAGTATGGAGAGAGGTAGTTGAAGTATGGAGAGAGGTAGTGATGGCCAAATGAGGCTTCCTGAACCACTGAGGCTTTCCTGCCCATTGGTTCGCCAAAAGGTTCATTTACCCAAAGCCTCATGAAACAATGTGCTCCCTAGTGACACCTGGTGTGCAAAGCAATGTATCGCACACAAATATATTCATCCTGAGCAACCAAATTGTATAGTGTGGGCACACCCTTTTTCTATTGCCTGTATATAAAATAAAGTATTTTACGCTGCTTGTGTTAACCCATGCACACACAACTCACACACACACACACAACTTTGTGTTTAACTATTCATTAGTTGTTTGGTTTAGTGATGACAGTGAATGCCCCAAAATGAGTGTAAAGAAATTATGAGAGTGCATTGCTTATGGGACTGATAGTGCAATAGTGCAGTGCTTATGGGACTGGGAGTGCAATATTGCAGTGCTTATGGGACTAGGAGTGCAATAGTGCTGTGCTTATGGGACTGGGAGTGTGGGACAGCAAACTGCAACAGGGAAAAACTTACTGGTTTTTATTAAGAAATAAAAGTGCTCCCAGACAGGAGAAGTTCTCCTCTTTCTTGGTGGCTCCATTGTAAGGGGCTCTAGGTTTGCCTATAAGGCTTGCAATAGACCAACTTACTAGGCTTTCCCTAATATAGTCTACTCTAAGTATAATGATAATACTAGTAATAATACTAATACTAATGATAATAATAATAATATCAATAATATATATAATAATACTACTACTAATATATATATATATATATATATATATATATATATATTTATTTAATAATATTGTAGCGTCCACCCGGACGTGTCTGAATGATGAGCGAAGCGTTCTTAAGTTAACAACTTTATTTATGAACAGGAAGGATCACTGTCGGCCGTGATCACGCCAAAACAAAAACCGGGGCTCTCTCTCTCTAGCCTGTCGCCAACACCCACACACACACACGCACGCACGCCGACACATACACCCCCAAAGCCCCCTCCTCCTTAGCCCCGCCCCTACCTGCTTTCTACACAGAAGCCTGACACAAATAACAGTCATGAGAACACTGGAACATTAAATGCAGATCGCTACATTGCCCCCCCCTTACTAAGTCCCTCGCCCCGAGGGAATGCATAAAAAGTCTCTGAGGTGGCCCGGGGCTCTTCTTGGCCTCTGAGGCCGCCTTGGAGTGAACACAGGCGGCTGCGCTTGCAGGCTTGGAACAGGGGGCGAGTTTGGGGGTGGGGGTGAATGTGGAGGGTCAGCAGGGGACACGGTCGGTGAATCGGGGAAAGTGACTGTCTGGTTTCTCCTAGAAGATGCTGGGGGTCTAGGCCGCAGACGCGGTTGTGCATCGCCTCTGTATGGGGCCAGCCGGTCCCTGTGGAGGGCCACCCGTCTCCCTCTAGGCGGCAGCTGGACCCTATAGACCACCTCTCCCAGCTTTTCCAGCACCTCACAGGGACCCACCCAGTGACAGTCCAACTTAGGGCACCGGCCCTTCTTTCTTCTTGGACTATACACCCACACCAGGTCCCCGGCCTTGAAGTCCCCCCCTCTAGCCCTCGTGTCATAGTTTCTCTTCTGTCGCACGCCCGCCTTCTGCAGCTGATCGCGGGCAAAGGCATGTGCTGACTCCATTCTATCCTGGAGCCTCCTGGCATATTCCGGTCCCGGAGGAACCGCCGGTGTGTCGGGGGGTCGGCCAAAAGCCATTTCTGCTGGTGTCCGCAGCTCTCGCCCCAGCATGAGCATGGCCGGTGTGCATGAGGTGGAATCCTGGACAGCCGATCTGTAGGCCCAAAGAACGAGAGGGAGGTGCATGTCCCAATCACGCTGGTGCTCCGCGGTGAGGATAGCGAGTTGTTTTCCTAGAGTCCTATTAAACCGTTCGACCAGCCCGTCACTCTGCGGGTGCAGAGGAGTAGTCCGCGTCTTCTGCATGCCCAGCCGGTCACACATAGCGGCGAACACCCTCGACTCAAAGTTTCTTCCCTGGTCGCTGTGAATGACCTCGGCCGCTCCAAATCTGGCAAACATGCCCTCCACCAGGGCATCTGTAATGGTCACCGCCTCCTGGTCGGGTATAGCATACGCCTCTGGCCATTTTGTAAAATAGTCCATGGCGGCCAGGACGTAACGGTTCCCCTTCTCCGTGCACGGGAATGGGCCCATTATGTCCACCGCTACCCTCTCCATCGGGGCCCCCACCGCTAGCTGCTGAAGCTGGGCGCGTGACTGATCAGCGGGACCTTTGTACGCCGTACAAAGGTCGCAGCGGCGGCAGAAGTCCTCAACATCTCTCCTGAGCTGGCCCCAGTAACAGCTTTGGCGGAGTCGACGCAAGGTTTTGGAGACCCCAAAGTGTCCTGCCCCAGTAGTTCCATGGGAGGCCTTAAGCACTTCTTCCCTCAGCGCCCTGGGGACCACCACCTGCCACCTCTCCTCCCCCGTTGCAGGCTCTTTCCAGGCTCTTTGCAGCACTCCATCCTCCATCCGGAGAGCCTCGAACTTTGCAAACAGTCCTTTGGTGGCAGGCGAGCACCCAGCTACTTCATTCCACAGCGGCTTTCGTCCTGACTCCACCCACCTCAGCACTGACTGTAGGTCAGCGTCCTCTTCCTGCTGCATTCTCCATTCGGGGGAGTCGATGATCCGTGCACCTCTGCAGACCGGCCCGGCTGATTTATGCCTGTGGTCCCGCTCCTCCTCTGCACGGAGCTCTTTTTCTTGGTCCTCTCTCTTTTCGCAGTACCGGCAGCCGCTGGGAGCACAGGGGCGACGGGACAGGGCGTCAGCGTTGGTATGGCGAACCCCCGCCCTGTGCTCCACGGTGAAGACGTACGGCGCCAGTCCTTCCAGCCAGCGTGCAATCTGTCCCTCGGGCTCCTTGAAGGACATCAGCCACTGGAGGGCTGCGTGGTCAGTCCTCACTGTGAAGGACAGGCCGCACAGGTAGTACCTGAAATGGCTGATCGCTCTCACAATTGCAAGCAACTCTCTGCGTGTCACACAATAGCGCCGTTCAGCTTTGTTGAAGGTTTTGCTAAAATACGCCACCACTTTCTCCCCCCCACGCCCCACCTGGCTCAACACCGCCCCCATCCCAACGTCACTGGCGTCCGTATCCAGGACGAACGGTAGGCTGAGGTCCGGGGGAGTGAGGATGGGAGACTCCGTCAAGGCCTTCTTCAAAGAGCTGAAGGCCAGCTCACACTCTGGAGTCCAAGCAAAATCACAATCTTTCTGTTGCAGGCGGAACATGGGCGCAGCTATGCAAGAGAAGCCGCGCACGAACCGCCTGTAGTAGGACGCTAATCCAATGAAGCTCTTCAGCTCCCGAAGATTGGTGGGGGCTGGCCAGTCCTTTACTGCCCGCACCTTCTCCTCCAGCGTGCTGATGCCCTCTCCCCCGACTCGGTGCCCCAGGAACTCCAACTCTCTCCTCAAGAAACAGCACTTGTCGGGGTGGAGCTTCAACCCCGCTGCCGCTATCCTCTGTAGAACCCGCCGCAGGGCTCCCAAAGCCGCCTGGAAGGAGCTACCGTGGACCAGGATATCGTCCAGGTAGACCAGGCACTCCTGTCGGGGGACGTCAGCGAGCACCCTTTCCATCAGCCGCTCAAACGTGGCCGGAGCGTTGCACAGGCCGAAGGAGAGGACTCGAAACTGCCACAGCCCCCTCCCAGTGCAAAAAGCTGTCTTTGGTCTGGCTTCAGGGCTGAGGGGGACCTGCCAATAACCGCTGCGCAGGTCTAAAGAGGAGAACCAGGATGAGCCAGACACCAAGTCCAAACACTCATCTATGCGGGGCAGCGGGTATGAGTCTTTCTTGGTCACACTGTTCAGCGGTCTGTAGTCCACACAGAACCTCATCTTTGAACTCTTCTTCTTATTGACCATCACAACCCCCGAGGCCCAGGGGCTGTCAGAGGGCTCAATAATGCCAGCTGACAGCATCTCATCAATAGCACTGTCTGCTGCTGTCTGATGGGCCAGGGGAAGGCGGCGGGGGCGTGTCTTGACGGGCCGTGCGTCGCCCGTGTCAATCTCGTGCTGCCCCAGGTGTGTCAGGCCCACTTCTTCTTCTGTCAGAGCAAAAATGTCCTTAAACTCCCACAGCACTTGCCACAGTTCCTCCCGCTGCTCGGGTTCCAAATTATCACAGCTGCGTTTCCACACCTCCTTCACTGCCGCCCGTCTGTCCCCCTTTAGAGCTGCAGGTCGTTGTTCCGGGGCCGGGGGCCGTACATCAACTGGGGTATGTTGTGTGGGGTTGGGGCTGGGGTTAGCATTGATGACAGGGGGCATGGCTGCAGGGGGGGAGGTTTGGGGTGGGGCGCGTGTTTCAGTCACTCTTGATGTAGGTGGGTGTGGTGTCGTGGCAAGTGTGGGGTGCACCATTTCAACTGTGGGACCCCCTGGAAAGGCCAGCGTGTTCCTCCCCAGGTCTAGCACACAGCGCGCGACCCGCAGGAAGTCAAGTCCTAATATGCAGGAGTCCTGTACTGCCGCAACCCACACCTTAACAGACACTGACAGCCCCCCCACCCGTATAGTCACCACCCCTCTCCCAAGCATAGGGGCCAGCTCACCAGTTACTGTTCGCAGCTTCACTAGAGTGGGCGTCAACCGTGTCCCCGCTGGGACCACGTCCGGTCTCACCAGTGTCGCTGTGGAGCCGGTGTCAACAAGGGCCGTCCATGGGGCCCCTGCCAGGGTGACGGGGACATGGCAGAAATCCCCCGCGTGAGTCCAGCCCACCACCCTCACAGACTCCGCGATGTCGTCTGCTTCCGGGGGAAACGGAGCCCCGCTCCCCCTTCCGTGCAGCTGGGCTCTGTCCACCGGAGACAAGGCAGGATGGGACCCAACGGCGGGGGTCTGTGACGTCCCATTTACACAGACCCCGGGGCGTTTCCCTGAATATCATCATTCCTCGGGCACCTTGCGCTAATATGGCCGACCTGGCCGCACCGCCAGCACACCAGAGGACCCCGACGAGGACGGTTGCTGCCCTGCGGCGATTGCAGCGCCACAGCACGGATTAGCTCCGTCAACTCGGCCGCCCATGCTGGTTTCTCTTGTCCTGGCCCCTCCTGTCTCACTGTTCTCACAACCGGGCCGCCTTCCGTGTGCGTGCTCTCTGCCGCCCCTCCTACGACCTCTCTCTCCAACGCCAGCTCCAGTGCCTCCTGCAGAGAGCGGGGATGTGCCAGTTGTGTCTGGATGCGCAGCTCCCTGGGGGTTATGGCCCGGATAAACTGGTCCCTGGCCAGCTCGCTCTGCACCTCAGGGGACATGTGGCTGTATGCTCTTCTCGCCAGGGTTTCAATGTCATTAGCCAATATGCGGAGCGGCTCACCCGGCTGTCTCTGTCTGCTTGACAGCTCAGAACGCAGCACACCCGGCTGGCTGCATTGCCCAAACCGCCGCTTCAGAGCCCCAACCAAGGCCCCATAGTCAGTTCTTTCAGCCGGGCTGAGCAGTAGCAAACAGGATAACGCTTCATCCGTAAGACACAGGGCCAGCTGGAGCGCCTTAATGTCCTCCGACCAGCCCACAGCCCGTGATAAAAGTTCAAATTGGGCATGGAAGGCTTCCCAGTCCGCTTTACCGTTGTATTTCGGCGTTTTCACTTGGAGCCGGGCGCCGCCATCATTGTTTACAACCGGCGCCGCGTCACTAACGGCAGAGGTCCCTGCGCCGGCGTGCCGCTTCCCGCCGGCCGGGTCGAAACCGGCAGCAGCATTTAATTCACGCCATAAATTGTCCTCTGACTCACGCCATAAGCCGTCCACCTCCTCCTTGATTTTCGGACGAGCTCCGGTCCGGTCCCGCTGTGCTTCCATTATGTTCCCAGGCCGATGAAGCAGAGCTAACGTTAGCCGAGTCAAGGCTAGCTGCGGCTACCGGCGATTAGCAGATGAAACTCCGTTGTTTTACTTCTGACACCAATGTAGCGTCCACCCGGACGTGTCTGAATGATGAGCGAAGCGTTCTTAAGTTAACAACTTTATTTATGAACAGGAAGGATCACTGTCGGCCGTGATCACGCCAAAACAAAAACCGGGGCTCTCTCTCTCTAGCCTGTCGCCAACACCCACACACACACACGCACGCACGCCGACACATACACCCCCAAAGCCCCCTCCTCCTTAGCCCCGCCCCTACCTGCTTTCTACACAGAAGCCTGACACAAATAACAGTCATGAGAACACTGGAACATTAAATGCAGATCGCTACAATATAACTACGTATTATCTACTACTATACTATACTATACTATAGACTACTACTACTACTATACTATACTATATACTATACTAGGCTAATTTACTCTAATAATCTACTGAACTATGTATAATTTACTCTAATCTACTAAACTAAGTATAATGTAATAATAATATATAATACAGACTATGATATATAATGATAACTACAAACTCGCTACAACTCGCTACTCGCTATACAACCAACACTTCAATGCATACAAACGCCTACTGCAAAGCCCACGAGTGGCGCGAGGTTCGAACCACTTTTATCCGGAAGCGATACTCAGAATGAAGCAATGATGCAACACAATCCGAGGCCTCGTTTGTCATCGTCACGTGATTTTCACGGAAACGATACAAGCCTCGAATCGGGGCTTCATCTGGAACGCCCCTTTTTGCTCGACACAAGCTCCGGAGCCTCGCTTCAGATGTCACATCACTAGAGAGAGGTTGTTAGAGGTTGTTGAAGTATGGAGAGAGGTTGTTGAAGTATGGAGAGAGGTTGTTAGAGGTTGTTGAAGTATGGAGAGAGGTTGTTAGAGGTTGTTGAAGTATGGAGAGAGGTTGTTAGAGGTTGTTGAAGTATGGAGAGAGGTTGTTAGAGGTTGTTGAAGTATGGAGAGAGGTTGTTAGAGGTTGTTGAAGTATGGAGAGAGGTTGTTAGAGGTTGTTGAAGTATGGAGAGAGGTTGTTGGAGGTTGTTGAAGTATGGAGAGAGGTTGTTGAAGTATGGAGAGAGGTTGTTAGAGGTTGTTGAAGTATGGAGAGAGGTTGTTAGAGGTTGTTGAAGTATGGAGAGAGGTTGTTAGAGGTTGTTGAAGTATGGAGAGAGGTTGTTAGAGGTTGTTGAAGTATGGAGAGAGGTTGTTAGAGGTTGTTGAAGTATGGAGAGAGGTTGTTGGAGGTTGTTGAAGTATGGAGAGAGGTTGTTAGAGGTTGTTGAAGTATGGAGAGAGGTTGTTAGAGGTTGTTGAAGTATGGAGAGAGGTTGTTAGAGGTTGTTGAAGTATGGAGAGAGGTTGTTAGAGGTTGTTGAAGTATGGAGAGAGGTTGTTAGAGGTTGTTGAAGTATGGAGAGAGGTTGTTGAAGTATGGAGAGAGGTTGTTAGAGGTTGTTGAAGTATGGAGAGAGGTTGTTGAAGTATGGAGAGAGGTTGTTAGAGGTTGTTGAAGTATGGAGAGAGGTTGTTGAAGTATGGAGAGAGGTTGTTAGAGGTTGTTGAAGTATGGGGAGAGGTTGTTAGAGGTTGTTGAAGTATGGAGAGAGGTTGTTAGAGGTTGTTGAAGTATGGAGAGAGGTTGTTAGAGGTTGTTGAAGTATGGAGAGAGGTTGTTGAAGTATGGAGAGAGGTTGTTGAAGTATGGAGAGAGGTTGTTAGAGGTTGTTGAAGTATGGAGAGAGGTTGTTAGAGGTTGTTGAAGTATGGAGAGAGGTTGTTAGAGGTTGTTGAAGTATGGAGAGAGGTTGTTAGAGGTTGTTGAAGTATGGAGAGAGGTTGTTGAAGTATGGAGAGAGGTTGTTGAAGTATGGAGAGAGGTTGTTAGAGGTTGTTGAAGTATGGAGAGAGGTTGTTAGAGGTTGTTGAAGTATGGAGAGAGGTTGTTAGAGGTTGTTGAAGTATGGAGAGAGGTTGTTAGAGGTTGTTGAAGTATGGAGAGAGGTTGTTGAAGTATGGAGAGAGGTTGTTAGAGGTTGTTGAAGTATGGAGAGAGGTTGTTAGAGGTTGTTGAAGTATGGAGAGAGGTTGTTAGAGGTTGTTGAAGTATGGAGAGAGGTTGTTAGAGGTTGTTGAAGTATGGAGAGAGGTTGTTAGAGGTTGTTGAAGTATGGAGAGAGGTTGTTAGAGGTTGTTGAAGTATGGAGAGAGGTTGTTGAAGTATGGAGAGAGGTTGTTAGAGGTTGTTGAAGTATGGAGAGAGGTTGTTGAAGTATGGAGAGAGGTTGTTAGAGGTTGTTGAAGTATGGAGAGAGGTTGTTGAAGTATGGAGAGAGGTTGTTAGAGGTTGTTGAAGTATGGGGAGAGGTTGTTAGAGGTTGTTGAAGTATGGAGAGAGGTTGTTAGAGGTTGTTGAAGTATGGAGAGAGGTTGTTAGAGGTTGTTGAAGTATGGAGAGAGGTTGTTGGAGGTTGTTGAAGTATGGAGAGAGGTTGTTGAAGTATGGAGAGAGGTTGTTAGAGGTTGTTGAAGTATGGAGAGAGGTTGTTAGAGGTTGTTGAAGTATGGAGAGAGGTTGTTGAAGTATGGAGAGAGGTTGTTGGAGGTTGTTGAAGTATGGAGAGAGGTTGTTAGAGGTTGTTGAAGTATGGAGAGAGGTTGTTAGAGGTTGTTGAAGTATGGAGAGAGGTTGTTAGAGGTTGTTGAAGTATGGAGAGAGGTCGTTAGAGGTTGGTAGTGTGTTAGCTTGTTAGCCCGTTTGGTTTGCATAGTTGCCTGTTTTTGTTGATCGCTTGCCCAGTGCTGTTCAGTACTCGGTACTGCGGGTTGTTTTATTTCCTTTATTTTCTTGATGGTTGTTTGCCTGGGGGGGAAGGGTCAGGTAAGACACCCTGGGGTATACATATACATCACGTAGGAAACTGCTGTCTAGACACATTAGGTTAGATACGAACAGTTGTCACACCTTGTTTATTGGAGCAGTTAGGTCAGGTTCCAGACAGGTGTAGTTAGTTAGTTGTTTTCTTAGGTTGATAGTTGAGGGCCGCAGTTCATGTGGGAGAAATTTACCTCTACATTTAATGATAATACATAATTATTGTCTTGCCATTATGTTATATGAATCTAATAAGTGTGGAGACATACAGAGAATTACAGATGGGGTAACTCTTATAAATAAACCTTTGAAATTCAGCGCCCCAATATAATGTAGATTTTCAGGGTGTTGCCCTGAAAAGAAAACAGCCAGTGACCACATGAACATCCCGCCTGGTCTGGGATGAACCTAGTCTATTGTGTTGATAAAACGGCCCCCTTACAATTGTTAATTACGCAGCAAGATACTCACACATCGGCATTTGTCCCTTTTGGCCCTCGATCAGAGGGGGGTCAACCGACACCTCTGTGGAAGGTAGACTTGCTAGTCTCTTTGTCTATATTCTACGTACATATGGTTAATCAAGTTAAAGTTATCCTTAAAGTTAATCATTGCATACTCTGAGTGGATTCTACCATCATAAATTGTGGTATCATAGTCAATTGGTTAAAGGAATATTTATTGGGTGTGATTTTCATTGTGCTCATACAAAATGCAATACTTATTTATGTTGACTGATATTTTGTTACAGGTACAATTGTTTTCTTTGAATTATTACTTTACTCAAGATTGGTATTTATTATATGTAAACTATCTCAAATCAGTGATTTAGTTTATAGTTAACTTTATCTCACAAGGACATGTGCTGCAGAAGTAAATAATATGCTCAGCTAATGTGAAGCTGTGAACGGGCCACAGGGGAGGAGCCTAATCGTTAGGTTCGAATAGGTAAACACCGTATAGGTTGCTGTGATTGGGTGATTAATGCATGGAGGAGGAAACCACATAGGAAACCTATATAACCTGACGTGTGAATCACAATATCAGTTCTTTGTCAAACAAACTCGGCTCTATTTGTGCTTGCTCTTGGGTACAAATAAAGTCTTTATCTTTCATACACCAGATCTCCCGAACTCTCTTATTGTGTTAAGTTAAAGTATTATGTTGTACGAGTTTCTGCCACAACATTCAGAGGTGTAGGGAAGAATAGGGCCCTTTGATATTTATTTTGTGGCACTGTTCGTTCGGCCCTTCTCCCCTGAGCTCCTTCTGGTTGTCTGACTGTAGTTTGTTTTGTGTTGTCTGTTAATAAATCATTGTGTTTTGCGGTAGGACCCTTTGTTTCCGTTTAGTTTGATTTCTGAGTACACCACATCCCTGGCAGTAGCAGGGTTTATTTGTTTTGGGCAGGCTGTTGCGCTCTCCCTCCACAGGGACGTAACATTCACATAAACAGTGCAACAGAATTCATGAGCTCAAATTACATTTCAAAGGTAAACCCTTATTCTGCAATGTCACTATCAGATAAACATGGTGAAGTAATATACTGTACTCACTATAATTTATTGCACTGTATTTGATATGTATGTAACAATAAACATAAGCCCTTATAGAGGATACTGCGTTTGGTTGCAAGTGTTCAGTGTTGACAGTGGTTTGTGCTGTGACTGTTTTTGGTTTAAATAAGAAACATCCTCATAATTACGCACAGTAGATCCGCTGGTTAACGTTTGTGCAACCAGCACCAGACTGGTGCAAAGAACCACAGAAACCTCCGTGCTGATGTGCACATCAAACTGGTCGTTTGTTAAGCCCTCGCCCTATTTTAGGAAAAAAACACCTACAATAACTTACCCAAAATGAATCAGGAATAGCTCCTCAACCATTAGGCTGATATGCATATTTCTGGTAGGTAGCTAAGGAATATGAATCTGTTGTAAGTAAACATATATCTATTACCATGTGTGACGGCCCGCCTACTGTTTCACTCTGGAGACGTCATTGTTTGTCTTTCTCCGCGGTGATCAGCTGATTCCATTAACCGGATCTGGAGCACCTGGCCAGGTGTCCCAGCCGGATCTGGAGCACCTGGCCAGGTGTCCCAGCTGGATAAAACCGCTTTTACACTTCACCACACCCTACCATACATGATCAAAACACCACATTTACATGACTGAAACGACTGACGTACACACCTCATCCTGGCGTTACTTTAAGTTGTGTTACTTTAGTTAAATAAATCTATTTTGCTATCGTTTACCACTGTCTCTCCCGTTGTTGTCATCTCTTTCGGGCCGGGTCATGACAATATACAGTATAATACAATATCAATATATAATGAAATATGCAATATATAATACACTATTAATATATAATAAAATATACAATATATAACAATATCAATATATAATACAATATCCATCCATCCATCCATCTTCTACCGCTTATCCGGGGTCGGGTCGCGGGGGCAGCAGCCTAAGCAGGGAAGCCCAGACTTCCCTTTCCCCAGCTACTTCGGCCAGCTCTTCCTGGGGGATCCCGAGGCGTTCCCAGGCCAGCCGAGAGACATAGTCTCTCCAGCGGGTCCTGGGTCTTCCCCGGGGTCTCCTACCAGTGGGACCTGAACACCTCCCCAGGGAGGCGTCCGGGAGGATCCTAACTAGATGCCCACCTCATCTGGCTCCTCTCAACGCGGAGGAGTAGCGGGTCTACTCCGAGCTCCTCCCGGATGACCGAGCTTCTCACCCTATCTCTAAGGGAGAGCCCAGCCACCCTGCGGAGGATATCGTGACGGCCCCGCCTACTTTTTCACTCTGGTGACGTCATTGTTTGTCTTTCTCCGAGGTGATCAGCTGATTCCTGTAACCAGATCTGGCGCACCTGGCCAGGTGTCCCAGCCGGATCTGGGGCACCTGGCCAGGTGTCCCAGCCGGATCTGGAGCACCTGGCCAGGTGTCCCAGCCGGATCTGGGGCACCTGGCCAGGTGTCCCAGCCGGATCTGGAGCACCTGGCCAGGTGTCCCAGCCGGATAAAAGCAGCTGGCTGCCTGTCGGCTCTCTTGCTTCCCTCGCCGGTGTCCGCACCTTTTTGGCTTCTTCGGCATTTCATTAATTTATTTACACTTCACCACACCCTACCCTACATGATCAAAACACCACATTTACATGACTGAAACCACTGACGTACACACCTCATCCTGGCGTTACTTTAAGGTATTATTTTAGTTAAATAAATCTATTTTCTATCGGTTAGCACTGTCTCTCCTGTTGTTGTCATCTCCTCCGGCCGGGTCATGACAAAATGGGGGCTCGTCCGTTTGTTTTGCGCAATTTAGTTGAATATGTGTAGATTTGTTTGACGTGAGTTTGTAGTTCGGTTGGCCTGGCTGCAGGTGTTTTCTTTCAGGACGGATTTTGTGGTCGGTGCCGGCGGTGGCACACACGCGGAGAGTCGTGTCTGGCTGCCTGGTGCCTTTGTTTGTTTACCTTAAGAGTAAAACGTTTGTTGCTCATTTGCGAGTGTTTGTAGTGATTAGGGGAGAGTTCACGGTGCATGTGGGCTGACGGATCAGGGTGAGTATCGGGCCGATCTCTTAATTGACGCCAGTAACAGATGGCCGGGTGACAGGTGTTTGTCCTCAGCGTGAGGATCATAGTGTGGTGCAGAGTTTTCCAGGGGTCGTGGTAGCGTTGTGGCGACATAGTGGTTAAAGCATTGTCTTGTGAGCATGTCCGTGATTTCAGGAGAGTTGCTGGCTTTCTAGTTGCTCCCCTGAGTCAGCGGTCTCTAGTACATAAATACCCACCACTGCTCACTGCATGAAGACTAGCTGGGAGTTTAGTTAGACGGGTTGATGTTTAGACAGCGGGGAAACTCCCAACCCGGATCCTCTTAGTGCGCATGGGAATACTTTGCTATCTTGCTGGTCCTGTTCGGGCATCAAGGTGTGTTTTGTTTGTTTGGTCCTAGTGGTAAACAGGTATTGAGATGGCTGAATGTGAAGCGTTCATGGCGGCTCCAATTATACTATGGTGACGCCCATGTATATACTGTACATATACACCCATGTACATGGTAGCAATACAAAATATGTAAGTTGAGGTGACTAGCTTTATGTGTTTTCCTTGTGAGTTAACTGAGGTGTGAGTGCTGGTGGTTGTCAGTCTGGGGTAAGAAGCTCCATATTCTGCATTATGCCATTCGATATAAATGTTTTCCCCCCATATTGCCTAAATGTATACAGTTATAAATATTTGTTGTGCTGTGGCTATAGTGTAACTACTAGCCTACATATGTTGTTGATAGTTCACATAAACAGTGCAACAGAATTCATGAGCTCAAATTACATTTTAAAGGTAAACCCTTATTCTGCAATGTCACCATCAGATAAACATGGTGACGTAATATACTGTACATTTGTGTAGTGCACTGTAATTTATTGCACTGTATTTGATAGGTATGTAACGATAAACATAAGCCCTTATAGAGGATACTGCGTTTGGTTGCAAGTGTTCAGTGTTGACAGTGGTTTGTACTGTTTTTGGTTTAAATAACATCCTCAGCCCTCCATGAACCTAAACATCATTTTCACATAAGTTAGTGCAGGCATACTTTAACATTTGCCTTCACTGACTTAGTAATGGACATGTGGAACTACACAGATCGTTATACCTATCACACCATGTCAAATGTGTTAAAAGCAGGTGGGAGGGGTTTGTTATGGGCACACCTAGAGTCAAGGTTACGAGCCTCTGATCTCTTTAGGACAGTGGCTGGTAGGATTCCTAACAAGGCAGCTGCTTCTACACAGGCCAGAAGGACCCAGAAAACACGAAACAAAGGTAAGTTCATACACAGTTTCTATTCACATACACTTGACTTCCAAACAAACATTTCAGTTTCATACTGTGATTATTTCTCCTTTAAGTTATTTCTACTCAGATTTTGTAATTTTTGTACAAAGAAAACGCTATTTAACATGTAAACTTGTGTGAAAAAGGTTTTATTTAGTTTGCTTTCTTATGCGGTGCATACACATACGCTTATTGTAATCCAGTATACTTAGTATAACAGTCTGTTTTACTTCTTTATTCATTAAGAACTAAACCCCCCACTGTGTTTCATCCCCAGAGTGAAACACAGTGTAATTATATCGTTTTACCTTTTTAAATAATCTCTGGTGAATTTGAAAGATAAACATATATATGGTTTTCTACTTAAGTATCCTGACATGACTGCCTTCACCTCTGCAGAAAGCTGCTCAACATAACTGGCCATAGCAAAATAATGGCACAGAAAATAATATAAAATAGCGTATTTCTTCACTTAAAATATTCCAAAACCCACTAAAAAATAGGCTCTATGGAACAACGGGACGCAGCGTATCTATCTGTAAATATAATGTTTTCTTATTTTGTTGAAACAGAATCTCGGGGCTCTATTTTGGTATCGGCTTAGAGGCACTGAGATTATTTCCTCGTCTGCGGTTTGGTATGACTCGCCGGGGGAGGAGAGGCGTGGTTGATGGTGTGGAGAGGTGTGGTTGATGGTGTGGAGAGGTGTGGTTGATGGTGTGAAGAGGTGTGGTTGATGGTGTAGTTGATGGTGTGGAGAGGTGTGGTTGATGGTGTAGTTGATGGTGTGGAGAGGTGTGGTTGATGGTGTAGTTGATGGTGTGGTTGGTGGTGTGGAGAGGTGTGGTTGATGGTGTGGAGAGGCGTGGTTGATGGTGTGGAGAGGTGTGGAGAGGTGTGGTTGATGGTGTGGAGAGGTGTGGTTGATGGTGTGGAGAGGTGTGGAGAGGTGTGGTTGATGGTGTGGTTGATGGTGTGGAGAGGTGTGGTTGATGGTGTGGAGAGGTGTGGTTGATGGTATGGAGAGGTGTGGTTGATGGTGTGGTTGATGGTGTGGAGAGGTGTGGTTGATGGTGTGGTTCATGGTGTGGAGAGGTGTGGTTGATGGTGTGGAGAGGCGTGGTTGATGGTGTGGAGAGGTGTGGTTGATGGTGTGGAGAGGTGTGGTTGATGGTATGGAGAGGTATGGTTGATGGTGTGGAGAGGTGTGGTTGATGGTGTGGAGAGGCGTGGTTGATGGTGTGGAGAGGTGTGGTTGATGGTGTGGTTGATGGTGTGGAGAGGTGTGGTTGATGGTATGGAGAGGTGTGGTTGATGGTGTGGTTGATGGTGTGGAGAGGTGTGGTTCATGGTGTGGTTCATGGTGTGGAGAGGTGTGGTTGATGGTGTGGAGAGGCGTGGTTGATGGTGTGGAGAGGTGTGTTTGATGGTGTGGTTGATGGTGTGGAGAGGTGTGGTTGATGGTATGGAGAGGTGTGGTTGATGGTGTGGTTGATGGTGTGGAGAGGTGTGGTTGATGGTGTGGTTCATGGTGTGGAGAGGTGTGGTTGATGGTGTGGAGAGGCGTGGGTGATGGTGTGGAGAGGTGTGTTTGATGGTGTGGTTGATGGTGTGGAGAGGTGTGGTTGATGGTATGGAGAGGTATGGTTGATGGTGTGGAGAGGTGTGGTTGATGGTGTGGAGAGGTGTGGTTGATGGTGTGGAGAGGCGTGGTTGATGGTGTGGTTGATGGTGTGGTTAATGGTGTGGTTGATAGTGTGGAGAGGTGTGGTTGATGGTGTGGAGAGGCGTGGTTGATGGTGTGGAGAGGCGTGGTTGATTGTGTGGTTGATGGTGTGGTTGATGGTGTGGAGAGGTGTGGTTGATGGTATGGAGAGGTGTGGTTGATGGTATGGAGAGGTGTGGTTCATGGTGTGGTTCATGGTGTGGAGAGGCGTGGTTGATGGTGTGGAGAGGTGTGGTTGATGGTGTGGTTGATGGTGTGGAGAGGTGTGGTTGATGGTATGGAGAGGTGTGGTTAATGGTGTGGTTGATGGTGTGGAGAGGCGTGGTTGATGGTGTGGAGAGGTGTGGTTGATGGTGTGGAGAGGCGTGGTTGATGGTGTGGAGAGGCGTGGTTGATGGTGTGGAGAGGCGTGGTTGATGGTGTGGTTGATGGTGTGGTTGATGGTGTGGAGAGGTGTGGTTGATGGTGTGGAGAGGCGTGGTTGATGGTGTGGAGAGGCGTGGTTGATGGTGTGGAGAGGTGTGGTTGATGAGGTGTGGTTGATGGTGTGGAGAGGTGTGGTTGATGGTGTGGAGAGGTGTGGAGAGGTGTGGTTGATGGTGTGGAGAGGTGTGGTTGATGGTGTGGAGAGGTGTGGTTGATGGTGTGGAGAGGTGTGGTTGATGGTGTGGAGAGGTGTGGAGAGGTGTGGAGAGGTGTGGTTGATGGTGTGGAGAGGTGTGGTTGATGGTGTGGAGAGGTGTGGTTGATGGTGTGGAGAGGTGTGGAGAGGTGTGGTTGATGGCAGAATAACTGCCTCTAACTGGAGTAATGTTGTGCACTGACCGCCACAATTACGCACAGTAGATCCGCTGGTTAACGTTTGTGCAACCAGCACCAGACTGGTGCAAAGAACCACAGAAACCTCCGTGCTGATGTGCACATCAAACTGGTCGTTTGTTAAGCCCTCGCCCTATTTTAGGAAGAACACGCCTAAAATAACTTACCCAAAATGAATCAGGAATAGCTCCTCAACCATTAGGCTGATATGCATATTTCTGGTAGGTAGCTAAGGAATATGAATCTGTTGTAAGTAAACCTAATAAAGTAAATCTAATAGTAAATCTATTACCATTTGTGAGGCCAGGTGTCCCAGCCGGATCCGGGGCACCTGGCCAGGTGTCCCAGCCGGATCCGGGGCACCTGGCCAGGTGTCCCAGCCGGATCCGGGGCACCTGGCCAGGTGTCCCAGCCGGATCCGGGGCACCTGGCCAGGTGTCCCAGCCGGATCCGGGGCACCTGGCCAGGTGTCCCAGCCGGATCCGTGACACCTGGCCAGGTGCCCCGGATCCGGGGCACCTGGCCAGGTGTCCCAGCCGGATCCGGGGCACCTGGCCAGGTGTCCCAGCTGGATAAAAGCAGCTGGTTGCCTGTCGGCTCTCTTGCTTCCCTCGCCGGCGTCCGCACCTTTTTGGCTTCTTCGGCATTTCATTCATTTATTTCCACTTCACCACACCCTACCCTACATGATCAAAACACCACATTTACATGACTGAAACCACTGACGTACACACCTCATCCTGGCGTTACTTTAAGTTGTGTTACTTTAGTTAAATAAATCTATTTTCTATCAGTTAGCACCGTCTCTCCCGTTGTTGTCATCTCCTTCGGGCCGAGTCATGACAATATATAATACAATATCAATATATAATAAAATATGCAATATATATAACACAATATCAATATATACTACAATATACAATATATAATACGATATCAATATTGTGACGGCCCGCCTACTGTTTCACTCTGGTGACGTCATGGTTTGTCTTTCTCCGAGGTGATCAGCTGATTCCAGTAACCGGATATTAGTTCAGTTAAATAAATCTATTTTCTATCGGTTAGCACTGTCTCTCCCGTTGTCATCTCCTTTGGGCCGAGTCATGACACATTCCAGAGTAAATGGAGATGCAATACAGGAAAACATAAGAGTTTCATCCTCGCCTAGTATATAATCTAAATTTCAAAGGCAATATCACCATTTTAACCAAGATCACATGGATAATTAAGCAACTGAATGTCTTCTCCTACTCTTTGACTACAACTGTAACTGTACATTTGATGAAAATACACTAAAATACAACATTTAGGATACAATGTATAAAGATATACTCAGGCGGTCCATGTTGATCTGTTTACTGGGAGTTGTACTTCAAAAAAGTATTTATTTCCATATAGCCATGTTACAAATAACAAATCTCCCAAACACATTGAAATAGTACTAAACACAATGAATATTGATCAATATTGAATCCTATATTGATCAATATTCATATATCACTGAAGAGCTCCGTGCTATACAGGCAGATTAATGGAGAAAACGAAGGGCCACATTTGTGAATCAGCTATCAGCAGATTCGTCTCATCCAGGGGAAGACATTGGTGTAAGGCTCATTGGTGTCAGTACTTCGATACAGCCACCAGATGGCGACGAAGAGCCGAGAGCTCCGACATGAGTTTCAGTCTGGCTGGATTAAAATGGTCTCAATAAATAAGCATTAACTAACAGTTAATTAATACAATAATAAGCATTAGGGTTAGCGCTACTCTTCATTCATTCTTCCCCCACACACTCTTTTTTTGCTGTCAATGGGTTTTTTTCTCGAGACTTTTGCACACGCTAAACTGTCTCCCATTGCCGTCCTCAATCCCCTTCGCCTTTGTTCTGCACTTTTTATTTGTGTTTTCTATTCCTAAACTTATTTGTTAGTTATTCTAGTTTAATTTGTTACTTCTAGTTTTATTTAGTTATTTTAAGTATATGTTTAGTAAATTTATAACGGAACTCTCATCCATCATCCACCAGTCTATTTCTTCTCCGCAGAGATTCTTTTTATTGCGAACCCACCGTATGACAGAAAACACCTGGGGCCTCATTTATAAACCTCTGCGTGCGTCTAATTTGGCGTGCGTGCACGAGCGCTCTGCTCCTCCCAAGTCCATCCCTTAATAGTCCTTAAAAGGTCAATGCTAATTAATCACTTCATATTTATAAGTAGGAAGGAGCCTTTTCTGACCAATCATTAGACGGAAAAATGGATGCACCTTTTAAAAAGAAAGCGTTTTTCGGAGATCGAAGTGCTTCTAAATGAAGGAGACCAACGCAAGTCTATTTTGTGGCTTATTTATCAAGCTCATTATTTAAATGTTTAAGTGATGCAGTTGGTCTGGCCGAGGATTGTGATTTGAAAGGGCTGTAGTGTGTTGAACATAATTTTGCTTTAATTCATATTTCATAATGGGTGCTTTTCATAAAATAAATATATAAATGGATAAATAACTCATGTAGTGCGCAATGTACGTTGGGTCCGCAATGAGCTCCGGGGGTTACAGCATCTTCTTCTTCTTTTGGAGTTATTGGCGGTTTGCAAATGCATATAGTGCATTACCACCACCGGCCACCCTCTTGTGGTCCTCTCCGGAGTTCACTGTTTGAGAAACTTTGCGGGAGCTTTACTCCTGCAGGGGGAAAGGATGCGTAGAACTGCGCACTCTTTTCCGCAAGGTTTTTTTCTATAAATCACGACGTTGGCGGTGAAAGATGCGTACGCACATTTCATCCCTGTTTCCGCAACATTTTCGTGCACAGAGACCTTTATATATGAGGCCCCTGGACACAGTATAAAAACCAGAAGTTAGCTTTTTGCGCGCGTTTCTTCTGGGTTTAAACTGTGTTGAGTTGGTCTCTGGTCAACGATTTCGCGCATTCAGTCAATCCTGTTCGTGACGCCAAATAATGTGGTATATACACTTCTCGGCTACCAGAATGCTGGTCTGTGGATGATGAAATGATGGAGGTCCGCTCCCACAAGTGTCTGAGTAAATAACTTTTTATTTAACAGAGAACACAAGCGGTATGACATTCTATGCATCTGAATGGTCCGAATCTTCTCCGAATCTGAGTCCGAATCCCCCAATGGGGTCTGAATCTGAATACTCTCTAATGCACACACTTCGTATAGGCCTGAGCCAGACCATACGTGGCAGTCCGACAAGCTGAAACAATGCGTCTGGAAGAAGGTATAGATTTACTACTCAAAACCTTCTGAGATCTTCAGGGCATCTTCTTGCTGTTTCAGCAGGCACTCAGGATTGTCCCTATAGTTTACAGAGAGACACAGGATGTGCTCTCATGACACAGCAGTATTCTACAGATAAAGAATGAGTGAAATACAATGAATGAAAGAAAGAAGGAGAATAACCTGCAAATGTATATCAGGAAATACACCTCAGTACCTTGAAAGTAGAAAGTTTTTAGCAAAACTGCTAAAAACAACCTTTTTCACGGCGACTACTGACGACACTAACATTACTAAAGAGCAGCAAGAAGCTTGCGCTAGCACTAATGTTAGCATTGCTAATACTAGTGAAGAGGAGCGCCAGCCCAGGTTGTTCAAGCGATGCTGCTGCTACATGCGTCCATCACTGTTCTGATTACTCCAGACGCACCCATACAGCAACAGCCCAATATTCCCTTCATATGCTCCCCACACACTAAAAGTGAGTTGATTAGGGAGAGAAAGCAAGACAAACTCAACCACTGTAAATTAAAAAAAATGCATTCAAGGGAGAGGAAGAGAAAGACAGACAAAGAGAAAAGGTTAACAATTTTAACAGTATATTATGTTTATTATTTGTATGTCTCCCTAATTTACCTCTTATTGTCTTGTGTTATCTTCTCACTTTAGTTACACAAGATAGAAGACATAAGACCATAAATAACTTCTCCAATGTGGGCAGCAGCAAGCAGGTCCAGTAAGGAAATGCTATCAGAGAACCTGCTGGAAAACCAAGGTAAAGGATGACAACCAATGACAGGTCTTCCATGTGAATGGACAATAAATTACAATCTTATCGTACAGAGATAATATTGTTTATGAAAATCAGATTTTACAGTGGGTGCCCCAGCCCTATATTTCTGAGGAAAGGAAATATAGTAGGAAAATAGTAGGTGAGTAAAAAGTATAATATTTTATTCTAAATGTACTCAAGTAAGAGTAACAGTCCAGCCATTTCAAAGTTCTGCCCAATTCTGGATTCTGTTTGGGTCTTCCAGTATAACCTTATGCTGACCTTAGACGATTTTTAAAGCGATTTTGAGTTTTAGACAAATTTCCCAGTTGGAGTAAAATCACAGAGAGTTTCTGTGCGCTCCCATCACGACACTCGTTAGGTGTAAGGCTTAGTCAGAGCTGTCTTTGTACAGTCTTTTTCTCATTTTGACCATTCCGACAAAATCAAACATGTTTAATATTATCGCAAGTCTTTAGTCTTGCTCAAAAGGTGAGTGATGATCGATGCGATTTGTAAGCCTACACTGTTAACAGCCAATAGGTGTGCTCTCTTTGTCTGACATTATCAGCACAGTGACAAAGTAAACATGGCAGCTAACTTCAGTTAGCCTAGTTCATGTCTAACTTATGTACAAAACAATTGGCTGGATTAAAAAACTCCCTTTGAATGACCCCCTTGCAGCCTTGGATGCTGCTATTAACTGAAAAACGACTAGCTAGCTGCTGAGCTAGTTGACATAACTTGCCTGCAATTGTTTCTGCAAGATTGACAGACCTTGCTGTCCATGTTCTCTTAAGCAGGGCGGTATCCACATTTTGCGGTCCCTTTTTTCTCTTCTAGAAGTACAGACACACACAAATGCAGCAGTGGCAAAGAGCTGTTGCTGCTGCTCTTTCATTGTCCACACTAATGTCTTCCTGTTTTTCTTCAGGAAGAGGAGGGCTCACAGAATCCTATAATGTGTGCATCTCTAGGATTAAAAACTAGGACTTGACAGGTGACATATTGTCGTTAGATGTGAGAGTGTCAGACTAATTTACTTCCATGTAAGGTAGACATTAGTTGACTATAAACTGTTGGCTAGACCCCCTGGTTTTGTATCGTCTGCAAATCTTGCTATTTTGCTACTAACCTCCGTATCAAGATCATTTATGTAGATAAGGAAGAGCAAAGGCTCCAACACCAATCCCTGCAGTACTCCAGTACTACAATTCCTCCCACAGTTACTTTCTACCAGTGAACCAACTTTCGAAACCCACTCTGTGATAACCCCTTTAATTCCTACTGATTCCATTTTGACCTGGAGCCTCTCATGTGGTACCTTGTCAAATGTCTTTTTTTGAAATCCAAATATATAATATTATAAGCTTGGTTGGAGTCCAAACCCATTGTAGCCTCCTCAAAAAAGTCCAGGAGGTTTGTTAGGCATGACCTCTCTCCGTGAAAACCATGCTGCTATCATTTAAGATACCAAGTTCAAGGAATAATTTGTCCCTAATGATAAATTCAAGTCCCTAAATGATACAAGTTAAGCTGACAGGTATGTAATTTCCTGGGTCAGTACGGTCTCCTTTCTTTCTTCCTGAGACCTCTTGGATATATCCCATCGGCCCCCTGCCTTATTTGTCTTAAGTTTTAGAAGTTTATCTATTACTTCTCCATTCTTTAAACTGATATCCTCAATAAGATTCTGAAAACTGGATGCACCTGAAGTCATGCATGAAAACAGTAGTGAAGCTCTCCACAAAGTAGATATTAAAGGTATCAGCAATAGTGTTATCATCAGTCATAGCTCCTTTATTTTTTATACCTCTTACTCATCTTTAACTGTCCTTTTTATACTGTAGTATTGAAAAAAGCATTTAGAGTTACTCTTTGAATCTAGCGCCATCTGCATTTCAAAACACCTTTTAGCTTCCCTTATTTCTTTTTTAACTTTAGCTCGTATTCAGTCTTCTTTCCAAACTACTGCTTGAATATTCTGAATAACTTCCTTTTTTGTTTCAAACTGTCCTGTAATGACTTATTCATCCATTGTGGATGCTTCCCATTAGGGGTCCAAGCACCAAAGATGTGTTATTAATGATAAATTATTGTTATTTGCACTGTAAAAAGAAACAACATTGTTAGATTGTTTTTCAATGTTTACCCATTGCAAGAAAAGTATTGATATAAAAAAGGTTTATGGAATTATTCCCTCAGAAATTAATAATGACATTATGTTCACAATTATACTTTGTTGTCATCTAAATTATTTTCATCATATGGAATCGTGGCTGATTCGAATCGTGAACCCCACATCGTGAATCACATTGAATTGTGGGATTAACACATCGTTACATCCATGGGCGTAGGAAGCATTGGAAATGTGGGCGGGACAATCTGGGTCTGTTGTCTTCCCCCAGAAAATCCTTAACAGAGTAGATGTCATTTCCTGTGTTCTGCCTTTTAACAGGTGGTTTGATACTGTTATCTGGCTATACTAGCATGAGATCTATTGTGGGTACATTTTGTAATTTCATCCAGAGGAAGTGGTTGGCCCCAGATCACATATTTGAAGATATTAAAAAGCTAAAAGTACAGAAATTGATTCAATTACTAATTCAGAGCCATCTTTAATAATAACCACTCATTGTTTATTTAAACTTGAGGATATATTTATGCTTGCATGCAATTGCAATTTCTGTTAAATGAATTTCTTTAATGTTATCAAATCAATGAGTAAAGTGGAGAGGACAACTGTAGTCAACGTGCCCCTATGCATTCTCCAATAAACTACATTCATCTTCCAATCATTTCTACTACTAGGCCTATGAGGAATCACCAGGACCTGAGGCCTGTGTCTCAGAGCCAGATTATGTTGTTAGCCAGTTATCTTGGTGGCTTTGTTTACATTACCGTTTTACACACATAACACTTCTACCAAGAAGCACTCCACATAAATATTCAGGGAAACATTTCATGACAAAAGGCATCAATATAAAAACCATCTGCCACCTTTCATGAAAAGCAATAGTTTTGAATTCATAATACTGTAGGTTTGAGGAGTGTGTGAGCAAATCCATCAAGTTAGCTGGTTAACATCATAACAGCTTTATGGCACAGACCCCTGATGAGGCTGCTGTCAGTCAGAAGAAGACGAGAAGAAGATTACTTTGTCAATGTACACAAGGCAATTGAATTGTCTTTTCACTCCTCCTAGTACACACACATACAGTCCCCCACACATATGCATTTCATCAGAGAGGTCAGAGCGCAGAGTCGCCTGCAGTTCAGCGCGACCCTACGCTCAGTTTTGTTGGGGTTCAGTGCCTTTCTCAAGGGCACTTAGGCAGAGATGGTGGGCACCGTAGATGTGATACCACCCACCCTTAAGTCCCCAGCTCACAGCTGGAATACACCCTCTTGTCGGTGTCAGGGATTGAACCAGCGACCTTTAGGTTACTGGCCTCTTTTACCTCTAGGTCATCCTGCCTCCCAGTATAGAGACTTTGTCACAAAAACCAGAAGGCTATAAGCAACAGACGAACAAAATACAAACATTTAGTTAAATGCCAAGCTTTTTTGGTAACAATTTCCTGAACATTTTGTGGTGACGGTGTGTGACCCATCTTAACTCAGCTAACTGGCATCCGGGCACAGGGATTAAAGTAAAATTTATTTCAAGCCAAGTCATATTCCCCATCTACAATTTGTAAAACAAGTTACAGAGAAGCCCTCACATTAGCCCTCGACGCCTGCTAAACAAATAGCACAATGTGTAAAGTTATGAGATTTCAGCAGTACCCCACGCATAACCATTGCTGCTGTTCTCTAATGCACCCATCAAGTTGTAAAAAGGCTTTAACCTACACTTTATTTAAATACTCCAGACCAATAGCGCTTTAAGGGAAGAAGATGCTTTTGAACAGCTTTTCTATTGCCAGTTTGATTGTATGTAATTTCAATGCTGTAAATATGTATAAAACTGAGAATTTTTCTTTTTTGCAAGGCTTGACTTTTTAGTCTTCCAAATAATCAACCATCAACATAACTTTTCAGTGCATATGGTTTCATTTATCTTATAGGTCTACTAAGCTTTATCCACATGTAAATCTTTGTTGACCTGACAGTAATTCATCTTTTCTGAAACATTAAAATATTGGTGTCTGGGACACTGTGGCTGTATGAAACCGTGAGATAAAGAACGTAGGCTATTTGAAACGCAAATAATCATCATCAAATAATCAATAGCCTACGGGACACTGTGAGTTTAGGCTACGCTCACACATGCACACTATGGTGACCACCACATTATTATTCTGTTGCAGGACAGTAGACGTGATTTTTAAATATAATGATTTGAATATAATAGGCTAACATCTAATCTAATGTCAGCTTTTGTGTAGAATAAAGTCGAATGTGCACACGTCCATCGAGACGTGATTCATTGATTAGCCTACTTCAATACACAGTGGGGCTATCGTCTCCGTTTGTTTAGTTATAGTCAGTGTTGGTCAAGTTACTTGGAAATAGTAATTAGTTACTGATAACTGATTACTTCTCCAAGAAAGTAATCCAGTTACTTTACTGATTACTTATTTTCAAAAGTAATTAGTTACTTAATTACTTTATTTAGTTACTTTTCAAAAACATGATGCACAACCTGAATAGGCTATAAAGCCTAAATAGACCTTCCAGCCCAATTCTATTCTTTTCTGAATTTTTCGCTGTAGATAAAAGTTTTATTCCCACGCAGAATGTACAGCGGACACTTATGTTTTTGTCACTCTTTACCGAGTCAAACTCAAAGTAATGTCGGTACTTCCACTGTATAACTGTTTTGAAAAAAAAGGGTAAAAAAGGCCGACATATGCCTATACAATATGCAGCCGGCGCTCGGAAAAGGCTCGCAACAAAAAGATGAGCCACACATTTAGAAACAATTGCATGAACTATCTAAAAGCAATACCTTAGTCAGAAAACATATATGAGGCTGAACTTTTTGCTAAAATGTCAGTTATGGAAGTATTGAAAATGTTGGAGCGGCTGGCTTGACCACGCGAACCGCTTGACCGCAGTACGCGATCGGTCATTAATCAATAATCGTATTTACCGTATAACTGCACACAACTTTATTTAAAAGCAATCAAATGTAAAACATGTGTGTTTGTATTTTGGTGTCCGGTGCGTGTGGATGTGCGACTCCTCCGGCGGAGCGGTTCATGTTAATAGCGGAGTCCGGGAGGGTTCACCTTCACGGCGGAGTTACGAGGGATGTGCGACTATCGTCTTAAAAATACTAAAGTGTTTTAGTTAGAAAGATATTAGATATTCAACCGATATTCACGCTCCGAATTAGAGCGATCAGACACGGGGAACTAAAGCCGCGATCACCGCACCGCTTCAAGACTCAGTATGCAACACAACGTCCTTTTGATCGATAACAATATAAATTGATCGACACATTTCTTAACGATCAATGATCGATCATCGATTAATTATGCCCATCCCTACTTCCAAGCATTAAACGCTGCATGGTCCTGCTCTCTCCCGCACTCCATGTTATCTCTTGTTGATCTACACACGCACTGACGTCGCACCGCTCATACGTGATTGTCATGAGACACTCTAACAAACAAAATCACGGTTCAGTAACGCAGTAACGCAGTCTGTTTGGGGGAAAGTAACAGTAATCTAATTACTGTTTTTGCAATTGTAATCCCTTACTTTACTCGTTATTTGAAAAAAGTAATCAGATTACAGTAACGCGTTACTTCTAACGCGTTACTGCCCATCACTGGTTATAGTTAGTTACATAGGCTATATATATATATATCAGTGGAGGCTCCTCCATTGAGGAGAGGGAGGAAGATCCTCCTCAACATTGTTGAGAATAAAAAATGTAGATTGCCCAGACTATTGTAATGAATTAATGCCCTTAAATATGACTACTTTATTGCCTTTGAATATATAATGTTTGTTTCCCTGGTAACGGGACATTAGCGCCCCCTATCGCCTATTGACAATTACTTCAGGGAGGAACGTCCTCCCTCCGTCTCCATTGACACCCATTCATTTCCCCGAAAGTACTGGCGGCCGGTGGATAACATGGGCTTCAATGGGAGAGAGGAGGAAAATCCTCCTCTGAGGGGGCGGGACCTTAAGGGCTCTGATTCGCTCAAACATCTATCCGTCTGCGCTATGAACCAATCAGCAGGATCCCTGGCTAACGCTGTCGATAACAAACCCGGTCTGTGAAATCTGCGATAGCAAGATCCTAAATGCACAATGGAAACATTGGAAACGGAGGACATTGTTAACGTTTTATTACAAAAAGTAAGTTTTTCCTGCCTGAAACGAATTAAAACGTACACACGGAATGCGATGGGGCGGAGAGGTTAACACATCTGGCCATTATTTCGATTGAAAAGAAAATGCTGAAATCACTTAAAAAAGATCCATTTGGTATGACCAGGTCACTGATGACTTCGCAACGCAAACAGCAAGGAGGATTGACTTGATCTATAAATGAAGTCCCTCAATCTGAATAGTTAGACTTATGGTGCGTTCTATTTGTCTCGTAATCGTATATGTCTATGGTATTTCCGACATCGGGGGCGTTCTATTTGCAACTTCCGGTTCGTAACTTGGATATCCGACTCGCAGATCGGTGGACAAATGGAATGCACCATTACAGCCCATGTAAATAGTTCTGAAATAATGTTCTTGTTGTTCTTTTACTAGTTTGTTACTCTGACCGCTCTGTTTGATATTGTGGAAAGGGTGTTAGTGAATGATTCAGAGCAGGATGCATTTTAAATGGCATCACTTTGGTTCTTGAGTCTTTTCTTAAAACTATTGTAACTGAAAATAAACATAGCTAAATAACAACCAATAACTTCAGTCAGTGAGGGCAAACATAGGCCCAATGATAGGCCCAGATTTTTTAATTTACTTTTACAAATCAAGAGTAGGCCTGATTTGAATAATGTGCTTTGCATCCTTTCCTTCTGCCCTTGTAGTCCATTTCAAAGACATGCTGCCCACCAGCTTTCAAATTACAGTGATGCCACTGGTGGCTTTGTATCCATTTTATTCACATAACTATCCCTCCCTGCTATGTTGTAGTTCACCAAAACTAACCTGATAACCTGAAACAACTGAGTCTCACATTCTGATGCCACCAGACACCAACAGTGCAGACCAATGGCAACCAAGCGCACAGTCCTTCCTCCCTCACTTTAAAAACCACCAGCCGCCACTGATATATATATATATATATATATATATATATATATATATATATATATATATATATATTAGTGGTGGGCCGTTATCGGCGTTACCGCGAGACTATTATCGGCGATAATATTTTTGTCGCCGATATAACGCGGAACCGAAATCCTCTGGCAGCACCCCCCCCCCCCCCCGCTCAACAATCGGGCAGACCTACTTTCAGTCATTATTTTGGGAGCAAACACAGATTATGGACACCTTCGACATCATTCAAAGAAGCCACTTTAATCTATTTGCGCGGACTATTGTGGACCTTTTTGAAATTCAACTGGCACTTGAACATGGAATACATTTTTATTAGTGCATATAAGAAATTAGTGCCTTGTTATTATTTTTGTTAGTGCATATGAAGGAATATGCCTTTCAAGCTGAGCTGTTACTTTTGATTACCTTGGTTTTGTTGGAAATCTGTAGTTCACAGGAGAGAATGTGTTGAAGGATGCTATTAAACAATAGTATTTGAATTTAAATATACTTCCTTTGTGTTGATTCTACATTAATTCCGTGATTTACATTTAAATATCCATTATTACAAGCTTCAGTCTTAAGAAGAAAAAAAGCGATTAATCACAGCAAATTGTGCGATTAATTAGTTACTTTTTTTTTATCGATTGACAGCCCTAATATATATATATATATATATATATATATATATATAAATAGCAGGAGGAGTTCCTGTTATGAGTTGGTTGTTATATCATAAATTCATTCAAATTTATATATTTATATTTTTTTATCTTTCAGGAAAACACAGGTTGCACACGAAAATCACCACTTAACTGCTGAACAAATCATCAAAAATGGGGAACGTTTTACCAAGAGAACGTAACATGGGTGACAGCCTGAGATGCTGCAAGTGTGATAAAGTCCTGCCTCCATGCACAACCAACCACGATTTATGCAAACGTACTATTAATGGGCGGTATCTACATGTGTTCAATGGAGGTCAATACTACAGACCAGTTGGCCCCGTTTATATGTACGAGTGTGAATATTGCTTTAATAAGCCAATCAGGGATCAAGAGGAAATGAGGAGAGAGGAGAGGAGAAGAGAAGAGGAGAGACAGAGAGAGGAGGAGAGGAGAAGAGAAGAGGAGAGACAGAGGACAGAGGAGGAGAGGAGAAGAGAAGAGGAGAGACAGAGGAGAGAAGAAGAGAGGAGAAGAGAAGAGGAGCGAAAGATGAATCAAAGACTACAAGAATCACACCAACGAGCCAGAGAGCAGTATGAGAAACAACTGATCAGCGACATTTCAGAAGAATATGAGTCCAAGCGAGATGTTCTAATATGGCATCTCAATGAGTTTGAGGCTAACTGTGAATCAGGCAGTGACAGTGAGCTTCTAGAAATCCTCTCTTTGAAATGCAGTATCCCAGTTCCAAATCTCAGTCTCACTCAGCTGACAGATGATCAGCTGGGGAAGATCCTGTCAGTCCTGGACCAACTTCTGTTTGATGAATGGATTAGTGCTCCCCCATCCCTCAGCACTCTGCAGCACACTCAAGTGTTCATCACAGAGCTGTGTGCCTTGTCTCTGGAGATATCCGAGGGAGTTTCCCTACAAAGCATCTCCAATCATGTGCAGTACCTGGTGGAATCCATCAGCCAATCAGCATGTAATGTTTTTGAGAGTTTCCTGCTGACTCAAGCCCTGTATCTGAGCCTGATGCACTTTTTCACTGACTATGGCAGCTCTGATACTGATGCAGTCCTCATAGCCAAACAATGGGCTGAAGATGAGCTTTCCACTGAGCGCCTCTTTCTTATAGAATTCCTGAGCACCCTCACATCATCACTGCAGAATGCAGTTGGAAGAGCCTCTGTGTTCATTTTAAAGATGGAAATCCAGTGCTTGAACCATCTCTTATCGACACTCACACATCTAAATGGCAAGGAAACCCACTCAGAATCCACTGAAATGCTACTCAGACTTGTGCAAACAAACCAATGGACCCCAACAGAGGCAGTGACTCTGCTCAAAGCACTGTCACAGAAATATACAGAGGATGTTTCAATAACTGAAGTTCTTACGTTGGTACAAGTGTATGACATATCGCCAGAGTGGACGGATGAGTCCGGACGCTCTCTCATCCTGGCAATTGACTTTGCTGGCCCTGAGAGATTCCATCAGGATTTCCAAAAGACTCTCAGAAGGAAAGATGAGAGCAGTCTAGTTGCAGCTCTAGCAGAATTAAAAATGTTATGGAATTTGGATGATTCTGTGATTGATATAATGAAAAACATTACCGCTGGCGTCCTGCAATATTCAGAAAATGCACCAAAAGATGCACCATTTATGAAAGATTCCTTAAAATGGGTAACCTTGAATGCAGACGACATACAGAACTCTTTGTCTCAGCTCTGCAAAGCAGTTTTTGACACAAAAGGCTGGTGGCCCACAGTGAGGCAGATGCTGTGGTGGTGTGCATTGGTGCTGACTGAGAAGAGAGGAGTGCTACAACTGGTTGGTGTGGAAGAAGACCCATGTGTCACAGCCATGCTTGCAGCCACACAAGTCTGCATGGGAAACAAACTGGACATTGTGCTGAGCTGTGATGTTCACTCAGAGGAGCAAACTAAGGAGTGGTCTGACTTCTACAAGTACCTTGGAATTTCTCTCAACACAAACATGAAGAAAACTAATGCATCATACAGGGATGTCTATGAAGCGGACATTGTGTATGGTACCATCAATGACTTTGTCTCTGATTACTTCCAATACGGCATAGAGGTGATGGAAACAGGGAACCCTCAGCTTAGTCGTGGATTTATCATTGAAGAACGAAGTCTCAGTTCTTCCCCTAATCTGGAACTTACAAGGATCAAGGACAATGATTCCCTGGTGTTTGCTGCAGAGGTCCTGCAAAACCTCATGGGTAAATTTCACAGTGAAGATATGGAACTGAGATGCAGGTTTATTAAGGCTCTTTTTCAGGTGTTCCACACCAACCTAAACAAAGACACAAACACTGACAATAAAATCATCACCATCTCAAAGAAAATTACTGGAAAGGGATTGCCTTCTGATGAGGTCTTCATTCTGACCTTTCTTGAGAATCTCCTTAAAGTGGTTACTGAAGAAACAGAAAGTGAGAAAAACAGGACATCTCCTGCAGGCAAATGGTGTTGGGAGATGTTATTTGCCTGTGCGGAGCAATTCCAAGCATCAACCACTACAACAGAAGTCATCCAGATAGTTTCAAATCTTGGACCACAAAGACTTTGGTCACCAGTAGAGGCCTTAAACCTCCTTGGAGTATTAACTGACCACCATCATGATGAAGACTGTATTTCCATCATGAAGATTTTACATTTAATGGCAACATATCAGGTTTCTAGCAAGTGGACAGATGAGAACAACCAATCTCTCCTTAAGCTCCTAGATTCATCTAGAACTGAGAATCTGATCCAGCATTTAGAAAAGAGCCTTAGAGATGAGGAAATAAAAAGCATTGACACTCTTTTTGATGAAATACGGCAGATGAAAGACATTGACGAACAAACACTGAGTAAATCATACAGTGTAGTAACTCATGTAACAAACCTGATCAAAACCAGGGAAATTGAAAACCACACAAATGTCCAGCGAGCTAGGAATCTGAGTCAGAGCACGGACACAGAAGACCTTCAGGAGTTCCTGGCAGTCTTATGCAATGCTGTACACCTGCACAAGGCTGAAGGGAAGTGGTGGCCCAAAGCCACTCAAATGATAAGCTGGTGCCTGTTGGCCTTGTCTGACACTGGGAAGATCCTGGAGATGGGCACTGGAGAAGGGAAGTCTTGTGTCATAGCAATGTTTGCAGTGCTGCGTGCGCTTAGGGGTGAAAAAGTAGATGTGGTGTCCAGCTCTTCTGTGTTATGTCAAAGAGATGCAGAAGAATGGACCAACTTCTACAAGTACTTTGGCATGACAGCTGACACAAACACAAATAAAACCAAAGATAAAGATCGAAAAGAATGCTACCAGAAGGACGTGGTCTATGGAACTATCGAAGCCTTTGCTGCAGATCACCTTCGCCAGATATTTGAGATGAAGGATGTGAGGCCTGATCGCAGCTATCAGTGCATCATAATCGATGAAGTGGACTCACTGCTGCTGGATCAGGGAGTGCAGCTGACCTACCTGTCCAGCCCCATGGTCTCCATGCAGCACCTGAACATTATTCTGGCCATGATCTGGGGCCACGTCAGCCAGTATGGCTTCCTGTCTGCAGGACACCGGACATTTGTACAGGGTCCTCCTGCTTCATTCTTCAAGGCCATCTTTGACTCAATAGACACAGAAGAAACTGAAATTAATGATCCAATGGACATTTTATGTATCGCTGAAGAATCCAACACTGTGCCAAAAGGATTTACAGAAGATATCTACAAAAGTGAAAAGGACGAACTGCTTAGGAAACTGAAAACTGTGAGTCAGGATGCTGTGGTAGATTTTTTCCAAGAAATTGAGCACTATGTCCCCTATGGTTTTACTGTTTACACTTTAGAAAAGGGATTGCTCTGTCTTAGAAAGCGCAGCCCGTACAACCACCAGGACATTCCAGAGCTTACATTTCTTGTCTTGGAGGAAGGCGTGTGTTGTACTCTCTATGATTCAGAAGAAATTCTCATCAAGCCCATTGCAGAATTAATCTCAGAGAAGGTTCAGTACACCCCGTGTACAAACAATAAAGACAAAATCAGCATTCCTGGATTCTTAAAGAATCTGGTGGAGAAGAAAGTGTCAGTGTGGGTTCAGAATGCCTTTCTGGCAAAGCAAATGGAGGAAGGACGGGAATATGTTGTAGAAAACGACAATGTCTGTCCAGTGGATTTCAGATCCACTGGTATTGTAGAACTGAATAAGAAATGGGGTGATGGTCTGCAGCAGTTTGTTGAGATTAAACACCAAATCAAACTGAGCACAATTTCAACAGTGACAAACTACGTTTCTAACATCTCCTTTTTTGAAAAGTACCATGGGAAAATATATGGAACAACGGGGACACTTGGGAGCAAAGCAGACATTCTGTTTTTGCAGGACTTATATCCAAATCTCTCTGCCTGCAAAATGCCATCATCCAATAGGAAGAAGTTATTTGAGGTCAAAGGTACTCTGAAGACCTCAGCTGAAGAGTGGAAATCTGAAATAAAACGTGTGGTTATGGCTCAGATTTCCCCAAATTCATACAGAGATGGAAGAGCAGCCCTGGTGATCTGTGAAACTATCAACAAAGCCAAAGAGATCTACGAAGAGCTGAAAAGCAGCAGCATCCCAGGTAAAAAAATCACTCTCTACTGCCGCAGTGACAGAGACAGTTTGAGCAAAATAGATGAGGAACTGCTTCCTGGTGATGTCATTGTTGCCACGAACCTTGCCGGGCGTGGCACAGACATAAAAGTGTCCCAAAAGGTGAACAACAATGGAGGATTATTTGTGATCCTCTCTTTCCTTTCTGAGAACACAAGAGTGGAACTCCAGGCTTTTGGTCGAACTGCGCGCAAAGGTAAACCTGGATCTGCTCAGGTAATCATGTCCACTGAATGCCTGCAGCAGTCTTTCAGGACAGTGTCTTCTCTGGAGGAAGCTAAGAGCACAAGGGATAGACTTGCAGCAGAAAAGACAAATCACATGAAGAACGATGTCACTGAGTTGAAACTGCGGGAGGACCTGTTTTCAGAGTACTGCAAAACTCTTCAAGATATTTATAAGAACACAGATGGAGATGACAAAAGAGCTGTTGTTGCCATCATGAATGAGTTCTGGGGGACATGGTTGCAAACTAAATCAGAAGAAATTGACCAGTTGAAGAGAAATGAATTGGAAAAGAGTTTAAAAGCTGATTTGTCAGTGGCAAAAAGTCAGTCTCAAAGTCAGACTTCACCGTGTTCTAGCATTTATCACTACATCAAGTTTGGAAATATCGCGCTGAGTGAAAAACGATGGGACGACAGCACCAGGCTATTTGAAAAAGCCATTGAACAAGATGAAAGTTGGGCAGCCATAGCTTTTTACAGTCATGCGTACTGCACTATAAAGCAGCAGAATGCAGATTACCTCGCTAAGGCCAGAGATGATCTAAGGAAGGCACAGGAGTCTCTGAAGTATCTCAGTGAGGAATCCATGGTCTGTCTGCAGTTTGTAAAAATGTCCTCTGCAGACTCAGCCAACAGTAACCCAACCAGCCTTGAAAAACAGTTAATGACCAAGTGCAGCATGTTCAGTTACTTTGACAAAAACATTAGTGAGGCCATCCAAAAGCTGGATGAAATAAAAGAAAGAGGGGTGGATGCAACGGCCAACAAATCACCAATTTTCTCCCTGGTTTCGAGTACTGATGAAGATCTAGAAGTGGAAGCCGAAAACCTCTACAGTCGAGGTCTGCAATATGTATTTACTGTGGAGGAGAAGCCTCGTTTCCCATGGGGAGCTCTGCTGGTGTTGTTGCTTGGAGTTTTACAGATTATTGGAGGAGCATTGCTCACTGCATTTACGTTTGGTACATTAGCTCAAGTTGGCATGGGACTCATCACTGAAGGAATATCAGACTGCATCTATGGCATAGAGTCCATGGTGACAGGAGAATTCAGCTGGAAATCATGGGCTATAGAAAAAGCAATTTCTATTGGTGTTTCTCTCATTGGGTTTGGAGTTGGAAAGCTGATTGCAAAGGGCTTCAAAGCTTCTAAAATGTTAATTAAGGGATTCGGCAAGCAGCTGAAGTCGATGCCAAAGTTTCTCTCCAGACAGGCTAAAGACGGTTTCAGTGCTGTCACAAAGACAAATATGAAGAATGCAGTAAAACACACTGCTAAGAAAATGGCAAAGGAAATCATTACCTATGGATTTGGGAAGGCAGAAAAGGAAATACTGACAAAAATACTAAACAGCATAAAAAATGAGGTGAAAAAGGAAGTTGTTGACAACGTGAATTCCAACATGGAAAAAGAGCCCTTGGCTAAATTAGTAGACTTCATTATCCTCTCACACCTTGAGGATAAAAAGCAACTTCATGATCTCCTGGAGGACAAGAAGAGAATGGATGAACTGCTGGCCGTTTTCAGAGAGTTAAGCAACACTGCAGTACAGCCATTCCTTGCAGACCTCAGCTGGCAGAACAAGTTGAACTCATCCATTTCCAAAGTGATTGACGAAGCTAAAGCAGAGACCAAAGGAACAGCACGTGTAATTCTGACAGCCATCCAAGCTGTCAACATGGGGGCACTGGCAGTAGACGCCATCAGTGCAGTTCTCAGCCTCTCTAGCAAGTTTTTCTCAAACCTTCATGAACAGCTGAATATATTTAAAACAGAAAAAGGTTTTTCAGAGAAAGTGAAGATAAATGAGCTGTCTGCTTCAGACACTAAGATGCTGAAAGAATTCAAACAGTATTTAGCCGACACCATCAGTGCTTTATTGGCTGATGCTTTGGTAGAAGTGTTACACCAGAAGTTCTCCAGTCACTTTGTTTCTCGTGTTCAAGGCCAAGTAAAAGGCGTCATTGGCCGTTATGTAAGAATTGGCTTAAAGAGTGACATAATAGAAAAACTCAGAGCCGGACAGAACAACAGATACATCGCATACATGCCAGTAGACCCAAATTGTAAACATAAACTTGCAGGAGAGGCAGGTAAACACTCACAGTCACATGCTGAAAAGATCAAGAACCCCATGACTGTGGGAACCATTCTTGATATCAAAGTCCTGTCAGAAACCATTGGCACTAAGGTTGTCATCCTAAAGGCTCATTTCCACCGGGGACGTGAGCGTCGCATTACGGCGGTCGCCGCTGCTGATCGCTGCCACTCTAGTCAATGAGAGCATTTCCACCGGGCGCGCTTGTAACATCTCAGCTGCGTCCCAGGAGCGTTGCGCCACAGCCGCAACGCTATCTTTACGCAGCATTCTATTTTTGACGCGAGCCGCTGCTGAAACGTCGTTTATAACTGACTTTATCCATAGGCTACAGAACAACACATTAGGACATAACAACAATAAACAACACTAAACACAATTAAACCAGACAAAAAAGAAAACATTCACTATATGGCCTACCAACTCATGGTAGAAGCACACAAATCTAGGAAAAATGACCAAATCAACAGCAAATCAACTTCTGACAGAAAAAGCAACAGCAAGTCAACTTCGGAAAGGCAAAGTAACCTTTTATTTGTTTGTTCTATATTGACATCTACAAATCATCGCATGGTCTCCTGATTCTTGCGTGGTCTTGTAGTTCATGCGTGATCCCGCGAATCCAGCCGCCTCGCAGCGCTACACACAGGATAGCCATGGCAGACTTACCAAAATGCAGGAACTGAGCCCAGACACTAAACCCACCAGTCAAACTGTGACACTGATCTACAGACCAAAGAGTGCCCAATACCCAGACGGCCATTATGATGTGCGCATCAATAACCAGACAGTGAGCATAGTCAGCAAGAGCAAGAGCTGCCTGTTTCATGCTTTGGCACGAGGCATGAGACCAGAGGACAGTGAAGAAGAGATAACTTTGGAAGCAGACCGCCTTCGATCTTTGGAGGCCGACACTTTCCTCAGACACCCAGGCCAATGGGAGTCTTTCGTCAAGCGCAAAGAGTGTACTGAAGCAATCAGAGGAGGGGACTGGTACATGGTAGAGGGAGCTGCAGGAAAAAAAGATCATAAAAGATAACAAAAAGGTGCTTAAGAAAGAGGTTGGAAACATAGAATCATACAAAAAATGGCAAAAATATGCAATTCAAAATCCAGGAATTGGACAATTCATCAATGCAGATCACCAGCCTCCACTGAGTAGCATATTGGAAGCTAGAAAATTGAACCAGAATAGCAAATTAGCAGAAGCCATGCTTGAAGTGGGAACACAGTCATCTCCTCTAGATACCAACCTGATTCCTAATGTGAAAAAATCCCATGGCCGTGAACTTCCAACTGTTTATGTGCCTACAACAATACATCGTGAGTTTCCCAGTACAAAATCAAAATCCTTCAGAAGATGCTTAGCTACCACCATAAGCAATGATGATGTTGTGGGCACCTTCAAACTGACAATCCTTGGTGCAATGCCGAGATCCAAGTTGAATAGCACCAAGAACATCATAAACGTTCAGAACAACCAGATAAGTAAAACCAGGCTTGCCACTTTTTAAGACAGTTTTCCGCAACACAGTACAAAGATGGTACAGAAATGGTTCAACCAGCTTCAAGGAAAGGAAGTCATGACAAATGCCGATCTTACCACCATTACTGCATGGATCAACAACCAGGGCTACAACAATCAAAACGATCCACACAGGAACCAAGTCTCCAACCTCCTATAATGAAAAGGTAAGATCACATTTAATATGATACTAAAATAAAACACGTATACAGCATTCATATATGAGTGTTTATGGTATTAGAATGGTTAATAAAGGGGCGGGAGGTACATGGAGTAGAGCCACATGTTCATAGTGCAGTTGTGCATCCCATGTACAAGTTCCGGCCATGCCTGCCGGCTATGGCAGGAGGCCCAAATCGATGAGGGAACAATTGGCTCAGCCACTGGAGTAAGCAGAAAACGATGGACCAAGAAGTGCAAGAATCACTATTGTCCCCCAAAATCATAAATGTTGTTTTAAATATCTCTATATTTATATTAACTGAAAAGGTACACATTAAGAGACCACTCTTACACTGTATACTTTGCATTATGGTGAGCAGTTGACCAGAGTGGATTTGTGTTTTCTTTACAGTGTATTGACACCTGAGAATATGACCGGTGAACAAGTACAATGAAAACTACGGAGATCTTCCACCTCCCTGATAATCATCAAGAGACCTGTCTGGATATGTATCATGAGGATTGCTTTTCCTTTTGGTTCAATTCAAAATAGCTTAATTTTAGAAACAACTGTTGGGAGAAGGTAAAAGTCAAAAATGCATTCTGCCCAGGCTCTCTGCTCCATACTCAAGAGAGCGGTGAGAGAGAGTCTGTACCTCAGAGACTCTGAATTGCCCAAGCTGCAGCGGATGTGTGTGTGTTGTGCTATTTAGCTGTGCTGCAGAGGTGCAGCTAATGTATGACAAATGCATTGTATACTTTGAGATTATTATTTTCTGCTGCACAATCGCGTTTTTGAGGGGCTTAGGATGCTCGAAAAATCACGGAAATTGGCACACTCATCAGAACTGCCGAAAACTGCAAAGTTCTGCAGTGATTAGCGCCACATAGTGGACACAGGAAGTGATATTTAACTTGTTTGTGCAATGTCCAATATTCATGAAAATGCATATGCATGTCGGGCGACCTCCACTAAATGTATTGCTTAATTAATGACCCACTTTTGTAGCGACCCGCGGTTGCCTTTAATCAATTTTGTGTTCTTATGCCTCCACTACTGACATAAAAATGTATGGTTTGCTATATTTTGACGGTGCTTCAGAGTGAGTGATATATACAGCTGTGTTATTCTGTGTAATTTTTGGCTATGCCTCAGTAAAATGACATAAGAAAATGTATGGGTTGCCATGTTAAAAAAATGTATGGTTTGCTATGTTTGACTTTGCTTTAAAGATGATTTTGTGTACCACAAAAAAAAAACTTACCCTTCTTCCTCTTCATTTGCTGCCCTTCACCTGTGGTACTGGTAGACACAGTAGTCAGAGAGATAGCGGGTCTGGGGGGGGGGAGCGCTGTGTGGGCACACCTGTGACAGAGGTGGTAGAAAACATCATGAATGCACACTGTAAGATCACTGCATATACCACAAGATTATTTGATATGAATGGTATCATTGTAGGAGCCATTAAGCATGTGTATTTATCTAGTGCATATAATAGTTGTGTATGTATTTGTGAATAGACTGCAGCATTTGACCACTAGGTAGTAGTATGTGTATGTACCTAGTCTTACGTAACACAGGTCAGGTAATGCTGGTCAGGTGTTTTAAGGTCACAGGTGAACAGGAAAATGAGCATAGGTGGCGGGAACACAGCCTGGCTCCGCCCTCCGACGTACTTCCGCTCAATTTTCATTTCCCTTCAGTACTAGGTCTGGGTATTCGGCATATTCGCGGGTTTTCTCCCGGTAAAGTTTTACCGGTCCAATCAGCGAACAGGAGGCGCGGCCTGAGAACAGTGACGTAGAGGTCGTAAGTACGGAGGCGGGCGGAGGCTAATGCTAATGCTCACTGCATCTGCCGTTTGTATACTGCGCGCAACGTGGTTTCTGGCGCATGAAATACGTCACGACCAAACGTTAGCGATTGGTTATGGCAGATTCGGAGTGGCACTGGGCAGAGCCAATAGTTTTAAACTTCAACAGAGCACCCGCCTTCAGTTAGTTAACAATTGTCAATGGTGAGTGGCCAGACTCTCTGTACAAATGAAATGTAGTACGAGAGGCTGGTGACCAGGCTAGGGAACACACGGTTCTTACTGTAAATTAATCAAAGCAAATACAGTGGATAAGTAATTCTGTTAAATAGCAAACAAGCCGGATCAGCGCTGTGGGGCACACCTGTGACAGAGGTGGTAGAAAACATCATGAATGCACACAACTGTAAGATCACTGCATATACCACAAGATTTTATAGGTCGAGTTTGTAGAAATTGTACAATAACAATTTAGGTGGGTTTCAGACGTGACACCACATATTTGAGTAGTTTAATGCAGCAAGGATCATTACATGCTCCAAATCAACTAGCCATACAAAACCTCTGCTCATCCAGCTTCACTGCTTCCTGTCGCCTACCGAATTGAATTTAAAATTCTGCTCCTTACGTTTAATGCCCTACATAAACATGCTCCCCCTTACCTCACTGACCACACACACACACACACACACACACACACATGCAGTGCTGTCAAATGAACTTCCTGTCTCACAATAATCCGCAGCGCACAGCGCGTTGAATTTTCTGATTATATTTTGTGACGCAACAATCTAGCTTTTGCAACAACTGCAATCACCGCGTGCCCTTCAAATGTAAAGAAATGTCATTGCAGTGAGCCATGCCATTTAGATTACATGCTTATACTGTCCTATAGGCGACAGCTGTCCAGACACAAGCACATATCTATCACCGTATGAACGTTGGTATTGGGAATCCGACTGAATCAATTGCTGTCGTCTAGATTAAACTAATTATTGTTTTTCCAAAAGTGTAGCGCTGCGAAACGTAAACATTCACTATATAAGTCGTCTTCTATAAAAGTCAATTTAGCGGCAGCAACAAATGCTTACGGCCACACCACCCTGAACACACCTGATCTGGTCTGATCTCAGAAGCTAAGCAGGGTCAGGCCTGGGTAGTACTTGGATGGGAGACCGCCTGGGAATGGATCATGACCCCCCCCCCCCCCCCCCCCAGTCTCTATTGCTCAACCTGGGATCCATCGAAAGCTGATCAAAGAGAAGGACGCCCCCTGGTGTTCACTGGCCTCAAGTTGTATTTACAGAAATGTCATGCATAAGGCCTAGATGATTGAAATCCACTCGGCTGCTGAATGTTGTTTGCATTATTTGCATAGTTTGATGTAGACTGATGAGATGTATATAGTCAAGTGGAGAAGTGTACAATTATTACATGTTTGGCCTGAACTCTATAAAGGGTGTAAGGATGTATTCAATGTAAGCAAGCAGAGACTCCAAATTACTTCAAATACTTTTATTTATATTATTTTATTCTTTAACCAGAATGTGTTTGGTTTAAAATGCATTCAAAATGTACAAATAACCCAATGTAAAGGTTTCAACATGAACATTTTCCATTTACTACATATGCACTCAGATTCCATGTATGGGGCACAGATATATTATTTGTATGACACACAAACACAAGTAGACCTGATTAGTTTTAAAGCTCACTCACCACCACGAGGTTCAGGCCACGAGTGAGACGACGAGAGACAAACATTTACGAACATTTGCAAACATTTAGTTAAACATGGAGCTGACAAAGACATACAAACAGCACATACAGACATGTATGACAAAAACACAGATTAACTGAACATAAACTAACAATAAAGGGTATGTAAAGTGTGGTGCAGCAGTTACGCATCAACCAGCGATTAGGTTGTGTTTAAAGCTGAAAATGTTCTACATGTGCATATTTTTTAATCTTTCTCATTTATTGTACAAACACTGCACATATTCCAAATAAACAAACAACTCACAGAAGTTATATTTTTTAGCTCTGATTGTCAACAACAAAGTGCGTCATCATTTCAAATACTTTGTCATTCAAACTGGCTGAACAACATTTTCACTCTTGGCTGGGACAGTAACTTCCTTGAGTCTCCAGTTGCCTGGCAACCAGGAAGGTACAAGAAGTAGGATGTAACTCACTGATCAACTCCTCTGTTTCAAATATGATCCTGCTCAGTGTGAACTTTGAAATGAGAGATTATTTTCCATGCTTTCAACAATCTGTATTTCAAATTACAGCTGAAATGAAACATAATTTCTTAGGGATGGGCCTAAAAGAAAAAAAAAAAAAACCTATAAACCTGATTGCAATAAAGGTTTGAATTGAAATAAAGTGCATATGTCAGAGTACAAGGAAAAAAGATAGACGTATATATATACTGTATATATATACACCCATGTACATGGTAGCAATACAAAAGATGTAAGTTGAGGTGACTAGCTTTATGTGTTTTCCTTGTGAGTTAACTGAGGTGTGAGTGCTGGTGGTTGTCAGTCTGGGGTAAGAAGCTCCATATTCTGCATATGCCATTCGATATAAATGTTTTTCCCCCATATTGCCTAAATGTTTATGTGGCAGGGTTGCCCTCACCACACGCCACCTAAGTGGCTTCCTTTTGGGGCCCTCCGACACAGGACACGGGTAGATGTTGTTCAAGATGTTTAATGGAGTTTCAGGCAGATGGTATACGCCGAGCTGATGGTACAACAGGTCATGACAGTGCTCCTCCTGGAGTGTGTGTGGTGATAGCTGGTTTATCCTGGGTGCCATGATTGCTCTGCACCACAGGTGTGCAGCCCCACCCAGCCAGAGTCCAATCAGTCTGACTCAGGCCAGGTGAGGCTGTAGACCAGCCATCAACAGCACACACTCCACATACACCCTCCACAGTATACAGTTATAAATATGTGTTGTGCTGTGGCTATAGTGTAACTACTAGCCTACATATGTTGTTGATAGTTCACTGTTACAAGCCTGTGTTTTTCTGTTACTGTCTTGTCTTCCTGTGTTTTTGTTTTGCTGTTCTGTCTCCCCCAGGTGTTCAGAAGTCGCCTTGTCTGTCCTGTCATCGTCTTCCCAAGCTGTGACGAATCTGCAATCAAGTCCCTTCCCTATATAAGCGTTCTGTGTTTCATTGTTTGGGGGGGGGGAAGTATGGAGAGAGGTTGTTAGAGGTTGTTGAAGTATGGAGAGAGGTTGTTAGATGTTGGTGAAGTATGGAGAGCGGTTGTTAGTAGTGATGGTGAGATGAAGCCTCGTGAAGCGTCAAAGCCTGTCAGCCAGATGAACCACCAAAGTGGTTCGACCCCAAAGCTTCAAATAAGTACGCTAGGGACACCTAGTGGTGAATGAAATTATGAAGAAAGTTAAAAAAAAAAATCCGTTAAGCCTCGCATATGGCGGCATTGAAACCGAAGGTAACCAGTGGCATCCGTCACGCCAGGGTTTTGAACCCTCCACCTGGCCCACTACAACATTACTGACATGAAAGTCGATCGCTCTAACCACTGAACCGAAACGCCTAAGCTTCCTGCTCATTGATTAATACCGTTCTTAACCGTAGGCGTGTGAGGATTTCCAACGTAAATGCTAGCTCAGTTGGCCTCCGTTACATTTGATTCATGTGCCAATACATCAAATCATTTGAGAATAAAAGTCATTTTGGTGATACATGTGTGTGAGTGTACCTTTCAAAAATAGGTGGAAAATAAGTAATTCGGCAAAATGACTCATTCACAAGCAACATGACAAGGATTCGAAACGGCAACCCTGTGCACACAGGTCTAGCAACTTAGCCACTACACCATCAATGGCTTGTCTCATTGCTTGACAGCACTTAACAATCATCATAGATAGATCAACTAAAAGTGATACATTACATGATGACTGAGACTGAGTGTGATTAATTCAATAGTGTTTTCTTTTTGTAAATGATGTGTTTAAGAAAACATGGGACAATGAAAGTGGGGGGGGTTCTGGCTAAGTATTTTTATTAAGAAATAGAATTTGCTCCAAAACCTTTGGGCTTAACCGGTTTCTCTTCTTGGAAACCACCTCTCCCGCCTTTGAAAAAATGCGCTCGCAGGGGACAGAGGATGCAGGAGTACACAAAAATTTCAAAGACAGTATGTATAGGTGTGGATATAGTGGTTTGTGTGTGTTCCAGTATTGAAGTGGGTCATCACTTCTGTTAATGTGTGGTTCTTTTAAATATCTCTGGACCTCTACAATGGCATCGGCTGTCGTATTGTGCGTTTGTCTGGTCCTCTGTACCGTTGCGTCCAGATGTCGCCAGAGTCCACCTATAGGGAAAAAATACATATTAGAAATCATAACTAAATGGCAACAAAATCAAAGTCACTATGAATTTACCAGAAGACGTGGAAGGTTCTTCATCTTCATGGACCGCTGCTGGTGTGGAGAGGTGTGGTGACTGTAGGCCTACATTGCCTTGGCCTATAACAAGACCACACTCAGTGGTGAGCCTCTTTATAGCATCCTCAACCTTGGAAGGACTGAGGAAACCTAGGGTCTTGAACCGTGGGTCAAGGAGAGTAGGGAGGGTCAGGATACTGGTCTTCTGGTAGTGGCTGAGGGATTCCATTAGCCTCAATTGTAGGTTCTTTGTTAGATGTTTGGCCATGTCAGTGTGTATGTGTGCAAGTTGTTCCCCAAGGTTGAGAGAGACCATTTTCAGCAACGGTAGAATCTTTGAGGCTGACACCCTCTTTTCAGCGGACAGTTCAACCGTTGCCTCATTAAATGGTCGAAGCACACCAAGACACTCCTGGATGATGGAAAATTCCATGGCAGTTATCATTGCTACTTCGGATGGAAGAGAAGCCATAGCTGCACTTACAGCTTCTCTCTCAGAATGAAGTCTCTCGAGCATGATATAGGTGCTGTTCCACCTTGTCTCGACCTCTTGGAGCAGCTTATGTAGTGGTCTTCCCATCCTTTCCTGCATCTGGGAAAGCCTTTCCTTTACACAGAAAAGGACATTTAAAATATTAGGTGGACAGTGCTACAACAGTCACAACAGTATAATGATATAATAAAGAGAAAGAAAGAGAGAATATAATGCACAAGCCATATACCTTAGCGGTGGTACTTGACCGAAAGAGGGTCACAATTCTTCTGGCACTTGAACGTAGATTTTCAAGTCCAGGGGTCTCATCCATGCTTTTTTTAACCATCAGGTTGATGGCATGAGCTACACATACAGCTTGCTTTAGGTGCAACTCCCTGCCACATGCAAGCATGTTTGAAGCTGCATCTGTGACAAGGCATGTCACCTTATAGATAGATAGACAGATAGATAGATAGATAGATTGATTCATTATTGTTGCCCAAGGGGAAATTCAGGAGAAAAGTTTAAAAGTCTAAAATACACACCTTGTGCCTGATGCCCCACTCCTCCATAATGGCACCCTTAGCTCTAGCCATGTTAAGGGCTGTATGGCTCTTAGGGAAATGCTCAACTCCAAGCAAAGTGGTATTCAGCACACCATCTGCTATGAAGTGGCAGGTCACTGCCAGATAGGCCTCCATGTTCATAGAGGTCCACATATCAGCGGTAAGGCTGACTGCAGTAGCCTGCTGAACAAGTGCCTTGGCCTCCCTCTTGGCTTTCTGGTAGCGTTCCTCTACCATGGCCTTTAAAGCCTGAGAAAACAATTAAGACATTATAGAGCTTTGAAGAGATATTTAATGTAGGTTTATAAATGATAACATAATAATATATACCTGTCTGGTGGGCAGAACATATGAAGGGTCAAGTAATTTGACCAACCCCTTGAAACCCTGGTCATTGACCACGGTGAAAGGCTGGCAATCCTTGACCACCATGTCCACTAAGGCCTCATCCAATTCTTTTTTCCTGGAAGCTGGGCAAAAGAGACAAAACAAGTGAAGCAGTAACTTAATGGAGTAGCCCTCTTATAGGCTAATGCATCATCCATTAAAAAATACAAAGACCAAAACGCACCACTACAAGTCCCAGCAGATGCTGAGGGTGTCTCCTTTCCCTCATGAAGCGCACGGTAATGCCTTAGCATAGAGGAGGTGTTATTATTGTACCCGAGCGTCTTATGGCATAAAAGGCATTGCACCTATACAGACAAAACAGCCAATACAAAATACCACATTAAATGACATTATCAATGAAAAAATGAATAGCAGTAGGTCTATGAATAGCCAAACCTTATTGGGAGAAATTAGATCAAAATGCTCCCAAACAGGCGAAAACCTTCTCTTCTTAGCATGCTCCATGATGAATATTGCTGCACTTACTATCTCTAATCTATCTAATACCGAATCACTGATCAAACTGTCTCCAACTACTGACAAAAACGCACAAATTTGTATTCGTGTACGGGACATCTTTATAGTCAAAAGGTCCCGCCAATAGTGAACCCACATCGCGGGACAGCAGCCCGAGGCGAAGCCTCGCGCGTCACAGGCGACGTCATTTCGCCAAGGTGAACCAGAGCTCGACACGGAGCTTCGCTGGGGGAGGAGCCAAAGTACTCGACACACGCCTCGATGCCTCGACGCAAACCATAACATCACTAGTTGTTAGAGGTTGTTGAAGTATGGAGAGAGGTTGTTAGAGGTTGTTGAAGTATGGAGAGAGGTTGTTGAAGTATGGAGAGAGGTTGTTGAAGTATGGAGAGAGGTTGTTAGATGTTGGTGAAGTATGGAGAGAGGTTGTTAGAGGTTGTTGAAGTATGGAGAGAGGTTGTTAGAGGTTGTTGAAGTATGGAGAGAGGTTGTTAGAGGTTGTTGAAGTATGGAGAGAGGTTGTTGAAGTATGGAGAGAGGTTGTTGAAGTATGGAGAGAGGTTGTTAGATGTTGGTGAAGTATGGAGAGAGGTTGTTAGATGTTGGTGAAGTATGGAGAGAGGTTGTTAGAGGTTGTTGAAGTATGGAGAGAGGTTGTTAGAGGTTGTTGAAGTATGGAGAGAGGTTGTTAGAGGTTGTTGAAGTATGGAGAGAGGTTGTTGAAGTATGGAGAGAGGTTGTTAGAGGTTGTTGAAGTATGGAGAGAGGTTGTTGAAGTATGGAGAGAGGTTGTTAGAGGTTGTTGAAGTATGGAGAGAGGTTGTTGAAGTATGGAGAGAGGTTGTTAGAGGTTGTTGAAGTATGGAGAGAGGTTGTTGAAGTATGGAGAGAGGTTGTTAGAGGTTGTTGAAGTATGGAGAGAGGTTGTTGGAGGTTGTTGAAGTATGGAGAGAGGTTGTTAGAGGTTGTTGAAGTATGGAGAGAGGTTGTTAGAGGTTGTTGAAGTATGGAGAGAGGTTGTTAGAGGTTGTTGAAGTATGGAGAGAGGTTGTTAGAGGTTGTTGAAGTATGGAGAGAGGTTGTTAGAGGTTGTTGAAGTATGGAGAGAGGTTGTTAGATGTTGGTGAAGTATGGAGAGAGGTTGTTGAAGTATGGAGAGCGGTTGTTAGAGGTTGTTGAAGTATGGAGAGAGGTTGTTGAAGTATGGAGAGAGGTTGTTGAAGTATGGAGAGAGGTTGTTAGAGGTTGTTGAAGTATGGAGAGAGGTTGTTAGAGGTTGTTGAAGTATGGAGAGAGGTTGTTGGAGGTTGTTGAAGTATGGAGAGAGGTTGTTGGAGGTTGTTGAAGTATGGAGAGAGGTTGTTAGAGGTTGTTGAAGTATGGAGAGAGGTTGTTAGAGGTTGTTGAAGTATGGAGAGAGGTTGTTGGAGGTTGTTGAAGTATGGAGAGAGGTTGTTAGAGGTTGTTGAAGTATGGAGAGAGGTTGTTAGAGGTTGTTGAAGTATGGAGAGAGGTTGTTAGAGGTTGTTGAAGTATGGAGAGAGGTTGTTAGAGGTTGTTGAAGTATGGAGAGAGGTTGTTAGAGGTTGTTGAAGTATGGAGAGAGGTTGTTAGAGGTTGTTGAAGTATGGAGAGAGGTTGTTGAAGTATGGAGAGAGGTTGTTGAAGTATGGAGAGAGGTTGTTAGAGGTTGTTGAAGTATGGAGAGAGGTTGTTGAAGTATGGAGAGAGGTTGTTAGAGGTTGTTAGAGGTTGTTGAAATATGGAGAGAGGTTGTTAGAGGTTGTTGAAGTATGGAGAGAGGTTGTTGAAGTATGGAGAGAGGTTGTTAGAGGTTGTTAGAGGTTGTTGAAGTATGGAGAGAGGTTGTTAGAGGTTGTTGAAGTATGGAGAGAGGTTGTTAGAGGTTGTTGAAGTATGGAGAGAGGTTGTTAGAGGTTGTTGAAGTATGGAGAGAGGTTGTTGGAGGTTGTTGAAGTATGGAGAGAGGTTGTTGAAGTATGGAGAGAGGTTGTTAGAGGTTGTTGAAGTATGGAGAGAGGTTGTTGAAGTATGGAGAGAGGTTGTTGAAGTATGGAGAGAGGTTGTTAGAGGTTGTTGAAGTATGGAGAGAGGTTGTTGAAGTATGGAGAGAGGTTGTTAGAGGTTGTTGAAGTATGGAGAGAGGTCGTTAGATGTTGGTAGTGTGTTAGCTTGTTAGCCCGTTTGGTTTGCATAGTTGCCTGTTTTTGTTGATCGCTTGCCCAGTGCTGTTCAGTACTAGGTACTGCGGGTTAGTTGATTTATTTTCTTGATGGTTGTTTGCCTGGGGGGGAAGGGTCAGGTAACACACCCTGGGGTATACATATACATCACGTAGGAAACTGCTGTCTAGACCAGAGGTCTTCAACAGGGGCTCCGTGACCCCTAGGGGCTCCGCGGAGGTACTGCAGGGGGGTCGCGAAAGTTTTGGTTGATTAGGCTTTTTTTTAATATTCCCCCCGCAATTTTTTCCACAAATTGAAATGTCTTTAAATACACATTAACATGAATCCAACACACTGTAGTGAACAGATAAATGGAGGCAGAAGATGTCTGTCAGTCAGCAATGCACACATTCAGCGACACACAGGAGCTCTTTCAAGCACCGGTTCATTCACATCCCATCAACGAGGAATCAGAATCAGAAATACTTTAATAATCCCAGGGGGAAATTACTTTCGTTACATTACTCCAAATGTAATAGACATATATATATATATATATATATATATATATATATATATATATATATATATATATATATATATATATATTAGTGCTGCATTCGCATTAATGTCATAGTTAACTCGCAATTATTTGCAAATAATCGCACATTTTTATCTATTCTAAATGCCCCTTGATTTTTTTTTGTCCCATTATTTTTTCTCATTTTAATGCTCTTATCAAAATGGAAAAGTGGATCGACTTGCTTTGTGTTGTCGCCTCTGACGAGGGGGCGGAGAGGTAATTCAGACTGGACGTGCTGCGATGTAGGCTGGCTCCGCCCGCCTACGTACTTCCGCTCAATTTTCATTTCACTTCAGTACTAAGGTCTGGGAGTGCTGTATGTTAGAACGATTTCTTTTCCCTCAAATGTGCGTTCCAATCAGCGAACAGGAGGCGCGGCCTGAGAACAGTGACGTAGCGGTCGTGCGCGAATTTCAGTTACTGAGCGGAAGTACGGAGGCGGGCGGAACCAGGCTAATGCTAATGCTAATGCTCACTGCATCTGCCGTTTGTATACTGCGCACAACGTGGTTTCTGGCGCATGAAATACGTCACGACCAAACGTTAGCGATTGGTTAAGGCAGATCCAGAGTGGCACTGGGCAGAGCCAATAGGTTTTAAACTTCAACAGCACCCGCCTTCAAGTGAGAAATCCACTTGAAGGCGGGGCCGCGCCTCCTGTTCGCTGATTGGAAGGCACATTTGAGGGAAAAGACATCGTTCTAACATACAGCACTGCCAGACCTAGTACTGAAGTGAAATGAAAATTGCTAGCCGGGCGGAGCCAGGCTAGCTGCGATGACGGCTCAGTTCACAACGACAAAACACACAGATCACTTTGGTGTTGTCAATGGAACCATTTGGAAACTTTTTAAAAGTAAACTTTCCATTCAGAATATTATTGGCGTCCATTTCGGCGTCTCGCGCTCGCCATCCACTCAAAACGTAACGTCTACTACTCTTAAACAAGTGTGTGCAGTGTGCTGTTGTTTTGTTTCCGCTCTAGATCCGGTGTGGTGTTGTAGTTTATGACGGAATGAGGGGTGTGTGTGTGTGTGTGTGTGTGTGTGTGTGTGTGTGTGTGTGTGTGTGTGTGTGTGTGTGTGTGTATCTGTCTGTGTGTGTGTGTGTGTGTGTGTGTGTGTGTGTGTGTGTGTGTGTGTGTGTGTGTGTGTGTGTGTGTGTGTGTGTGTGTGTGTGTGTGTGAGCGAGCCTGGGTTGAGCGCGAGGAACATTAGGAGAGAGTTACGGCTAACTTTATGTTGGAGTTGTGTTGCCGTGGTTACGGCCGACAGTAACCTGTTCTGTTGTTTGCCGAACACCACTGCGTCGTCTTTCCAACGCGTCCTGGCGGACGCTACGTTATGTTTCTGACAGGCAGTGGCGTGGCCACCCTACTCACTGTACCTCGCACATGAATATATGAACCTGTGTATTATTTCAATATCTACAAGGTACATTTATACATGGCACTAGAGGACCAGTTTAATATAAAACACCATTTTACACAATATATATAAGTAGGGGGTCTCCGCTCCATCTCTCTATCAGTTTGGGGGTCCTTGGCCTGGAAAACGTTGAAGACCCCTCCTCTAGACACATTAGGTTAGATACGAACAGTTGTCACACCTTGTTTATTGGAGCAGTTAGGTCAGGTTCCAGACAGGTTTAGTTAGTTAGTTGTTTTCTTAGGTTGATAGTTGAGGGCCGCAGTTCAGAGGTGTAGGGAAGAATAGGGCCCTTTGATATTTATTTTGTGGCACTGTTCGTTCGGCCCTTCTCCCCTGAGCTCCTTCTGGTTGTCCGGTTGTCTGACTGTAGTTTGTTTTGTGTTGTCTGTAAATAAATCATTGTTTTGCGGTAGGACCCTTTGTTTCTGTTTAGTTTGATTTCTGAGTACGCCACATCCCTGGCAGTAGCAGGGTGTTACGGCCCAATGGCAAGGACTGAACATGAATTAAGAGACCACAAGACGGGGTATAATAAACAATGATATTTATTCCGAAACGGGTCAAAAAATGGCCAAAGGCCCAAAACTACGATCCCTCGCAGGGGTGTAATTTGGAGAACAGACGAACGAGAAGTCGGTGCAGTCACGCGAGCCGCGTTGTCTGTTGGATGAGAGAGAGAGCGTGAGGCTACCCACAGGTGTCCTTTTATAGGCGGAGCCCGACGTCTCTAATTAACCTGTGGGCACACGGAACAAGGTGAAAGTGACACAGTACATAATTATTCCAGCAGGGGGAGCAAAAAGGGAAAGCCAACCATAGGCGTCCGTAACACAGGGTTTATTGTATTTGTTTTGGGCAGGCTGTTGCGCTCTCCCTCCACAGGGACGTAACATTCACATAAACAGTGCAACAGAATTCATGAGCTCAAATTACATTTTAAAGGTAAACCCTTATTCTGCAATGTCACCATCAGATGAACATGGTGAAGTAATATACTGTACTTTTGTGTAGTGCACTGTAATTTATTGCACTGTATTTGATAGGTATGTAACGATAAACATAAACTCTTATAGAGGATACTGCGTTTGGTTGCAAGTGTTCAGTGTTGACAGTGGTTTGTGCTGTTTTTGGTTTAAATAACATCCTCAGCCCTCCATGAACCTAAACATCATTTTCACATAAGTTAGGGCAGGCATACTTTAACATTTGCCTTCACTGACTTAGTAATGGACATGTGGAACTACACAGATCATTATACCTATCACACCATGTCAAATGTGTTAAAAGCAGGTGGGAGGGGTTTGTTATGGGCACACCTAGAGTCAAGGTTACCTAGGTTACGAGCCTCTGATCTCTTTAGGACAGTGGCTGGTAGGATTCCTAACAAGGCAGCTGCTTCTACACAGGCCAGAAGGACCCAGAAAACACAAAACAAAGGTAAGTTCATACACAGTTTCTATTCACATACACTTGACCTCCAAACAAACATTTCAGTTTCATGCTGTGATTATTTCTCCTTTCTACTCAGATTTTGACATTTTTGTACAAAGAAAACGCTATTTAACATGTAAACTTGTGTGAAAAAGGTTTTATTTAGTTTGCTTTCTTATGCGGTGCATACACATACGCTTACTGTAATCCAGTATACTTAGTATAACAGTCTGTTTTACTTCTTTATTCATTAAGAACTAAACCCCCCACTGTGTTTCATCCCCAGAGTGAAACACAGTGTAATTATATCGTTTTACCTTTTTAAATAATCTCTGGTAAATTTGAAAGATAAACATATAAGTATCCTGACATGACTGCCTGCCTTCACCTCTGCTAAAAGTTGCTCAACATAACAATAAATAATAAAATAATAATCAAATGTTTTCTTATTTTGTTGAAACAGAATCTCGGGGCTCTATTTTGGTATCGGCTTAGAGGCACTGAGATTATTTCCTCGTCTGCGGTTTGGTATGACTCGCCGGGGGAGGAGAGGCGTGGTTGATGGTGTGGAGAGGCGTGGTTGATGGTGTAGTTGATGGTGTGGAGAGGTGTGGTTGATGGTGTGGTTGATGGTGTAGTTGATGGTGTGGAGAGGTGTGGTTGGTGGTGTGGAGAGGTGTGGTTGATGGTGTAGTTGATGGTGTGGAGAGGTGTGGTTGGTGGTGTGGAGAGGTGGGGTTGATGGTGTGGTTGATGGTGTAGTTGATGGTGTGGAGAGGTGTGGTTGGTGGTGTGGAGAGGTGGGGTTGATGGTGTAGTTGATGGTGTGGAGAGGTGTGGTTGGTGGTGTGGAGAGGTGGGGTTGATGGTGTGGTTGATGGTGTAGTTGATGGTGTGGAGAGGTGTGGTTGGTGGTGTGGAGAGGTGTGGTTGATGGTGTGGTTGATGGTATAGTTGATGGTGTGGAGAGGCGTGGTTGATGGTGTAGTTGATGGTGTGGAGAGGTGTGGTTGATGGTGTGGAGAGGTGTGGTTGATGGTGTGGAGAGGTGTGGTTGATGGTGTAGTTGATGGTGTGGAGAGGTGTAGTTGGTGGTGTGGAGAGGTGTGGTTGATGGTGTAGTTGATGGTGTGGAGAGGTGTAGTTGATGGTGTGGAGAGGTGTGGTTGATGGTGTGGAGAGGTGTGGTTGATGGTGTGGAGAGGTGTGGTTGATGGTGTAGTTGATGGTGTGGAGAGGTGTGGTTGGTGGTGTGGAGAGGTGTGGTTGATGGTGTGGCGATGCCAATCTAGTGGCGCATGTTGTGGAGAAAACTCGTACAACATAACACTTAACTTAACACAATAAGAGAGTTTGGGAGATCTGAAGTATGAAAGATAAAAACTTTATTAGACTCTAAGACTTTATTTGTACTCAAGAGCACTAATATAGTCGAGTTGGTTTGACAAAGAACTGCTATTGTGATTCAGACTTCAGGTTATATAGGCTCCTCCTCCATGCATTAATCACCCAATCACAACAACCTATACATTGTCTGCCTATTAGAACCTAAAGATTAGGCTCCTCCCCTGTGGATTGGCTCCTCCCCTGTGTATTAGTCTCCTCCCCTGTGGATTAGGCTCCTCCCCTGTGGATTAGGCTCCTCCCCTGTGGATTGGCTCCTCCCCTGTGTATTAGTCTCCTCCCCTGTGGATTAGCTCCTCCCCTGTGGCCCTTTCACAGCTCCACCCCAGCTGGGCATACTATTACACTTCTGCAGCACATGTCCTTGTGAGACAAAATTAACTATAAATCACTGATTTGAGATAGTTTACATATACCAATCTTGAGTAAAGTAACAATTCAAAGAAAACAATTGTACCTGTAACTTTCCACAGGGTTGTCGGTTGACTCCCCTCTGACCGGGAGCCAAAAGGGATAAATGCAGATGTGTGAGTATCTTGCTGCGTAATTAACAACTGCAGGGCCGCATTATCAAGCCAATAGACTGTTCATCCCAGACTAGGCAGGATGTTCACCTGAGGGTTTAGTTGATTCAGTCAACTTGACCAGTGACTCTGTTCTGTTCCTCGCAGGGCAACACCCTGAAAATCTAATTATACTGGGGGCACTGAGCATCAAAGGTTTGTTTATATAAGAGTTTCCCCATCTGTGGTTCTCTGTATTTCTCCACACTTATTAGATTCATATCGCATAATGGCAAGACACTAATTATGTATTATCATTAAATGTAAGGGTACATTTCTCCCACACGCACTGTGGTCTTGGTGCCCAGAATGAATGCGTCTGGCGCGGCCCACTGCGCGCGCAGGAAGACAGCGCACTTTTGTTCCACAACAGGAGTGTCTCAAGGGCCCCCCCTCAGTCCCCACTACATTGGACTATTCCATGATCTCACTGCGCCTCTGCAGAAATGATTCATCAAAACAGTAGGCAACTCATGTAAACCAACGGCGTGGTGTACAGACTGTTGACAAATGAAGCGAAGCGACCCCAGCGGTGCTGAAAAGGAGGAGGCGGGAGGATAGAGACCCACAGCCTGTTCACCCTGCTGCCGTCAGTGATACAGCAGTATCCGCTGCCGCACCACCAGACTGCAGAGCAGCTGCTTTCCTCAGGCTGTGACTCATCCTCCGCACTCCACCATAAATACGTAACTATTTAATTAAGTATTTATCCATTCATATCATTTTTGGTTTTGCTACTTTGTGAGTAGCATAAGGGGACTACAACTAGCATTTCGTTATACAACCCTGTGTTGTAGAATGATAAATAAATAAATGAACCTTGTACCTTGAAAGCATAAAGTTTTTAGCAAAACTGCCAAAGGTAACGCCCTTTTTCACAGTGGCTACTGACGACACTAACATTACTAAAGAGCAGCAAGAAGCTTGCGCTAGTGTAACACATGTCTACAGTACATGGGCTAAGGTGACTATCATGTACTTTTAAGGTTAGGCCAAAATCAGAAGAAATAGTTTCGCTCAAGGAGGATTTAAATGACGTGGACCACAGTTTAGAAGAGTAACAAAATGATTCTTTATTGGCAGGAAAGCCACTCTTAATACCGACACTGAATCTGTTCAGCTATGACTGGATTAGTATTTTTCTCTATGTATCAAAAACCCAGCAAATTCAACCTGTAACCCTGTAATTTACCCTTTAACAACTTCAGTTGTAACCAACAGCATAAACAAATTTACAACTCACAAAAATGTTGTTTAAAGTGCAAATGAAATAGAAAAATATTGTTCAAAGTACAAATGAAATAATGGAAATATGGTTCAAAGTGCAACAAAATAATGGGCCCAAAATAATAAACAAACAAAGTCCAATAAAGTCCAAAAATAGTCAAATGTCAAATTTAGTCAGTGTCCACAGTGTGTGTATTAGTCCTTTAATGTATGGTGGTGCAATTGTTCATGTAATTGTTCATCTACCCGGGTAGTGTGATTTTTGTGTCTTATCTGTATGATGTGATAGATGCTTTCTCCAGATACACGATGAGCTGTTCCGACGTCACACCCTCCACGCATGTAAGCCGGTGTCCTGCTCCACGTTCCTCGGGTTTGGGCTCTGGCTCGCCATCAGAATCGTTTCATACACCAAAATAAAAACCAACCTGCATAGAGCAGCAGTTTTATATCTATTGTTAATCTCTTTATCTCTTTTTATACATTTATCTAAATCAACTGTACAGTATTTATTCTCTTTTTGAATCTTAAATCAATGAACTTGACTATTCACATTGACAATATATCATACAGCTATAAAATGAATTTTTAACAGCCAACACACATAAAAGTGTGTAATATGAAATGTTTTTAACTGTTTTTTAGCTTTTACCACTGCATAGTGCACATAAAATATGAATTAAACCACATATCAATCATGTTTAAGAATGATTAACCGAATTACTGTCCCTCAATAACCCAAATGCACACAGCTGCACGTGTTTCAGCTCGCAAAACCAGCTTGGTTAGCTGTTTAGCATTAGCTAGCTTTTAGCCATAGCACGAGGCAATTAGCAATATAGCTCGATTAGCACTGATAACTTCCACACAGAAATACAACATTAACCACATTCTCAACTCAAATACACACTCGTACATACCTCCGGTTGGTTTTAAACATTTTCTCAGAAACATATCGACACATACTAAGGATTTATTCATGAAATGAGTTAGCAATTAGCCGTGGTCGGCATCCGCTAGCATGCTATGCTAAGCGCTAATTGTTGCTACTCACCGGAGTTTTTCCTCGACAAAAACACAACAACACGGTAATGTCCGGTACTCCAAAAAACCTCCTCACGGTTGTGGATACCTCACGGATCAATAACTCAAGACAAAATAAAGTTTTAACCACTTTTAGTCTAGTTATCAACATTAGCAAGCTCTCTTCTCGGCTATGTGTCTGTCCTCATCGGCATCAGTGAAGGAAAGAAAAAAACCAAGCAGGGGATACGAGGAACTACGAGCGGCGCCTGCATGTGTGGAATACGCACCCTGCTGGTGAAATAAAGGAACTACATCTACAAAACTCAATCAGACTGTATAGCTCAACATGGTTAAACTAGAAATATTGGGGATTACACTGTGTGTGTAACTAAAGGGTGTTACACTAGCACTAGTGTTAGCATTGCTAATACTAGTGAAGAGGAGCGCCAGCCCAGGTTGTTCAAGCGATGCTGCTGCTACATGCGTTGTTGGGAGATATGGCCTATTCTAAGCTAAGCTAACAACGGACCGGGCCCTTTAAGGTATCAGATCAAAAATGAGGAGTAAATAAAGAGATATAAACTGAATTAAACTGAATAGATTTATTCTTAATCAAAGCTAATCAAAGTCAACGAGTAAAAGCATATAATAATAAATATACCGCGGGTGTCGCAAAGAGCTTCGCCTCCTGAGAAGTTCTGCTGATTGTGAGCCCTGAGTCTCAGGTCACTTGGTGGTTTATAGGTTAAAAAGATACGTTTGGTGTCTGGCTGTCGTCACGAGGGGTTGCAGTGATATTTCATGTTTTGCAGCTGGTTTGTTATCAGAGTTGGTTGGCGGTTTTAGTGGCCCTTTCGTGGGGAGGATGGCAACTGTACCCATTGGCCTTGCCTCCCTTGCAGTCTATGTGTGAGTCTTTGTTAGGCTGTTGGCGTCTCTGAACACATTACCCGTTGTTTAGCTTCGCACCTGGTTTCCGTCAAGTATCGCTTATCGCTAACTATTGTGTCGCTATATCAGGGTACGTGGAGTGCCTTCCTGCAAGGGCATGGGGTGCACCTATAAACCATCGAACTGTGACGGATAGTTCATGTGAGGGGATTACTATGAGGGGGGGGGGGAGCGCCTAGCAAGAGGGTATGGTAAACATCTATAAACCATCACACTGTGACTGGCTCTCTTGAAGGAAGGGATTTCTGTGAGGGGAGGGAGCACTGATAAGCAATGTTTACTATGTCTGTGTTCTTTCTGGCCTTTACTATTGTGGGACCCTTTAGCATAACATTCTTAATATATAGCATAGCATTCTTAATATTTCAATAGCATCCATCACTGTTCTGATTACTCTAGATGCACCCATACAGCAACAGGCCAATATTCCCTTCATATGTTCCCCACACACTAAAAGTGAGTTGATTAGGGAGAGAAAGCAAGACAAACTCAACCACTGTAAATTAAAAACGATGCATTCAAGGGAGAGGAAGAGAAAGACAGACAAAGAGAAAAGGTGAACAATTTTAACAGTATATTATGTTTATTATTTGTATGTCTCCCTAATTTACCTCTTATTGTCTTGTGTTATCTTCTCACTTTAGTAACACAAGATAGAAGACAGAAGACCATAAACAACTTCTCCAATGTGGGCAGCAGTAAGCAGGTCCAGTAAGGAAATGCTATCAGAGAACCTGCTGGAAAACCAAGGTAAAGGATGATAACCAATGACAGGTCTTCCATGTGAATGGACAATAAAGTACAATCTTATCGTACAGAGATAATATTGTTTATGAAAATCAGATTTTACAGTGGGTGCATTTGTTAAACTGAATATGGTTTGTTGTGTTTTTTTACAGATGTAATTCCAGATGTCTGGACATCATTGCTGTGTGAAGACTAGTGAAGAGAAGAAGTTACAAGTATGTCTTTCTTAGATAAATAAGGATTGAAAAAGGGGGAGAACAAGGGATGTGGAGGGCCCCATGCCTGTGTTTACCTTAGACCCCAAAATGACTAAATCCGCCCCAGCCCTTTATTTCTGAGGAAAGGAAATATAGTAGGAAAATAGTAGGTGAGTAAAAAGTATAATATTTTATTCTAAATGTACTCAAGTAAGAGTAACAGTCCAGCCATTTCAAAATACTCTACTTTTCATAGAAAAAACTACTCAAGTACTGTAATAAGAGTACTTGTAATCCATTACTTTACACCTCTGATAATCATATACAAAATAAAAATAAATGGGAAAGAGATGTTCGGCGTGAATATTCAGTTAAAGAATGGGAAAATCTTTTACAGAATTCACAAACATTTCTGACTAATACAAAACACAGAATGATCCAATTCAATATTCTGCATTGTATTAACTTTACCCCATATACAGTGCATCAGCTTTATTATAATACCTCTTACTTTTGTAAATAACTTTAATATAACCTCCTTTGATTTATAATTAATACTTTTTTTCAATATGTTGGCTTTTTTCACTGCTACAGCACACCGCCTAGATCCTGTTAAGCTTTGCTCAGTTATTACTCCCAAGTTTTTTTCAAAATGAACACATCCTAAATTTGTTCCTCCCATGAAGTAGTCTTGTCTAACGTTATTTCCCACAGGACTTTACATTTAGCTGCACTGAATGTCATCTGCCAGGTGTCTGCCCAATTCTGGATTCTGTTTGGGTCTTCCAGTATAACCTTATGCTGACCTTAGACGATTTTTAAAGTGATTTAGAGTTTTAGACAAATTTCCCAGTTGGAGTAAAATCACGGAGAGTTTCTGTGCGCTCCCATCACGACACTCGTTACGTGTAAGGCTTAGTCAGAGCTATTTTTGTACAGTCTTTTTCTCGTTTTGACCATTCCGACAAAATCAAACATTTTTAATATTATCGCAAGTCTTTAGTCTTGCTCAAAAGGTGAGTGATGATGGACGCGATTTGTAAGCCTACACTCTCTTTGTCTGACATTATCAGCACAGTGTCCACACAAATCATATTTGCATGGACTATTGTGGACCTTTTTTAAATTCAACTGACACTTGAACATGGAACACATTTTTTGTTGTTAATTATCATGTATATTAGTGCATATAAGAAATTAGTGCCTTGTTATTATTTTTGTTAGTGCATATGAAGGAATATGTCTTTCAAGCTGAGCTGTTACTTTTGATGACCTTGGTTTTGTTGGAAATCTGTAGTTCACAGGAGAGAATGTGTTGAAAGATGCTATTAAACAATAGTATTTTAATTTTAATATACTTCCTTTGTGTTGATTCTACATTAATTCCGTGATTTACATTTAAATATCCATTATTACAACCTTCAGTCTTAAGAAGAAAAACAGCAATTAATCAAGATTAATCACAACAAATTGTGTGATTAATTAGTTACTTTTTTTTAATCGATTGACGGCCCTTATATATATATATGCCATCTTTTATTGATTTAAATTATTACATAATTGTCGCCTTATTTTTTTAGTAGGCTACTCTCCTTTTCACCAAGAATCAAAGCAGCAGGAGTTCCTGTTATGAATTGGTTGTTATATCATGAATTCATTCATATTTGTTTTGTTTATTTTTCAGGAAAACACAGGTTGCACACGAAAATCACCACTTAACTGCTGAATAAATCATCAAAAATGGGGAACCATTTACCAAGAGAACGTAACATGGGTGACAGCCTGAGATGCTGCAAGTGTGATAAAGTCCTGCCTCCATGCAAATCCTTCGATGATTTATACCAAAGTACTATTCATGGGCGGTATGTATATGTGTTCAATGGAGGTATATACTACAGACCAGTTGGCCCCGTTTTTGATTACGAGTGTGAATATTGCTTTAATAAGCCAATCAGGGATCAAGAGGAAATGAGGAGAGAGGAGAGAAGAGAAGAGGAGAGGAGAAGAGAAGAGGAGCGACAGAGGAGAGAGGAAGAGAGGAGAAGAGAAGAGGAGAGGAGAAGAGAAGAGGAGAGACAGAGGAGAGAGAAGGAGAGGAGAAGAGAAGAGGAGCGACAGAGGAGAGAGGAGGAGAGGAGAAGAGAAGAGGAGAGACAAAGGAGAGAGAAGGAGAGGAGAAGAGAAGAGGAGAGACAGAGGAGAGAGAAGGAGAGGAGAAGAGAGGAGGAGAGACAGAGGAGAGAGGAGGAGAGGAGAAGAGAAGAGGAGAGACAGAGGAGAGATGAAGAGAGGAGAAGACAAGAGGAGCGACAGAGGAGAGAGGAGGAGAGGAGAAGAGAAGAGGAGAGACAGAGGAGAGAGAAGGAGAGGAGAAGAGAAGAGGAGAGACAGAGGAGAGAGGAGGAGAGGAGAAGGGAAGAGGAGAGACAGAGGAGCGAGGAGGAGAGGAGAAGAGAAGAGGAGAGACAGAGGAGAGAGGAGGAGAGGAGAAGAGAAGAGGAGCGAAAGATGAATCAAAGACTACAAGAATCACACCAACGAGCCAGAGAGCAGCATGAGAAACAACTGAGCAGCGACATTTCAGAAGAATATGAGTCCAAGCGAGATGTTCTAATAGGGCATCTCAATGAGTTTGAGGCTAACTATGAATCAGGCAGTGACAGTGAGCTTCTAGAAATCCTCTCTTTGAAATGCAGTATCCCAGTTCCACATCTCAGTCTCACTCAGCTGACAGCTGATGAGCTGGGGAAGATCCTGTCAGTCCTGGACACACTTCTGTTTGATGAATGGATTAGTGCTCCCCCATCCCTCAGCACTCTGCAGCACACTCAAGTGTTCATCACAGAGCTGTGTGCCTTGTCTCTGGAGATATCCGAGGGAGTTTCCCTACAAAGCATCTCCAATCATGTGCAGTACCTGGTGGAATCCATCAGCCAATCAGCATGTAATGTTTTTGAGAGTTTCCTGCTGACTCAAGCCCTGTATCTGAACCTGATGCACTTTTTCACTGACTATGGCAGCTCTGATACTGACGCAGTCCTCATAGCCAAACAATGGGCTGAAGATGAGCTTTCCACTGAGCGCCTCTTTCTTATAGAATTCCTGAGCACCCTCACATCATCACTGCAGAATGCAGTTGGAAGAGCCTCTGTGTTCATTTTAAAGATGGAAATCCAGTGCTTGAACCATCTCTTATCTACACTCACACATCTAAATGGCAAGGAAACCCACTCAGAATCCACTGAAATGCTCCTCAGACTTGTGCAAACAAACCAATGGACCCCAACAGAGGCAGTGACTCTGCTCAAAGCACTGTCACAGAAATATACAGAGGATGTTTCAATAACTGAAGTTCTTACGTTGGTACAAGTGTATGACATATCGCCAGAGTGGACGGATGAGTCTGGACGCTCTCTCATCCTGGCAATTGACTTTGCTGGCCCTGAGAGATTCCATCAGGATTTCCAAAAGACTCTCAGAAGGAAAGATGAGAGCAGTCTAGTTGCAGCTCTCGCAGAATTACAAATGTTATGGAATTTGGATGATTCTGTGATTGATATAATAAAAAACATTACCACTGGCGTCCTGCAATATTTAGAAAATGCACCAAAAGATGCACCATTTGTGAAAGATTCCTTTAAATGTGTAACCTTGAATGCAGACGACATACAGAACTCTTTGTCTCAGCTCTGCAAAGCAGTTTTTGACACAAAAGGCTGGTGGCCCACAGTGAGGCAGATGATGCGGTGGTGTGCGTTGGTGCTGACTGAAAAGAGTGGAGTGCTACAACTGGTTGGTGTGGAAGAAGACCCATGTGTCACAGCCATGCTTGCAGCCACACAAGTCTGCATGGGAAACAAACTAGACATTGTGCTGAGCTGTGATGTTCACTCAGAGGCGCGAACTAAGGAGTGGTCTGACTTCTACAAGTACCTTGGAATTTCTCTCAACACAAACATGAAGAAAACTAATGCATCATACAGGGATGTCTATGAAGCGGACATCGTGTATGGTACCATCAATGACTTCGTCTCTGATTACTTTCAATGCGGCATAGAGGTGATGGAAACAGGGAACCCTCAGCTTAGTCGTGGATTTATCATTGAAGAACAAAGTCTCAGTTCTTCCCCTAATCTGGAACTTACAAGGATCAATGACAATGATTCCCTGGTGTTTGCTGGAGAGGTCCTGCAAAACCTCATGGGTAAATTTCACAGTGAAGATATGGAACTGAGATGCAGGTTTATTGAGGCTCTTTTTCAGGTGCTCCACACCAACCTAAACAAAGACACAAACACTGACAATAAAATCATCACCATCTCAAAGAAAATTACTGGAAAGGGATTGCCTTCTAATGAGGTCTTCATTCTGACCTTTCTTGAGAATCTCCTTGAAGTGGTTACTGAAGAAACAGAAAGTGAGAAAAACAGGACATCTCCTGCAGGCAAATGGTGTTTGGAGATGTTATTTGCCTGTGTGGAGCAATTCCAAGCATCAACCACTACAACAGAAGTCATCCAGATAGTTTCAAATCTTGGAGCACAAAGACTTTGGTCACCAGTAGAGGCCTTAAACCTCCTTGGAGCATTAACTGACCACCATCATGATGAAGACTGTATTTCCATCATGAAGATTTTACATTTAATGGCAACATATCAGGTTTCTAGCAAGTGGACAGATGAGAACAACCAATCTCTCCTTAAGCTCTTAGATTCATCTAGAACTGAGAATCTGATCCAGCATTTAGAAAAGAGCCTTAGAGATGAGGAAATAAAAAGCATTGACACTCTTTTTGATGAAATACGGCAGATGAAAGACATTGATGAACAAACACTGAGTAAATCATACAGTGTAGTAACTCATGTAACAAACCTGATCAAAACCAGGGAAATTGAAAACCACACAGATGTCCAGCGAGCAAGGAATCGGAGTCAGAGCACGGACACAGAAGACCTTCAGGAGTTCCTGGCAGTCTTATGCAATGCTGTACACCTGCACAGGGCTGAACGGAAGTGGTGGCCCAAAGCCACTCAAATGATAAGCTGGTGCCTCTTGGCCTTGTCTGACAATGGGAAGCTCCTGGAGATGGGCACTGGAGAAGGGAAGTCTTGTGTCATAGCAATGTTTGCAGTGCTGCGTGCGCTTAGCGGTGAAAAAGTAGATGTGGTGTCCAGCTCTTCTGTGTTATGTCAAAGAGATGCAGAAGAATGGACCAACTTCTACAAGTACTTTGGCATGACAGCTGACACAAACACAAATAAAACCGAAGATAAAGATCGAAAAGAATGCTACCAGAAGGACGTGGTCTATGGAACTATCGAAGCCTTTGCTGCAGATCACCTTCGCCAGATATTTGAGATGAAGGATGTGAGGCCTGATCGCAGCTATCAGTGCATCATAATCGATGAAGTGGACTCACTGCTGCTCGATCAGGGAGTGCAGCTGACCTACCTGTCCAGCCCCATGGTCTCCATGCAGCACCTGAACATTATTCTGGCCATGATCTGGGGCCACGTCAGCCAGTATGGCTTCCTGTCTGCAGGACACCGGACATTTATACAGGGTCCTCCTGCTTCATTCTTCAAGGCCATCTTTGACTCAATAGACACAGAAGAAACTGAAATTAATGATCCAATGGACATTCTACGTATCGCTGAAGAATCCAACACTGTGCCAAAAGGATTTACAGAGGATATCTACAAAAGTGAAAAGGATGAACTGCTTAGGAAACTGAAAACTGTGAGTCAGGATGCTGTGGTAGATTTTTTCCAAGAAATTGAGCACTATGTCCCCTATGGTTTTACTGTTTACACTTTAGACGATGAGGGATTGCTCTGTCTTAGAAAGCGCAGCCCGTACAACCACCAGGACATCCCAGAGCTTACATTTCTTGTCTTGGAGGAAGGCGTGTGTTGTACTCTCTATGATTCAGAAGAAATTCTCATCAAGCCCATTGCAGAATTAATCTCAGAGAAGGTTCAGTACACCCCATGTGCAAACAATAAAGACAAAATCAGCATTCCTGGATTCTTAAAGAATCTGATGGAGAAGAAAGTGTCAGTGTGGGTTCAGAATGCCTTTCTGGCAATGCAACTGGAGGAAGGACGGGAATATGTTGTAGAAAACGACAATGTCTGTCCAGTGGATTTCAGATCCACTGGTATTGTAGAACTGAATAAGAAATGGGGTGATGGTCTGCAGCAGTTTGTTGAGATTAAACACCAAATCAAACTGAGCACAATTTCAATAGTGACAAACTACATTTCTAACATCTCCTTTTTTGAAAAGTACCATGGGAAAATATATGGAACAACGGGGACACTTGGGAGCAAAACAGACATTCTGTTGTTGCAGGACTTATATCCAAATCTCTCTGCCTGCAAAATGCCAACATTCAACAGGAAGACGTTATTTGAGGTCAAAGGTATTCTGAAGACCTCAGCTGAAGAGTGGAAATCTGAAATAAAACATGTGGTTATGGATCAGATTTCCCCAAATTCATACAGAGATGGAAGAGCAGCCCTGGTGATCTGTGAAACTATCAACAAAGCCAAAGAGATCTACGAAGAGCTGAAAAGCAGCAGCATCCCAGGTAAAATCATTCTCTACTGCCGCATTGACGGAGACAGTTTGAGCAAAATAGATGAGGAACTGCTTCCTGGTGATGTCATTGTTGCCACGAACCTTGCCGGGCGTGGCACAGACATAAAAGTGTCCAAACAGGTGAACAACAATGGAGGATTATTTGTGATCCTCTCTTTCCTTTCTGAGAACACAAGAGTGGAACTCCAGGCTTTTGGTCGAACCGCACGCAAAGGTAAACCTGGATCAGCTCAGGTAATCATGTCCACTGAATGCCTGCAGCAGTCTTTCAGGACAGTGTCTTCTCTGGAGGAAGCTAAGAGCACAAGGGATAGACTTGCAGCAGAAAAGATAAATCACATGATGAACGATGTCACTGAGTTGAAACTGCGGGAGGACCTGTTTTCAGAGTACTGCAAAACTCTTCAAGATATTTATAAGAACACAGATGGAGATGACAAAAGAGCTGTTGTTGCTATCATGAATGAGTTCTGGGGGATATGGTTGCAAACTAAATCAGAAGAAATTGACCAGTTGAAGAGAAATGAATTGGAAAACAGTTTAAAAGAGGATTTGTCATTGGCAAAAAGTCAGTCTCAAAGTCAGACTTCACCGTGTTCTAGCATTTATCACTACATCAAGTTTGGAAATATCGCGCTGAGTGAAAAACGATGGGACGACAGCACCAGGCTATTTGAAAAAGCCATTGAACAAGATGAAAGTTGGGCAGCCATAGCTTTTTACAGTCATGCGTACTGCACTATAAAGCAGCAGAATGCAGATTACCTCGCTAAGGCCAGAGATGATCTAAGGAAGGCACAGGAGTCTCTGAAGTATCTCAGTGAGGAATCCATGGTCTGTCTGCAGCTTGTAAAAATGTCCTCTGCAGACTCAGCCAACAGTAACCCAACCAGCCTTGAAAAACAGTTAATAACCAAGTGCAGCATGTTCAGTTACTTTGACAAAAACATTAGTGAGGCCATCCAAAAGCTGGATGAAATAAAAGAAAGAGGGGGGGGTGCAATGGCCAAAAAATCACCAATTTACTCCCTGGTGTCGAGTACTGATGAAGATCTCCAAGTGGAAGCCTACAGCCTCTACAGTCGAGGTCTGCAATATGTATTTACTGTGGAAGAGGAGCCTCGTTTCCCATGGGGAGCTCTGCTGGTGTTGTGTCTTGGAGTTTTACAGATTATTGGAGGAGCATTGCTCACTGCATTTACGTTTGGTACATTAGCTCAAGTTGGCATGGGACTCATCACTGAAGGAATATCAGACTGCATCTATGGCATAGAGTCCATGGTGACAGGAGAATTCAGCTGGAAATCATGGGCTATAGAAAAAGCAATTTCTATTGGTGTTTCTCTCATTGGGTTTGGAGTTGGAAAGCTGATTGCAAAGGGCTTCAAATCTTCTAAAATGTTAATTAAGGGATTCGGCAAGCTGAAGTCGATGCCAAAGTTTATTTCCAGACAGGCTAAAGACGGTTTAAGTGTTGTCACAAAGACAAATATGAAGAATGCAGTAAAACACACTGCTAAAAAAATGGCAGAGGAAATCATTACCTATGGATTTGGGAAGGCAGAAAATGAAATACTGACAAAAATACTAAACAGCATAAAAAATGAGGTGAAAAAGGGAATTGTTGACAACGTGAATTCCAACATGGAAGAAGAGCCCTTGGCTACATTAGTAGACTTCATTATCCTCTCACACCTTGAGGATAAAAAGCAACTTCATGATCTCCTGGAGGACAAGAAGAGAAAGGATGAACTGCTGGCCATTTTCAGAGAGTTAAGCAACACTGCAGTACAGCCATTCTATGCAGACCTCAGCTGGCAGAACAAGTTGAACTCATCCTTCTCCACAGTGATTAACAGAGCTAAAGCAGAGGCCAAAGGAACAGCACGTGGAATTCTGACAGCCATCCAAGCTGTCCACATAGGGGCACTGGCAGGAGACACCATCAGTGCAGTTCTCAGCCTCTCTAGCAAGTTTTTCTCAAACTATCATGAACAGCTGAATATATTTAAAAAAGATAAAGGTTTTTCAGAGAAAGTGAAGATAAATGAGCTGTCTGCTTCAGACACTGAGATGCTGAAAGAATTCAAGCAGGATTTAGCCGACACCATCAGTGCTTTATTGGCTGATGCTTTGGTAGAAGTGTTACACCAGAAGTTCTCCAGTCACTTTGTTTCTCGTGTTCAAGGCCAAGTAAATGGCGTCATTGGCCGTTATGTAAGAATTGGCTTAAAAAGTGACAGAACAGAGGAAAAACTCAGAGCTGGACAGAACAACAGATACATCGCATACATGCCAGGAGACTCGAATTCTAAACATAAACTTGCAGGAGAGGCAGGTAAACACTCACAGTCACATGCTGAAAAGATCAAGAACCCCATGACTGTGGGCACCATTCTTGATATCAAAGTCCTGTCAGAAACCACTGGCACTAAGGTTGTCATCCTAACACAGGATAGCCATGGCAGACTTACCAAAATGCAGGAACTGAGCCCAGACACTAAACCCGCCAGTCAAACTGTGACACTGATCTACAGACCAAAGAGTGCCCAATACCCAGACGGCCATTATGATGTGCGCATCAATAACCAGACAGTGAGCATAGAGAGCGAGGGCAAGGGCTGCCTGTTTCATGCTTTGGCACGAGGCATGAGACCAAAGGCCAGTGAAAAAGAGATAACTTTGGAAGCAGACCGCCTCCGATCTTTGGAGGCCGACACTCTCCTCAGACACCCAGGCCAATGGGAGTCTTTCGTCAAGCGCAAAGAGTGTACTGAAGCAATCAGAGGAGGGGACTGGTACATGGTAGAGGGAGCTGCAGGAAAAAAGATCATAAAAGATAACAAAAAGATACTTAAGAAAGAGGTTGGAAACATAAAATCATACAAAAAATGGCAAAGATATGCAATTCAAAATCCAGGAATTGGACAATTCATTAATGCAGATCACCAGCCACCAGTGAGTAGCATATTGGAAGCTAGAAAATTGAACCAGAATAGCAAATTAGCAGAAGCCATGCTTGAAGTGGGAACACAGTCATCTCCTCTAGATACCAACCTGATTCCTAATGTGAAAAAATCCCATGGCCGTGAACTTCCAACTGTTTATGTGCCTACAACAATACATCGTGAGTTTCCCAGTACAAAATCAAAATCCTTCAGAACATGCTTAGCTACCACCATAAGCAATGATGATGTTGTGGGCACCTTCAAACTGACAATCCTTGGTGCAATGCCGAGATCCAAGTTGAATAGCACCAAGAACTTCGAAAAATTTCAGAACAACCAGAAGAGTAAAACCAGGCTTGCCACTTTTGAAAACAGTTTTCAGCAACACAGTACAAAGATGGTACAGAAATGGTTCAAGCTGCTTCAAGGAAAGGAAGTCATGACAAATGCCGATCTTAACACCATTACTGCATGGATCAACAACCAGGGCTACAACAATCAAAACGATCCACACAGGAACCAAGTCTCCAACCTCCTATAATGAAAAGGTAAGATCACATTTAATGATACTAAAATAAAGCACGTATACAGCATTCATATATGAGTGTTTATGGTATTAGAATGGTTAATAAAGGGGTGGGAGGTACATGGAGTAGAGCCACATGTTCATAGTGCAGTTGGGCATCCCGTGTACAAGTTCCGGCCATGCCTGCCGGCTATGGCAGGAGGCCCAAATCGATGAGGGAACAATTGGCTCAGCCACTGGAGTAAGCAGAAAACGATGGACCAAGAAGTGCAAGAATCACTATTGTCCCCCAAAATCATAAATGTTGTTTTAAAAAAATCTAGATTTATATTTACTGAAAAGGTACACATTAAGAGACCACTCTTACACTGTATACTTTGCATTATGGTGAGCAGTTGACCGGAGTGGATTTGTGTTTTCGTTACAGTGTATTGACACCTGAGAATATGACTGGTGAACAAGTACAATGAAAAGAACGGAGATCTTCCACCTCCCTGATAATCATCAAGAGACCTGTCTGGATATGTATCATGAGGATTGCTTTTCCTTTTGGTTCAATTCAAAATAACTTAATTTTACTATAAAGGGGGTCATTACAGAAAAACATCCTAACTGCTTGTCCTATCTCATCTCAAAAGTGAAAGACAGGAAAAATCCAAATTTGCCATTTGAACTCCATAATGGTAATAAAACATTGACTGCTCCACACTCGAGAGAGCGGTGAGAGAGAGAAAGTCTGTACCTCAGAGACTCTGAATTGCCCAAGTTGCAGCGGATGTGTGTGTGTTGCGCTATTTTTAGCTGTGCTGCAGAGGTGCAGCTAATGTATGGTATACTTTGTTCAGCTTTGTATTTTATAATGAGCCTCAACCAATATATGAAAAATGTGAGGTTTGATATATTTAGAGCCCGAGCAAGAAAGTGCAACGGACCTTGGTACTGAAAGTGCGAAGAACTTATTGGGCCTCATTCACCAATATCTTCTTAAGAATCTTCTTCGATTCTTTCTTAAGTCCTTCGTAAGAAGATTTCTAAGAAGACCCTACGTCAGATTAATCGTGTTCTTAAGCCGCTGAATTGTTCGCAGCTGTGTTCTTAGATTGATGAATGCCATCTCCTCGTAAATTGAGCGTGCATGCCAAATGAGTCTAATTAACATAGGATTAGCATAGGTAACCGTCCATTAATGCCCATAAAAGGGACTGCAGGGCCGTGTGCAGGGCCTCTAAAAAAAGATCTACGTGTTCCTGAAAGATTCGTTCCCTCCGTAGGGCAGATCCCCAATCTCCTGTAGCAGCAATATACAGTATATGCCATTGTTTTGTAGGCCGTGGATGGAGACCACCTATAAATAGGGTGGGATCACTAATTGACGGCATGGTTTCCAATGTACTTGATTCATGTTAAAGCGTTGGCACATTTAATGTAATTAAAATGAAAAATGAAAAAAAAATGAAATGAATAAATAAATACATAAATATGACAGAAATTTCACTGTAATGTATTTTATTGAACTTAAAAGAAGACAACACAACCATGCCAACATGTCGGCACTGAAATGTGCTTAAGAGTACTCCTGAGTGTTCGTAGGATTTGTTCTTACCCAAGAAAAATCCTGGATAAGAAAAAAATTCATGAATGCCACAATCTTCGTAAAATCTTCGTAAGTAGGACTTAAGAACAAATTTGTTCTTAAGAACGGTTCGTGAATGAGGCCCATTGTTTTTGTAGAGATTATTATTTTCTGCTGCATAATCAGATTTTTGAGGGGTTTAGGATGCTCGAAAACTTGACGGAAATTGGCACACTCATCAGAACTGCCGAAAACTGCAAAGTTCTGCAGTGATTAGCGCCACATAGTGGACACAGGAAGTGATATTTAACTTGTTTGTGCAATGTCCAATATTCATGAAAATGCATATGCATGTCGGGCGACCTCCACTAAATGTATTGCTTAATTAATGACCCACTTTTGTAGCGACCCCGCGGCTGCCGCTCCCCCCGACATGCAGGGGGGGGGGGGGGGTGAGGGCCCGATCATCGCTGTGATCAATTTTGTGTTCGTATGCCTCCGCTACTGACATAAAAATGTATAGTTTGCTATATTTTAACGGTGCTTCAGAATGAGTGATATATACAGCTGTGTTATTCTGTGTAATTTTTGGCTATGCCTCAGTAAAATTAAATAAGAGTATGTATGGGTTGCTGTGTTAAAAAATGTATGGGTTGCTGTGTTTGACTTTGCTTTAAAGATGATTTTGTGTATCACAAAAACAAAACTTACCCTTCTTCCTCTTCATTTGCTGCCCTTCACCTGTGGTACTGGTAGACACAGTAGTCAGTGAGATAGCCGGTCTGGGGGGGGGAGCGCTGTGTGGGCACACCTGTGACAGAGGTGGTAGAAAACATCATGAATGCACACAACTGTAAGATCACTGCATATACCACACGATTATTTGATATGAATGGTATCATTGTAGGAGCCATTAAGCATGTGTATTTATCTAGTGCATATAATAGTTTTGTATGTATTTGTGAATAGACTGCAGCATTTGACCACTAGGTAGTAGTATGTGTATGTACCTAGTCTTACGTAACACAGGTCAGGTAATGCTCGTCAGGTGTTTTAAGGTGAAAGGTGAAAGGAAAAGGGCGTCAGGGCGGCGGTACCTTCAGGTAAGAAAGCCTTGGCTGAATTTGGGCATTTGTGATGAACTAGCTATTGGCTAGCTTTACCCATGGTTAACGTTACGGACTAAGTAATAACGTTCTAACTAATACTGATTATTAGTTACACTAACACAATTCTCAGAAACATACTTAGATGACATTTCACACACGCCATAGTTTTCGTTCATCAGAAATGCCCGAATTCAGCCAAGGCTTTCTTACCTGAAGGTTCCTCCACCCTGACGCTGTTGTCTCGTTCAGACCTCTGAGTTCACCAGCAGACTTCCATCCATGAGAGAAAGCAAGGCTGTCAATCAAATATCACTCCTCAGAATAGGCCAATCACAGGAGAGCCCGCCCTGCCTGGGTTCCCTCCCCCAAAGTGCCAAAAATATTCCTTTCGAGCGAGCAGAACGTGAGCTGCGAGAGGCTGTCCGATGTGAGAGCAATGAGGAAATGCTCTCGAGTCCCCGATTTACTCACTCGCTCTCAATTTCCTCGCTCGGGGAGAAGCGCTCCGAGTGTGCGCGAGCGCGCAGAGAGAATGTGTGCGCTCGCAGGTAATAACTACGCGTGTGAAATAATATATACGCCCGACTGCATGTTTTATCACGCGAGTGCATTTTAGCACTAATCTGATGCCATACAATTTATAAACTCTGGAATTGGCCTTTGAATGAAGCTTCAGCCTAGAAGAGGCTGAAGCTTCATTCAATTCAAGATGCTACACCTCACACCCATAAGGTCATGACACCAACTAACAAATGAATTTAAGAGCAAACATTCAACAAACAATTTGTAAAAAAAAAAAAATGTTTTTTACAAGTGTTCAAATGCTTCAGATTGTTGTGAAAAGCAGTTTCTCTTCAAACTCTTACTCACGCGTGTTCTTTAATGAAGCGATAGAAGAAGATTTAGTTTACTCAATAATCAGTTTTATTCTTAACACCAGCAGAGTGTGCAGAGTTTTACAGATATCTGGGTCCAACTATGTTTCCCTGACAGAACAACAAAGTGTGTGGCAGTTCACGAAGTCTGCACACCAACTATCCCTGACCCAGGAAGTTATATACACATTAGTGAAAACGTCATAACAAGGGCTTCTCATCCTGCTGTTGACGTCTCCCCCCCTCGTCCTTGTGGTATCTGACTCCAGCGTTAGATTGTCCCTCCGGGTATTATCTAAAAAGATTCTTTAATGTACAGCGACAAGCAAGACAAGCCTGCCTGTTCTTTGCTATAATCTGACCTCACACTATGTACTCTGCACATGTCACCAACAACGCACTCATTCTGATCATGAGGAGTTGCTTTTATGATTATATGCCTCTGCTTATATCTCATGATTCTGTCTTACTTCAGCAGAAAGGCACCGAGGTTAGTGTGACCCTAATTATTGGTCATATGAGAGATATAAATATAACCATACCTTCAAGATACATCTGATAACATTAAAGCCATTGAGGATTAAAACTCCAAAAACCCACAGTGGGGAAAAAGAGAAACCTTACGAGGAGACCAACGGACCGTTAGCTTATGTTTAGCAATAGTTTGAAACGTTTTAGAGGCGGTTAAGTTTAGGTATTGGGTTAGACGGTTAAGTTGAGGCATTAGGTTAGACGGTTAAGTTTAGGCATTAGGTTAGACGGTTAAGTTGAGGCATTAGGTTAGACGGTTAAGTTTAGGCATTAGGTTAGACGGTTAAGTTTAGGCATTAGGTTAGACAGTTAAGTTCAGGTATTAGGTTAGACGGTTAAGTTCAGGTATTAGGTTAGATGGTTAAGTTCAGGTATTAGGTTAGATGGTTAAGTTCAGGTATTAGGTTAGACAGTTAAGTTCAGGTATTAGGTTAGACGGTTAAGTTCAGGTATTAGGTTAAATGGTTAAGTTTAGGTATTAGGTCAGACGGTTAAGTTTAGGTATTGCGTTAGACGGTTAAGTTTAGGTATTGGGTTAGACGGTTAAGTTTAGGTATTGGGTTAGACGGTTAAGTTTAGGTATTAGGTTAGACGGTTAAGTTTAGGTTTAAGTTACAGATGGTTAAGGTTAGGTATTAAGTTAGGAGAGTTTAGGTATTAGGTTACAGATAGTTAGGTTATGTATTTGTAAAGGTTAGGGTTAGGTAGTTGGTTTATGTGGTTAAGTTGAGGGTTTAATATATTTAGTCCCTCCCTTCCCAGCTGGGGTGTCAGAAGTACGACCGCTGGCCCACAGACGTAGTTTACAGAAATAAAGACATTTCAAACGGAGGTCGCCGGTAGACTGGCGGAGGTCACTGTCATTCTGCTCTGTCACGGATCCATGCCAAAAAAGGGTTTAAGAAAAAGGCAGTTTTACATTGTAAACATTTGTGCTGGAGACATTTTGACATCATGTAGATGATTAAAGTGTCAACTTCAGACTAAAGCTGCGTCTCCATGTCAATACGGACATGGTTCTGTACTTGGACCAATACTATTTACTTTATATATGCTCCCTTTAGGCAACATTATTAGAAATCACTCCATTAACTTTCATTGTTATAATAATAATAATAATACCTGGAATTTATATAGCGCTTTCCTAAGTACTCAAAGTCGCTTTACATAGCTAAGCTAAGTGGAACACGATAAAAACAAAACAACTTTAATAAGAAAATACAGGATTAAAAGAAAAGGTAAAAAGTTAAAAAGGCTACAGAAGGCCAGGGGATAAAACAGAAGTTGAGACTGTAGGGTGGTAGGAGGTCAGCTACTGGTGGGGAAAGCAGTCCTGAAGAGGTGGGTTTTGAGGGAGGTTTTGAACATGGCTAAGGAAGGGGCGTTTTTGATGTGAGGTGGGAGTGGGTTCCAGAGGGTAGGTGCTATCACCCCAGGTGCGCTTGGTTTTTTTGGTGGGGAATTTGAGGAGGTTGGCATCGCTGGATCTGAGGGAACGGGTGGGGGCGTGGATGTGAAGGAGGTCAGAAATGTATTGGGGTGCCTGGTGGTTGAGGGCTTTATAGTTGGTGATGAGGATTTTGAAATTGATTCTTTGTTTGACCGGGAGCCAGTGGAGGTCACGGAGGACTGGTGTGATGTGGTCTCTGGAGCGGGTGTGGGTGAGCAGGCGGGCGGCAGAGTTCTGAACATATTGGAGTTTATTGAGGGTTTTGGCGTTGATACCGTGGAGGATGCTGTTGCAGTAATCTAACCGGGATGAGATGAAGGCATGAATGAGGGTTTCGGCAGCGGAAAATGTCAGGGAGGGACGGAGGCGGGCAATGTTCCGGAGATGAAAAAAGGCTGTTTTGGTGATGTTTTTAACGTGCGGGAGAAAAGACAGGGTGGGGTCAAAAATTACACCAAGGTTCAATTCAATTCAATTCAATTTTATTTGTATAGCGCCAATTCATAACAGAAGTTATCTCAGGGCACTTTTCAAATGGAGCAGGTCTAGACCAAACTCCTAATAACATTTACAGAGACCCAACAGTACCACCATGAGCAAGCACTTGGCACGGGGGCAAGGAAAAACTGCCTGTTAAAAGGCAGAAACCTTGGACAGACCCTTCGGCTCTAGGTGGGTGGTCATCTGCCTTGACCAGTTGGGGTGAGAGAGAGAGAGAGAGAGAGAGAGAGAGAGAGAGAGAGAGAGAGAGAGAGAGAGAGAGAGAGAGAGAGAGAGCAACTACATCAATGCACTAGCACCAATGATGGGGGACAGCGAGCAGCAACAACAGTAACTGTATATAACTGGTAACTGATATTAGCAATGGCAGTCAAGCAGGACCATGGAGGCTCCGCCAGGATCCATGAGAACCTGCGAGACGAGAAAACACAAGAACTCCGGGGAAGAAGTGTTAGTAACATGCATTAATGGGACATGAATGTGTGCACACACAGAGAGAGAGAGAGAGAGAGAGAGAGAGACTCAGTGCACCAAGGGAAATCCCCCGATAGTCTAGGCCTATAGCAGCATAACTAAGGGATGGTTCAGGACTCACCTGATCCAGCCCTAACTATAAGCTTTATCAAAGAGGAACGTCTTAAGCCTACTCTTAAATGTGGAGAGGGTGTCTGCCTCCCGAACCACAACTGGAAGCTGGTTCCACTGAAGAGGAGCTTGGTAACTGAAGGCTCTGGCTCCGGTTCTACTTTTAGAAACTATTGGAACCACCAGTAGCCCTGCATTCAGAGAACGCAGTGTTCTAGTGGGGTAGTAGGGTACTATGAGCTCTTTGAGATATGAAGGGTTCTGCCCATGAAGAGCTTTATAGGTGAGGAGGAGGATTTTAAATTCTATTCTAAATTTTACAGGGAGCCAATGCAGAGAAGCTAGTACAGGAGAGATGTGATCTCTTTTCCTAGTTCCTGTCAGTACTCGCGCTGCAGCGTTTTGAATTAATTGAAGCATCTTAATGGATTTATTTGGACAACCTGATAATAAGGAGTTGCAGTAATCCAGCCTTGAGGTAACAAATGCATGGATTAGTTTTTCTGCGTCTGTCTTTGATAGGATGCGTCTGATTTTTGTAATATTACGTAAATGAAAAAAGGCAGTCCTAGAGGTCTGCTTTATGTGGGAATTAAATGACAGATCCTGATCAAAGATAACTCCAAGATTCCTGACAGTGGTGCTAGAGGCCAATGTAATGCCATCTAGAGTAGCTATATCTGTAGACATTAAGTCTCTAAGGTTTTTGGGGCCAAGTACAAGAATTTCGGTTTTCTCTGAGTTTAACATCAGAAAATTGCAGCTCATCCAGGATTTTATGTCTTTAAGACATGTTTGTAATTTAGATAATTGATTAATTTCATCGGGTTTGATCGATAGATATAACTGCGTATCATCTGCATAACAATGAAAGTTAATGGAGTGCTTTCTAATAATATCGCCTAAAGGGAGCATATATAAAGTAAATAGTATTGGTCCAAGTACAGAACCTTGTGGAACTCCATGACTAACTGTAGTATTTATTGAAGATTCATCATTCACGTGTACAAACTGTGAACGATCTGATAGATATGACATAAACCAGCTTAGTGCGGTTCCTTTGATGCCAATTTCATGCTCGAGTCTCTGTAAAAGAATACTATGATCAATGGTGTCAAAGGCAGCACTAAGATCTAATAATACAAGTACAGAGACAAGTCCATTGTCAGAAGCAATCAAAAGGTCATTATTAACTTTAACCAGAGCTGTCTCTGTGCTATGATGAACTCTAAATCCTGACTGGAAATCCTCGAATAAACTATTGTTGTGTAGAAAGTCACACAATTGTTTGGCGACTACTTTCTCCAGAATTTTAGACAGAAAGGGGAGATTAGAAATCGGTCTATAGTTGGCTAAAACCCCAGGGTCAAGAGTGGGCTTTTTAAGAAGGGGTTTAATTACAGCTACTTTAAAGGACTGTGGTACATATCCTGATAATAAAGAAAGATTAATCATTTCCAGTAAAGAAGTGCCAATTAAGGGTACAATTTCTTTAAGCAGCCTAGTTGGGATGGGGTCTAACAGACAGGTTGATGACTTCGATGAAGAAATTATAGAAGTTAACTGATGAAGACTGACAGCAGAGAAACACTCCAAATACACATCTAAGTTTGCACCAGTCAAAGTGTCTGATGTTGGAGAGCCTGCGATACCTATTGAGGGCATTTGGTGACTAATTTTCTCTCTAATAGTAATAATTTTATTATAAAAGAAGTTCATGAAGTCATTGCTACTTAAGTTGATAGGGATACATGGCTCAATAGAGCTGTGACTCTCTGTCAGCCTGGCTACAGTGCTGAAGAGGAACCTGGGGTTGTTTTTATTTTCTTCTATTAGTGCCGAGTAAAAGGCTCCTCTGGCATTACGGAGGGCCTTTCTATAATTTTTAAGATTATTTTGCCATATTAAGCGATTTTCTAATAGATTGGAAGCGCGCCATTTCCTTTCTGATTTCCTTGTTTCTTGTTTTAATTGACGAGTTTGTTGGTTGTACCACGGTGCTAGTTTCCTGTGTTTTATTATTTTCTGTTTTCTAGGAGCGATAGAATCTAATGTTGATTGTAGAGAGCCTGCAGCACTATTAACAAGATTATCAATTTGGGAGTGACTAAAGTTAATATAGGACTCCGTTATATTCAGATATGGCATTGAATTAAACACTGATGCAATCTCCTCCTTAAATTTAGCTACAGCACTGTCAGATAGACATCTGCTGTAGGAAGTTTTGCTTAATGGCTTATAGTCAAATAATAGAAATTCAAAAGTTATTAAATAATGATCAGATAGGAGAGGATTATGTGGAAAAACTATTAAATGTTCAATATCCATGCCATATGATAGAACAAGGTCAAGAGTGTGATTAAAACAATGGGTTGGTTTATTTACACTCTGACAGAAGCCGATTGAGTCTATTAATGAGGTAAATGCGTTACTAAGGCTGTCATTTGTAACATCCACATGGACATTAAAATCACCTACAATAATTACTTTATCTGATTTAAGAACTAAACTTGATAGAAACTCTGAGAATTCAGATATAAAATCAGAGTACGGTCCAGGAGCGCGGTACACTATAACAAATAGGACTGGCTCCAGTGTTTTCCAGTTTGGGTGAGAAAGACTAAAAATAATGCTTTCAAATGAATTATAATTTAGTTTTGGTTTAGGGTCCATTAAAACCCCCGAGTCATATATAGCTGCTACTCCACCTCCTCGGCCTGCGCCTCGGGGAATGTGAGTATTAATATGACTGGGGGGGGTGGATTCATTTAGGCTAACATAATCCTCATGGGACAACCAGGTCTCAGTAAGACAAAGCAAATCAATATCATAATCTGATATTAATTCATTCACTAGAACAGCTTTGGATGACAGAGACCTGATATTTAACAGTCCACATTTAATTCTTTTATTTTGTGCTACTGAGGAGTTGGTTTTAATTTTTATTAGGTTTTCATGGTTAACGCCTCTTGTTTTTATTTCTTTACATAATGTAGGCGGTCGGGGGACAGACACAGTCTCTATGGGGTGGTGGGTGGGGGACTGTACTAGAGGAAGCGCAGAGAAGTGTGTTAAACAGCAACTCTGCTTCCTGGTCCCAACTCTGGACTGTCAGGTTTTAGAAATAAACTGCATCATATTCCTGGATAAGAGAGCCGCTCCATCCAACGTGGGATGGATGCCGTCTCTCCCAATCAAACCAGGTTTTCCCCAAAAAGGCTGCCAATTATCAATGAAGCCCACATGGTTTGCTGGACACCACCTGGACAGCCAGCGGTGGAAGGACGCCATGCGGCTATACATGACGTCACTGGTCACATTGGGCAGGGGTCCAGAGAAAACTACGGTGTCCGACATTGTTTTGGCGTATCTACACACCGATTCCACATTAATTTTAGTGACCTCCGATTGGCGTAATCGGGAGTCATTACCGCCGACGTGAATAACAATCTTATGATATTTACGTTTGTCTTTCGCCAGCAGTTTTAAATAGGATTCAACGTCGCCCGCTCTGCCCCAGGGATACATTGGACTATGGCCGCTGGCTTCGCTAACTTCACGTTTCTGACTATAGAAGAGCCAATAACCAGAGTCTGCTCCTCAGCGGGTCGCTGAGTGGGGAAAACGTATTAGAAACGTGAATGGGCTGGTGGTGAGCCGTGGGCTTCAGTGGGTCCAGTGGGTCCAGTGGGCTGGTGGTGAGCCGTGGGCTTCAGTGGGTCCAGTGGGTCCAGTGGGCTGGTGGTGAGCCGTGGGTCCAGTAGTTTGCCGCTACGCTTCCCCCGGACAGTCACCCACTCTCCGTGGCTTCCCGGCTGCTCGGGGTCTACCGGGGGACGGCTAACTAGAGCTACCGCCGGCCGGCCCGCACAGACTACCGGAGACGGTGTGGTGCGGTACCGGGCCTCTAAGTCACTAATCCTCACCTCCAGCGCACTAAATAAACTACATTTAATACAGGTACCATTATCACTAAAAGAGGTGGAGGAGTAACTAAACATTTGGCACACTGAGCAGGACAGAGGAGCAGAGGAAGAGGGAGAAGACATCGCTAACTGCTAATGCTTAATGTAAACTAGCGTGTGAAGACTTAAAATAGCGACTTGTCGCTATTTTAAGTTTAAATGTTTAAGCGGGTAAATAACCGCTGTAACGAGTAAAACAAATGTAGGGGGGATGTGGGGGGAGGTTTTAATGAGGGAGCCGTCGATGTTGAGTGAGAAGTCCTGGGTGGAGCGGGTGAGGGAGTCGGGGCCGATGATGATTATTTCAGATTTATTGCAGTTGAGTTTTAAGAAGTTGTTTTGCATCCAGGTTTTGAGTTCTGTGAGGCATGCGGTGATGGTGGAATGGGTGGCTGCAGTGATGGTTTTGGTGGAGAGGTAGATATGTGTGTCGTCAGCGTAGCAGTGGAATTGAAGTCCGTGGTTGCGTAGTATCTGTCCGAGGGGAAGGATGTAGATGGTGAAGAGTAGGGGACCGAGCACTGAGCCCTGGGGGACTCCGTGAGTGACTGGGACAGTGGGGGAAGTGCAGTTGTTGATTGAGATGTATTGCTGGCGGTCTGAGAGGTATGATTTCATCCAGGAGAGAGCAGTGCCGGATAGGCCGAGGGAGGATTGGAGGCGTGATATGAGAATAGAGTGACTGATGGTGTCGAATGCGGCGCTGAGGTCAAGGAGGATGAGGATGGAGAGGAAACCATTGTCGGCGGAGCGGAGGATATCATTGGTGACTTTAAGGAGTGTGGTTTCGGTGCTATGGAGTGAACGGAAGCCGGATTGGAAGGTTTCGTACAGGTTGTTGGAGTGTAGGTGGGATTTGATTTGTGATGCAACTGTGCGTTCGAGTATTTTTGAGAGGAAGGGGAGGTTGGAGATGGGCCGGTAGTTATTGGGGATATTGGGGTCGAGACCGGGTTTCTTAAGGATGGGGGTGATGGCAGCCAGCTTGAGGGCAGGAGGGACAGAGCCAGTAGACAGGGAAGAGTTTATTATGTTAGTGATTAGTGGTGTGAGTGAGGGGAGACAGGCTATGACGAAGGTGGATGGTATTGGGTCGAGGGTGCAGGAGGAGGCTTTCATGCCGGAGGTTATGGAGGATAGGTCGGATGCGGTGATTTCAGTGAAGACCGAGAGTGGGTGGTTGGAAAGTAGAGGAGAGGCATGATCGGGGGCAGGGGGGGTGGTGGGGGGGGAGATAGCCAGTTCGGAGTGGATGGTGTCGATTTTGGATTGAAAAAATGATAAAAAAGCTTCACATTTGCTGGTGGTGAATGAGGTGGTGGTGGTGTCCAGGGGTTTGAGAAGTTTGCTTATGGTGGCGAAAAGTGTCGTGGGGTTGTTGCTGCCGGATTGTATGATAGAGGAGTAGTGGGAGCTATATGCGGTGTCGAGGGCATCCCTGTATTGCTGTTGGTGTGAATTGTAGATGTCAGAGTGGATAGTGAGGCCGGTTTTTTTAGAGAGCCGTTCGAGTTGCCTGCCTTTGGCTTTGAGTTGACGGAGGTGATCAGTGTACCAGGGGGCGGAGTGGGAGTAGGAGACAGATTTAGTTTTGATGGGGGCAAGCTGATTGAGACAGGAGGAGAGTGCGCTGTTGTAGCAGGATACCAGTTCAGTGGGGGAGGGGTTCTGGGTGAGAGAGTGGTTGAAGATGGTGTCAGTCAATAGGGCGGAGAGAGATGAGGGGAGGATGGATTTCAGGTTCCGGAATGATATGGAGCGCTGCTGTTTGATGAGTGGTGTGGGGATGTCGATGTCCAGGGTGAGGGCCAGGTGGTCAGAGATGGCGGAGGTGAGGTTGAAGCTGGTGAGGTTGCTAATGGTGATTCCGGTGGTGCAGATCAGGTCCAGGGTGTGTCCTTTTTTGTGGGTAGGGAAGTCGACGTGTTGAGTGATATTGAATGAGTTCAGAATGTCCAGGAAGTCGGTGGAAGTTTTACAGGTGGAGGAATCCAAATGCAGATTAAAGTCCCCCAAAAGTAAAACAGAAGGAGATATGGCGCAGAGTTGGGTGAGGAATTCAGAGAGATCAGAGAGGAATGCTGGGTTAGGTTTGGGGGGGCGGTAAATGACTGCAGTGACCAGGGGTTTGGGGCCGGGTAGTTTAAATGACTGTTGCTCAAATGAGGAGGGGGTTGTAATGGCGATAGGAGAGGGTTTGAAGTGCTGGCGGTGTATTGTGGCTAAACCACCAGCATGACCAGTGCGTGGTTTGTCCATATAAACATATCCGGGGGGTGTAGCTTTATTGAGTAGACTGTATTCCTGAGGTATTTGCCAAGTTTCGGTTATGCAGAAAAAGTCAATGTTATTGTCAGTGATGAATTCAGTGTGTATTGCGCCTTTTTTATTGAGTGACCGGGTGTTGAACAGAGAGAATTTGAGAGTTGGGTGGTATTGGATGGGGGGGGGGCTTTGGTGAGTGGTCGCAGAAAGGCAGAGCGCACGTGTGGTTTGTTGTGAGTGTGATGACGTATGACGACATCGGGGGCGGGGCGGTTGTTTGTCCAGAGTGTGGGGATACAGTGGTCAGTCCGGGGGTAAATAAACTTTCTGCGTGAGCTGCGGTGGATATATCTGGGTCGGCGAAGGAGTCCGTGTTTACTGATGGATGCTGTGATGTGCGACGAGATGGGGATGTTTTTATTGAGTTCTAAAAGATGTGAGGCGGAGAACTTGAGTGGCATGCTGTAGGAGATGGAGGTTGAAGTCGGTTCGCTGGCCAGTGGCCGCTTCAAACTTGTTGGCCAGGAGTGGAGAAACAGGCACAACACAAACATCCACAGCATGACAGAGGAGTGGGGCTATTGTCCGTGGAAAGCAGGAGGAGCACGCGAGGCAACGTGCGGTTGTTGTTATTGATTGTTAGCAGATAGCCACCCAGGCAGTGGCAGGAGCCAGGCTAGCTTAGCATGCTGATCAGCCCCAGGCCGGTGGTGAGAGAAGACGAGCCGGCCGACAGCGAGGACAAGCTCCGGGGCAGAGGAGATGGGGGTTAAAAAAGCTGTGTGGGGGTAGCCAACTAACCTTTGCTAGCGTGCCACTCCAGCAGCTTGCTGCCCCGGCTCGCGACGAGTGAAGATCGACCCGTCAATCACACCACCAACCCGGGGCAAGAAGTAGCAGCTTTAGAACGGAAAAGGTGACCGGTTGGGTGATGAATGGATCCGGATGATGGCAGAGAAAGATCCGGCTGGAGTTTGTAGGTGGGTCGAGTCGAGGAGGAGTTGCAGCCCGAGTTGACAGCTGGAGGTAGCAAGCACCAGCTAACAGCCACAGGTGAGTCCAAGATCGGGTTGTAACATAAGGGAAGTTAAATAAGCAGAGCAGCGTAAAATAAGCTAAATTAGCGACAGGAGAAAAAGAATAAGAAAAGGGACTAAACTGGCCAAAGCTCAAACCTAAAATTCAGCCTAAAACCTAATCTCAGACAGAGAAGCGGCGAACAAAGCAGCGCCCGCGTCCTCTCACGTCCTCCAACGGCAATGAACTTAGTAAAGAATTTTATGCAGATGATACGCAGTTATATCTATCGATCAAACCCGATGAAATTAATCAATTATCTAAATTACAAACATGTCTTAAAGACATAAAATCCTGGATGAGCTGCAATTTTCTGATGTTAAACTCAGAGAAAACCGAAATTCTTGTACTTGGCCCCAAAAACCTTAGAGACTCAATGTCTACAGATATAGCTACTCTAGATGGCATTACATTGGCCTCTAGCACCACTGTCAGGAATCTTGGAGTTATCTTTGATCAGGATCTGTCATTTAATTCCCACATAAAGCAGACCTCTAGGACTGCCTTTTTTCATTTACGTAATATTACAAAAATCAGACGCATCCTATCAAAGACAGATGCAGAAAAACTAATCCATGCATTTGTTACTTCAAGGCTGGATTACTGCAACTCTTTATTATCAGGTTGTCCTAATAAGTCCATTAAGACGCTCCAATTAATTCAAAACGCTGCAGCGCGAGTACTGACAGGAACTAGGAAAAGAGATCACATCTCTCCTGTACTAGCTTCTCTGCATTGGCTCCCTGTAAAATTTAGAATAGAATTTAAAATCCTCCTCCTCACCTATAAAGCTCTTCATGGGCAGAACCCTTCATATCTCAAAGAGCTCATAGTACCCTACTACCCCACTAGAACACTGCGTTCTCTGAATGCAGGGCTACTGGTGGTTCCAATAGTTTCTAAAAGTAGAACCGGAGCCAGAGCCTTCAGTTACCAAGCTCCTCTTCAGTGGAACCAGCTTCCAGTTGTGGTTCGGGAGGCAGACACCCTCTCCACATTTAAGAGGAGGCTTAAGACGTTCCTCTTTGATAAAGCTTATAGTTAGGGCTGGATCAGGTGAGTCCTGAACCATCCCTTAGTTATGCTGCTATAGGCCTAGACTATCGGGGGATTTCCCATGGTGCACCATGGGTCTCTCTCTCTCTCTCTCTCTCTCTCTCTCCCCCCACACATTCATGTCCCATTAATGCATGTTACTAAAACACTTCTTCCCTGGAGTTCTTGTGTTTTCTATTCTCGCAGGTTCTCATGGATCCTGGCGGAGCCTCCATGGTCCTGCTTGACTGCCATTGCTAATATCAGTTACCAGTTATATACAGTTACTGTTGATGCTGCTCGCTGTCCCCCATCATTGGTGCTGTCGTCGTCATCATGTTCATTAGTGTATTGATGTAGTCTCTCTCTCTCTCTCTCTCTCTCTCTCACCCCAACTGGTCAAGGCAGATGACCACCCACCTAGAGCCGAAGGGTCTGTCCAAGGTTTCTGCCTTTTAACAGGCAGTTTTTCCTTGCCCCCGTGCCAAGTGCTTGCTCATGGTGGTACTGTTGGGTCTCTGTAAATGTTATTAGGAGTTTGGTCTAGACCTGCTCCACTTGAAAAGTGCCCTGAGATAACTTCTGTTATGAATTGGCGCTATACAAATAAAATTGAATTGAATTGAATTGAATGGCCTCAGTGTGGGACATAATCGGGGCGATGCCCTCCTTCGAGAGCCTGAAGTCCAGGAACTCGACCTCCTCAACCCCGAACATGCACTTCTCAGAGTTCAGTGTGACCCCATGCTTTTCAAAACGCTGAAAGACCTGCTCTAGGAGAGCGTCATGCAGTGCGGTAGGAACAGCTGGATCGCCAGGACCAGGTAGGACAGGCGGCGGTGGCGGTAAGACGAGTTCAGACATCCTCGTTCGCCAAATGTTGTGTTTGTGTAGGACTCAATAACCACGCCGTGTAGCTCCGTTGAAGTGCCTTTATTGAACTGCTGCACACCTTACCTCTACGACCCTCTGTACAGCACTGCCGTAAGCCTTAAAGGCACAGTAACCTGTCTCCTGCAGTGCATAACATAAGAGTCCAACAGGACACAATAATAACGTTTTTCAGACATAACAGATCCAACTGGACTAGGAGGGGATCCCCCAGACTAGGGGTGGATCCAACTGGACTAGGAGGGGATCCCCCAGACTAGCGGTGGATCCAACTGGACTAGGAGGGGATCCAACTTTGGGAGAGAAGCGATTGATAACACTGCCCCCCCGACCCTTGTGCTCCACTATGACAGACGGAGAGACCCACCCCAGGGTTCAGTACTGCATCTGCCTCAGCAGGAGCATGAGGTGTCGGACCCGCTCGGCGCGACAGCCGGCCGCCTGGTGGACGGGCAGCTGGAAGAATGAGAAGGTGAAGCTGCGCGTGAAGCTGAGGTTGCTGATTGGACGCAGTGGAGGGAGGCGGGGCATGCGGGGCACCGGCCTCCGCCTGGCCCGCAACTCCCTGGCCTCCCTGCCTACACACACACACACACACACACAATATATTTACTCCAGGAAAACAACTTAACTAATGGATATTAAATGACTAGCCTACTAAGACATACTAAGAGAATAAAAGGGGACTAACTGATATTTTGAGATAACTTTATGTAGTAAATAGTAACAGATACTAAATAGTAGGGAATAATAGGGGAATTAGGAGATACCATGGTGATACTTCAGAAATGTTAGCTGCTACTAATATAACTAGGAGATACTGCAGTAGTACTGGGGGAGGCGGAGCGGTGCTCCTATCCTACCTGGGCTCTCCATCTGGGCTGAGATGCGGTGCACCGTAGAAGGTGAGCAGGGATTCGAACCACTAACTTCTCCGCCTGCCACGCGCCTCCCGCAACGCGAGGTTGGTGCCGCGGGTTGAGGAGGAGGAGCAGGCGGGCGCAGGTGAGGGTGGGCTGGAGTCGGGGGAGGAGGAGGGGGGGGAGGCGGAGGCGGAGCAGGAGGGGGAGGCGGAGGAGGGATGGAGGTGAAGGAGGATTCGGAGAGGGAGAGCCCTCCCCAGGGGGTGATGGTGGCGTCGGCGTGGAGGAAGGCGTGTGGGGGCGGGTGGGACGAAGACGAGGGGGTGGGCTGGATCAGCCGGTTGTACCTCCTCAGCCTGGCCTGGGGGAGGCGCTGGGGAGGAGCGGAGGAGGAGGAGGAGGAGCTGGAGGCCTTGGCTGACGGTTAACAACACAGAGGTTTGATAGAAAAGAGATTATGACATTAATGAACTAACACCAAAAGGTTCAGACAACCTCCAGACATCCGCCACTCCCACCCAACACACATGGCTCACCGTTGAGGTGCATGTGTTCTAACTTTGTATTGCCTCTGAGGGCAATTACCTTCATTTTAATGAAAAGATAATCACATAAACAATAGTGGGCTATGCTGACAATTTGCCATTATAAGAATCACAAGAAAAGCGACGTGGTTACCCGTTATTTTATTTGTCGAAGATCCAATCCGAGGGAAGCGTTTCTGTGACATCATCAGTCCTGGTGTTTGTAATTGCATTGAAAGAGCCAGTCAAAGTAATTACGGCAATTCCTCAACTGATGTGCAGTAGTGGTTGTAATTAGCACAATACTTACATGCACGTCTCCTCGCCTCCGATTCGCCCGTTAACTCCATCCTCAGTTCCTCAGTTCCTCCTCTAGTTCTCACTTTTGGTGAAGCCTTCGTTTTTCTCTTTGCTTTCTTTACTCCAATTGTGGTCTTCACGGTGCAGTAGTAGTGTATAGTTTACTGCGTTTGTCTTCCACCATCTCTCTCTCCCTCCCTCTCGCTCTCTCCCCCTGTCTCTCTCAGCATGGGGTCTCCCCTATCACTTACCACATAGTATCCCCTATCACACAGTGCATTCACCCGCCTCTCCTTCTCTGTACTAACAGTCACACGTTGGGGAGGGCTTGGTACAAATGTGCCTGCAAAGCGCAAAATGTAAAGTTCAAATGAACATGGATTTTAACAAATTTGGTCTCATCGTTAGTTTATGGCTATATGTGAGGCATGGAAAGCGAGTTTGAATGACCCTGGGTCTCTCTCTCTCTCTCCCCTCATATTTCTTTTTTCTCTCTCTCCTCTGAGATGAGGAGATTACAGGACAAAAGGCAATATGATATCAGGTTGAAATATTGATGAAAAGCAATGGGCCCCCTGTACCTGCCTAGCACGGGTCACACTCACACACACACACACACACACACACACACACACACACACACACACACACACACACACACACACACACACACACACACACACACACACACACAGCTAGATTGTCTTTTGATCATTGTGAAATGAGCCACGGTGCTCTTCATACTGATGTACTAATGCACAGAAGAATTCTGGATGTAATTGGTTTAAATTAATCTTCATTATTAAAAATAATATTAAATCAATACAGTAAAACATTAATCTATTTCCGGCTCACTGATAGAATTCACAGGATTTATAAAATGCATGAGAAATGTACATCATGAAACTGGGACCACACACATTTTCCAAGGACTCCCAGGACATCCCAAGACTTTTATTGAGCTTTTCTTCTTTCCTACATTTGACCTCCGCCCTCTCGTCGTGAAGACGTCATGACGCGTAGAAGCTGGAGGCCTTGACCACAGACAACCACCCACCCCCTCTGCCCTCCCGTCCCTCCCGTCCCTCCCGTCCCTCCCCCCACCCCCGTCCCGGCAGGTCTGTCCACCGGCAGCCGGCACACCGCTCCCCAACACCGAGTCCCCGCTTGTCCCCGTTCCCCCGGCGCTCACAGCCCCGCTCTCACGGCCGACCCTCCCGGGATCGGCCCTCACCTCTCCGCCCTCCCCCTCGCCCTCCCCCTCGCCCTCCCCCTCGCCCTCCCCCGCCCACGCCGCCAGGCCGGCCGCGTCGGCTACGTGGGAGTACAGCGCCCCCGTGTGGCGGAGACCGGCACCGCCCACCCTCCAGAGACGCACCCTCTGGTCTGGGGAGGTGGACACCAGTCGGCCCGGGGAGAGGAGGCTCAGGGCGGTGAGGGGGGCGGAGTGGGCCAGCGAGTCCCGGGACTGGGAGAGGAGGGTGAGGAGGTGGTGGTGGTGTTCATGTGAAAGTACTCTGCTGCTGTCTGTCTTCACCTCTGGGTACTGCACCTTAACCACAGACACGGTCAGCTGTCCATCGTCTCCTCCGCTAGCGATGGTTACCAGGCAACCGTCCTCTGTTTTCCTCCTGCCACACCGCCAATGAGTTGACGCCGCTCTGGTGGGCGGGAACGGTGAGGCGCGGGGCTGACGGAGCGCGAGTCTGACTCCAATGTCCAGCCAACGATGAGGTTGTTCCGGTTACGTCCCACAATGCAATTTCCCCATCAGTTGCTGCACTCAGTAGGAGCCTGCATCTGTGGGAATCAAAGAGAAAAGGGGAAGGTTGGGACAAAGGCATAATGTAATAGCAGCTATGTAAATATGTACTTTCAATTATGTAGCAAAACTGTTAATATGTCCTCAACCTCAACTGTCTAAAATGTTTAAAAAGTCCTTTTTTAAGTCGTATTTTCTGCTGTGACATCTTAATTTCCAATTTCTGGGATGAATAAAGTAAATGTTATCATATTTTATAAGCAAGAATACAATGTGAGACCATATGATCATAACACACGTCCACCGAGTCGGACCGTTCTCTGGGATCAGTTAACGCCGAGCAGCGTAATGAGCCGGAAGAGGCGAACAGATGAGATGAATCAGAAGGTGTGCAGAAGAAGGTGTGGAAGTGCGAACAGTGTGTGTGCATAGAGAAGAGAAGAAAACGGTTTGTGTTTGTGCTTTTCCCGGCTGCGTTCGGCGCTCGACTGGTCGTGACTGTTTTTCAAAGATGGCGCCCGCTTGTTTTCCTGAAGGCTTTCTAAACTTTTTTAATAAACTGTCTGTACACTTACAAAGTTCTCAACGCTTCGTTTTACATGCAGGGACCCTCAGTATGCTGCCGGGGAAGTGTGGTGCGACTTTGAGCCGTGTTAGTGGTATAGAAGTGATTTATTTTACATGAATATCTGCCCCCACAGCTAGCGCTATAAGCTAATTAGCGTTATAAGCTAATTAGCGGTTTTCGAGAACTTTGGTTCCATTGGACTGAATGAAAACTGATCCCAGAGAGCGGTCCAACTCGGTGGACATAATGATCATATGGTCTCATGTTGCATAGGAACCTCTGCTTACCTGTTGCCTGTTCTGTCAGCCAGACAGCAGGTGGCGATGCTGAGCACACAGCGCTGGTGGTAGAAACTCTCCCATAACAAATCAATACGACCTTTGACCTCACAGATCGCAAACAATCTGACGAAATAAAGACAGATGAGAAGAAGGACAGCAAAAGTCGTCTCAAATGATTCAAATAAGATCAGTTCAGTTAGTTTTACAATTTTTGAAATGGCAAGAATCAATAATAAAGTGTCTGTTTCGGTTGATAAAACTAAACGGGGTTGATATTTGATGATTATAAAATTAAATTAAAAAGTACAAGAATAATGTATAGCATAATACTTTATATTTCCATTTTTTATACATATAGTTCACTGACTTACTTACCAATCATAATAAACAAACAACCACACAAAAATATTTCCCTTTTTTCTAAAACTTCCTGATCTCAACTCCTGAGGCAAACTGATTTGATTTGATTATTATTAGGAATTTAAAATCATAACCAACTCCAAGAGTATCATGATGCAATAATCCCAGAGGATACCACTTAAAAGCATTACTTGAAACACTTATTTCCAAAGGTCCTTGATGGAAACAAACTGACCTGATGGCTCCATCACTGCAGGCTAATGCTACAACAACCGTCCCCGTGTCGCTGTCGACCACCGCTATGGACATGTACCTGGAAACATACACATAATACATTCAAATACAAGTCAGTACAAGAACTAACGACACAAACATGATGCTGAATCACTGAGAATAAACAAATAAACAGAGATTTTCATTTTTTGGGTGGAGACAAAAGAAATGAGTGTCAACATATATTGTGTGTAAATCTATATAAACCGCTTGCCTCGTCTCTGGGTCAGTTTTCACCGTCTTGTGTCTGTTCCGCCTCTTCTCCCACTGATCATCCAATCGGTGACTTGCCACCTGAATCACCTGACAATAAGGTTCCCGCCTCTTTCCGTCCCATCCAATCAGCAGCCGGTAACACTGCATTTGAGCCCGGCCACCGGCGGAAACAAGCAGGGCCGAAAGCGAGTGTTTTTCCGTCCTTCCCCCGGCTGGGTCCATCACAGAGACCAGAGTGCGGACGTTGGAGATGTGGTCGGTGACGACGGACAACACTTGGACCGTTCCAGAGCTTGGCTGGACGGCCAGAACCGTCAAACTAGTGTCCTCCCCTCCCGTCGCCAGGACCTCCCAATGTCCTTCATCTGTCCCCAGAGTAGGTTGAGACCCATCCTGAGTAGTTTGAGACCTATTCCCGGTGCCTCCGATCCTTCCCAGCCTACAGATGCACCCGATGCCCTTCCCGTGAACGCCCTCTCTAAGACCCCAAGCCCTGGTCTTGCTCGCCATCCCGGCCGAGGTGGATGCCTCTCTGGGGGGCTGCGAGGCTACCACGGCCCCTTGCTTGATGCAGACCAGGGCGCCGTAGCCAGGCCACAAGCTCTTGCAGGGTGGCCAGAGACTCCAGGAGCGATGGCCGCCACCGCAGGGCACCGCCAGCAACCTCTCCTGCTTCACGGGATCCCACACCACGAAGTGGACTGCGTGGAACCCGGCGATGACGAAGCGGCACTCTCTTCCGTCGTTCCATCCCTCCGTCTTTTCTCCACCTGTAGATATCTCCCCTGCTTTCTTATTTTCGGTTTCCTCGTCCTTCTTGCAAAGCCATCCTTCCCCATCCTCCTCCTCCTCCTCCTCCTCGTTCTTGCCTTCGAGGGTTTCGGCCATCGAGTGTTCGGGCGGTGCGAGGATCAGAACTCTCTCCAGCCACTCCATGCCCTTACAGGCCCGCTGGACCCTCAGAACCTCCAGCTGAGGCCCGGCATCATCCTCTGCCCCGCTCTCCCCTTCATCGCAAGATTGTTGGTTACCCAGGACCGACTGTGGTGTGACTGGGCGAATCCTGAAGATCCTGACAGAGCCGTCCCGTCCGGCGCTGTAGAAGAGGTCCTGGTGCTCGCAGACTGAGGTCACCCCCTGCTTACCATGCACCCCAAACAGACAGCTGAGCGGCCGGATGGGCAAGTCACTCTGTCCGATGGGTGGCTTCCCGCCTTCCACTGACCGTTCCCTCCCTTCTTCATCACCACAGTTGATATCCTCACTGCTGTCTTCGTCAACTGAGCTCACGGTTAATGAGTCATGCTCTACCCTCTCCTCGTCTACCGCATTTTGCGCCCTTCTACTTCTCTCCTGAAACAACAGCAGGGATCCTCTCCTGTCCCCACATACCCACAGCACCCCCGGTGGACCTTTGCGGAGGCGCACCGCCGTGGTCAACCATCGCTTGGCACAGGGGGGCAAAACAAACGGAGGGCGAGGCTCGGCCATGAGAACCAAGCCGGCGTCTTTATCCGCCCGCTGCCTCTATATGCCAGCGATGTACCAGGCCGTTCGCACCCGACGCTAGCAGGTACCCCGCGTGTGGCGCGTGTCCTTTGCCCCAAACAAGGCTATGGATCTTCCCGTCTCCTCCGCGGAGAGACAGCCCGCACTGAGGATGAGAAATGGCGAAGACGTGGAGTCCACCGCTGAGGTTCCCCACGGCACACAGGTGAGCTTTACGCGGGGCAGTCTTCACCCTGACCGTGAGGATTTCCATCGCACAGTAGGACCGGTAAGCCGGATCCCCCTGCCACAGTAGGTCCCACTGTCCGTCGACACAGCAGCCCTGGTAAACCGCCCCCTGGTCCGTGCACACTACGACTTGACTCCGGGCCCAATTTGCGCTCCCACCCTCCACCACACGCACCACCTTGGGCGTACCTCGGCCGGAAAACTCCAAGTCCGTCAGGGCCTCGGTCGCAGCCTTACCGCGTCGCTCCTCTTCCTCCGCCGCTTCCTCCGCATCATCGTCTTCCACCCGCCACAGCCTCACGCCTCCGTCGGCGCCCCCGGTAGCCACCCACCTCCTTCTGGTTCTATCCTCATCCCTTTCCTCGCTCACGGCGAGCGCTCGGATCCCGCCGGCTCGATGGCCCTTCAGGGTCCGGACCACTTTCCCTCCGCCGCGGGACGAGCAGTCCCAGACCAGGCAGCACCCGTCCTCCCCGGCACTGTACACCTTCCCGGGAGAGAGGCGCACCGAGAACACCCTGGCCTGGTGTCCGTACAGCGCCATGAGGCACGCCGGCTCCGGGTCACCGCAGGTCTGATGGGGACCGCCCAGAGCGCCCGACGCCCCACACCCGGACGCTGCGGTCGTCGGAGGCCGAGGCCAGCCAGCCTCTCTCCCGGAGGTAGCGGATGCTGAAGATGACGCCGCTGTGCCCCAGCAAACGCCTCTCTACAGGGGCTTTGCCTTCACGGTCGCCCCCCTCCTCCTCCTCCTTCTCCTCCCCACTTCTGTCTGGTCTCCAAATAACCAGCTGGTTGAAGACAGTCCCCCCGACCAGGACGGAATGAGTCCAGGACTTGTCCACCAGTAGCAGGGCAGAGTACAGCAGACAGCCGTCCAGGCAGGAGCACCGAGCAAGGACGTTCCCTTCATGAGGGTCCAGGAGAAGAACGCTGTTATGGGCTAGAGCCACGCCGAGGAGGTCTCGTCGGTCCCGGGAAAGCCAGCAGACATCCAGGATCCAGTCTCGGAGCTCTATGAGGGGACCGGGGGCCTCCAGGCGCAGGCGGTCCCCACTCGGGTCTGTGGCGAGACGCACCAACCGCACGCCCTTGCCTCCGAACACCACCAGGTCGTAGAGGTGGGGCTCTGCGGCGGAGCCTCCTCCTGCAGCAGAGACCGAGGACATGGCATTACATACGTGTGATTAGGACTGAGAAGACACGTTTGTAAAGCAAGAAAAGAAAGCATGATGTCTCACTGAATGGATGAAGTATGACAACAACAACAATAACAACAACAACAATACAATAATAATGACCAATATAAAACGATGTCCCACTGATATGAATGAAGAGTACTCATACACAGCTGAGGGACGCAGTTTTACACATCAACAGCTTAATTGAAAAGAAATCCCTCCAGACCCGCTTGCTGCTCTGCCTCCCGGTCCCGTCGCGGTGCCGGGTCCCGATCCCGATCCCGGGGCCGGACCCCGTGGATCCGGTGCCGCTGGAGCACCGCAAGCGACGCTGTGGTGCGCGACTGGAGGTGGAACGCCGTCAGGATGGGCCCCTCGCCTGAAAGCACAGGAG